>CM035840.1:25731329-26196329 GCA_020510985.1 Pholidichthys leucotaenia | reverse complement strand
AATAGCCTGTTTAATGCCTGTCATATCATTTACAAAATGTAACGTATGTGAAGTAGTTCAAAATAATGAATAAAACATTCAGCTGACAATCGGTCCTCAGTGTACTCTGTTTTAAAGTATTTATGGTGTATTTATATATTTTATAGGCACATTTATAGAGTTGTTAAAGGTATACCCTTCTGTACTTGTATGTAATCTATTCTGGTTAAAGTACTGATTCGAGTTTTTATTCATGTAGGGGGAACAAGAGACAGACTGTAAAGTGTAAAAGTTAAAAGTACTTTCCCCAGAAATGATCTTGTCCAGAGCTGACAGAATGTCATGTGGTACGTTGTCAAAAGAATATAAACTCATTCTCATTTTTGAAGCAGGCAACTTGGAACATTTTCCACAGAAGAAGTGCATAGATTTAAAGTTTGTTGCTGCTTGTTCTTTAGAAAATGTGAAAAAAGTTGTCAAAAATATGAGTAAGTCCACAAATACCTGCACGGTGGCGCAGTGGTTTAGCACTGTGGCAGCACAGTTTTACCCTCGGCCGGGGGACCGCGGGGATCATGAGATCATGGGTTCAATCCCAGCCCCCGACCAACAGTGAGCTGTGTGGAGTTTGCATGTTCTCCCCGTGTTGCGCGGGTTTACTCCGGGATTTCTCCGATTTCCTCCCGCACACCAAAAACATGTAGGTTTAGGGCGCACGCAGCGACCAGCAGCCGGTGGCTTGTCACCAGACTGCAAACCAAGTCTACCTACGGGTACAAATAAGTAACAAAAAAAAAAATTTAAAAAAAAAAAATACCTGATATATTGTCCAATACCTGAAAAAAAATGAACTTAAGTGCAGTAATTCAGTATTTGTACTTCCACTTCCCACCACTACAGTGTTATAGTGGTTTGCATGGTTTGTCCTAAATAGCTTTACATTTCATGCATATGTTTGGTGTGAGGATAACAATTACTGTAGAAGCAGAAAAACACTTAAGGAAAGAAAGCTTTTATTTACAAAATGTTCAAAAACTTAAGACTGCTACATATGAAATATTATGTACACACAGCCAAAATATCAATGCTGTGATAGTTACTTTTTTGTTGTCCCTCAAGCACAGTCAACATGTCCCATCAGTCCAACAACGGTATTGGTCCTGTCCTCCATCTTCTGGATGCTTTGCAGCAAAGCGGAGGTCAGCTGCTCCTCCCTCCTGCTCTGCTCCTGCTGTCTCTCATCTGACCTCTCCAGGTAGTCAAGAAGGAGGTCCATGTTTGTGTCCCGCTTCTGTTTCCCTGTTTTAAAGTACAAAAATAAGCAATATAAAATAACCACACACTGAAAAACGCAGGAAACGTCAATCCAAGACTGAATGTGTCTATTCAACATCCATTTACTGATAGTGGCATCACAACATTCAGTTCAAGTGTATAATTGGTTTAATTCACTCCCTCCTTTGTGTGAATGGGTCATGATCTGAACATATATTAGCAGCCAACAACACACTTCCTGTGTTGCTGGCTGTCTGTGGTTTGTTCTTTGGTTTGCTCTCCTCATTCTCCTGAGGATTTTGCCTTTAATTGTATTTTAATCACTTTTTTCCATCTACTGTTAGCTCTCACTTCTGTTTATCAAGGCTCCTGCACCTGTGTGTGCACTCAGTGTCATCGAATCACCCTCTTTAGCCTTCTGTTCACTTTTCATCTGCGTTTTTGTTAGCTTCGGGTTAGCCACTTGCTATGGCTACTAGCTCTCCTTCCCCTCCTCCTCGTGTGCTCTCTCTGTCAGCTGTTTAGCTACACCTCTGCCTCTTTTAGTGATAACAGTAAATGTAATAAATGTTGTCTTATTGAGGCGCTTGAGGCGAGGTTGTCTGATTTGGAATCCCAGCTCTGCTGCATTAAAACACCATCTATGCCAGTTAATCTTGACGGGCATCCCTTAGCTGCAGCGGAGCTCCCTAGCATAGGGCGGCCTGTTAGCGGTCCTCCGGTCCTCCTCAGCAACGAGGAGACTGGGTGGGTGACAGTGAGAAGGAAGCCTAGTCACAAAGCCCCGGTTAACCACCAACCTGTTCATGTTTCTAATCGTTTTTCCCCGCTCAGCGACACACCCGCTGAGGAAAAAACTCTGATCATTGGCGACTCTGTAGTCAGAAACGTGAATCTAGAGACTCCAGCGGTCATAGTCAAATGCATCCCTGGTGCCAGAGCAGGCGACACTGAGTCAAATTTGAAAATGCTGCCTAAAAGTAACTGTAAATACTCCACAATTGTTATCCACGGCGACATTAATGACGTCCGTCTCCAGCAGTCGGAGGTCACAAAAATTAATGTGGAATCAGTGTGTGACTTTGCCAAAACGATGTCTGCCTCTGTAGTCTTCTCTGGGCCCCTCCCTAATCTGACCAGTGATGACATGTTTAGCTGCTTGTTATCCTTCAACTGCTGGCTGTCTGTGTGGTGTCCTGCAAACAATGTGGGCTACACAGACAACTGGAACTCATTTTGGGGAAAACCTGGTCTTATTAGACGAGACGGCGTCCATCCCACTTTGGATGGTGCGTCTCTTTTATCGAACAATCTAGCATCATTTTTATCCAAATTTCCAAAACCTTGACAACTCAGAGTTGGGACCAGGAAGCAGAGTCGCAGTTTTACATGCCTTTCTGCAGTTCCTCTTCATCCGCCACCCCCCAACTTAGCCCCTGCCTTCCCCATCAGAGAATCATTGTCTGCTCCCTCCAAAGTAAATAAAAATATAATGTATAAGCATCCCAAAGTGATTACACAAAAAGTTGGTAAAACTCAAACTAAATATGAAGCCTCTAAATTGAATGGTTTGGCCTCTGTTCCTCCTCATAATTTAAAAATTAAATGCTGTTTGTTAAATATTAGGTCTCTAACTCCCAAGTCTCTGCTAGTCCATGATCTGTTAATTGATCATCAGATTGATTTAATATCTCTTACAGAGAATTGGTTAGGACAAGAGGATTATGTTGGTTTGGATGAATCAACTCCCTCTGGTTATTTAAACTGTCAAAATCCCAGAAGTTCTGGTCATGGAGGAGGAGTAGCAACAATTTACCATTCCAAATTACTAGTTAATGTAAAGCAAAAAACACGCTATCAATCCTTTGAGGGCCTGGTCCTCAGTATTGGGCATTTTAGCAATTTTAAGCTAAACCCAATTTTATTTGCCATAGTTGATCGTCCTCCATCAACCTACTCAGAGTTTTTATCCGAATTTGCCGAATTCTTAGCTGATTTAGTGCTGAAATCAGATAGAATAATTATAGCAGGGAACTTTAGTATACATGGACATGTAGATAGTGATTGCCTTAATATGGCATTTAATTCAATATTAGACTCAATGGGGTCTTCTCAGAAAGTAGGAAATTCTACCCATTATCTCCACCATACGTTGGACCTTGTTCTGACATATGGCATAGAAACAGAAAATCTGGTAGTGTCTCCTCATAACCCTGTACTGTCAGACCATTGCCTGTTAACCTTTGATTTTACTATTTCTGACTATTTGGCTCCTAAAGAAAAATATTACTACAGTACATGCTTCTCAGATGATGTTGTTACCAAATTTATGCAGAATGTTTCCTCTATGCCATGTGTCAACACAACGGAAATAAGCTATAGACAGCTTGCTCCTTCTGTAATTGATAGCATGATAGATAGTGTTACAGCTTCTCTGCATCAGACTCTAGACTTGTTGGCCCCTTTAAAAAAGAAAAAGTCTAATCAGAGATTTCCAACCCCTTGGTTCAACACAGAAACGCGTAGCTTAAAACAGAAGACTCGTCAATTAGAAAGAAAATGGCGCTCCACTAATTTAGATTAAATCTTTTTAGCTTGGAGAAGTCACCTTTTAATTTATAAAAAATCTCTTAGAAAAGCTAGAACAAGTTATTATTCTGCATCAATAGAAGACAACAAGAATAATCCCAGGTTTCTTTTCAGCACTGTAGCAAGGCTGACAAAGAGTCAGGACTCTGTCAATCCTAGCATTCCCTTAGAGCTTACTAGTCAGGACTTTATGAACTTTTTCAATAATAAAATTTTATCTATCAGAGATAAAATCAATCAGATTCTTCCCACCGTTAACTTAAATACAGTAACTACTACAACTGCTTCAACTGATATCTGTTTAGATGAGTTTACTCCAATTGACCTTTTAGAGTTAGACAAAATAATTTCCTCATCCAAGCCTTCAACTTGTCTTTTAGACCCTATTCCTACCAGGTTATTTAAAGAAATCTTCCCACTTATTGGTAGCTTTATTCTTCAAATAATCAATTCTTCATTAACTTTAGGCCATGTACCGCAGGGTTTTAAAACGGCTGTAATTAAACCCTTACTCAAAAAGCCATTGAGATGTTGTCCCAAAACATCTTTAAAAAGTCTTCAGTTGATCCAAAATGCTGCAGCAAGAGTTTTAACAGGTACTAGAAAAAGAGATCATATCTCTCCAGTTCTGGCCTCCCTTCATTGGCTTCCCATAGAGTTTAGAATTAAAATCCTTCTTCTTACTTACAAAGCTCTAAACAATCAGGCCCCTTTTTATTTAAAAGATCCGATACTACTGTATTATCCTAAAAGAGCACTACGCTCCCAAAATGCTAGATTACTTGTAATAGCTAGAATCTCCAAAAGTACAATGGGAAGCAGAGCCTTCAGGTATCAAGCTACTCTCCTGTGGAACCAGCTGCCAATCTGGATTTTGGAGTCAGACTCGATCTCTGTTTTTAAGAATGGGGTTAAAACCTTCCTTTTTGGTATAGCCTACAATTAGGGAGGGATCATGTGTCTCTGAACCCTCCCTTAGTTATGCTGCTAGTAGGTTTAGACAGCCGGGGGACCTCCAATAATGCACTGGGCTTCACTCCTTTCTTCACTCTCAATGAAATATTTTTTTTGCTGGTCATTAACATCTGTTTGTTCTCTATAGATTGAGTCCCCATCGTGCTGTTTGCTCTCTACATGTCTGTTCTTTTCATCTTCTCTATCCCCTCACCCCCAAGCCAGTCGCAGCAGATGACTGCCCCTCCCTGAGCCTGGTTCTGCTGGAGGTTTCTTCCTGTTAAAAGGGAGTTTTTCCTCTCCACCGTCGCCAAGCACTTGCTCACAGAGGATCAACTGATTGCTGGGGTCTTTCTGCAACTGTGGGGGTTTCCCCTACAGTTGAAAGTGCTATGAGATGACTGTTGTTGTGAAATGGCACTATATAAATAAAGTTGAATTGAATTGAACTGAATATATTACCTAATCTGGTCTGATGAGAAGAGGAGGAAGAGCAGGAGGAGGACAAGCTTGGTTCTGGTGAAGGTGAGCTGGACACCACAGGTCTGGGTGGTTCTCCCTCATCATCCAGCTGTGATAAATCTGTAAATACAAAAAAAGTGTTTTAGTTTGTGCAGTGTACAACTTAAGCCTTCCATTAAATGTGCAGACATGGAAGGCAATTTTATTCAATATCAATAATAGCAAAGCTTACATGTCTGATTATGGAATAGAAGAATAGGGATAGAATAGGCTTCATTGTCATTGCACAGCTGTACAGTACAATAACATTGTAGGTGCTCCACCAAGCTACCGCGCAATACAGTACGAGAAGGATTAGATAAAATACAGTTACACAACACACGGTTAAACAAATGAGTGAAATTTTAAAAAATGGCCCGATTATGGAAATATTACCAAAATAGTAAAAATGACGACGTTACTAGCGTCATTGGTAGAAAAACCTCCCATAACACAACGCAAGGCACCCATTCATACACAGTATAGATACCACAAAAAGCGTATTTTACGCTGAATGTCTTCATTTAAAAAAGTATTCTGTAAGATGCTAAGATTTCTGTTCTCGTTTTCTCTCAAATCAACATTTCAAGATATATGGCAACGTCACTAATGTCATTTGAGACAACAATAAACCGTGTTGATACTGAACAAACAGCATATTTTGCACTGGATATCTAACAAAGTATTCTGTAAGACACTAAGATTTTTTTCTGGTTTCTCAAAAGAGCATTTCTTTATGGCGAGGAGAAACGTTCGTGGTAAAAACACCGTTAGCTTGTTAGCATAGCTAACCGAAAATACTATTAGGCACAAGAGTGACTAAAAAAATATCCACACTTTGGCCGTTACATGTCAATACAAGCGATATACATTTGTCAGCAGAGACGGCCTGTTCATTTCTTTATGGCGAGGTCAAATGTTAGGTCATAGGAAAAGTACTGTTAGCTTGTTAGCATAGCTAACGGAAAATATTATAGTATTTTAGTATACTATATGTATCCGTACTTTGGCTGTTACATATCAATACAAGCGGATATATATGTATATATATTCGTTAACTTTTGACATTTTAAAGACAATACACTTACCAGTGTGTTTTGAGCAGTTTGTTGTACGGACTAATCCATGGAGTTACGATGGTCCAGCTGGCTGGCCTATCAACACAAACAGTTCATCAGATGAGTGGCCCCCTCCAGCTTATCTTGTACTTCTGCTCATGTCCACAGAGCCAAGAAATGTGTCTCTTCTTCACTCCAAATCTGTTTGGTTTTGGAATCCATCGCTTACTCCGCTGTTTGGAATGCAACATGGCAGTCAGTAATGTTTTGAAGCTGGTCAGTTAACCACGCCCATGGCTGTGGACGCAACCAATGTAAACTGGTGCTGCCGCTGGCCCAGGTAGGAGTTGGGGCCACAATAGCCCCACTTTTGAGAGCCTGAGAATGGTGCTTCAGGCGATGGAAAACCAAAGAACTGGTGCCAATCAGGCTCTGGCTCCAGTTAAGCACTGGAACCCTTTTGGTGGAAAAGACCTGTACGTAAATGGCCTAACACATTCACACAACAAAACCTAAAATAGGGAGAAAGGGTGGACTGCCGTCCTACCCACATGGCCAGGTGGATTATTCTGCCACCTGCTAAAGTAAATTAAAGTCCATAAATAACTAAAATTGTATGCCGTGTTCCTAAACTAAGACAGACAAAAACAAAATAATCCCTTATATAACATTAACATTCCATATATAACATTTTTTATTTTTTTTAAACACTAACACCAACACAACCACAAAACTTCAATATATACTATTTACACTCAGTTTCTCAAGTAAGCAGATCTAACTGGCATGGGGGCCCAGGGCACCCTCTCAGTAGATGCGCCCCTGGAAGCAGCCGGTCTTCGGGGTGATGGCTGACCCTCCGGACGCTGAAGCCGCTCCTTCTCTCCATTGACCTCATCCCACATTCAGCCTTGTTTCCCAGAGCTTCCTCCCGGAACCACCAAAGCCGGTTCGTGTGTCACACCAAGCCATCGGAGAGCCTGAAGTGCGCTGCGTCCAGTCTGGCCACTATGTGCAGGCACTCCCGACACTCCTGGGGTTGTCATCTGGCCCATCTTCACTATAGGCGCTCCTCACCTCTAACCCAGTCCAGGACCTTCAATGGGGCCCGGCTTGGCTTGAGGTGTTGCTGTCAAGCACGCCGATCCCTCGTGCTCATTGGTCTTGTCCTGACCTCTCCTAATGCTGGTGTAACGTGCCCCCTCACAGCCGCAGACCCTCCGTCTCCTCGCAGCCAAACTCCGGAGGCACCCGGAGCTAATCCATTGGCGCCACTCACCGGTGCAAGCATCTCGCCATCACACTCAGCACTCCCCTCAACCGTTTCCCAAGCACTGGCCCTGAGACCCTCCTGCGCTGGCCCTGAGCAAACTTGGTCCCACTTGACTGCCATGGCATCTGGTAGCTCGTCATCCCACACCACATCTTCATCAGACGCTGGAATCAGAGGGTTCCACTGGGCACAGCCCGACCACTCCTCCCCCGCATCATCCTTGATGGCGAAACCCAGCCCGTAAAATAAATCACAACCCATGATGTTATCGCCCCATGCTGTTATCGCCCCATGCCATTACATGGAATGTGAAGTCGGGCATCGTCACAGACTTGTACTAAACAGTCAGCTCCAAAGTCCTGACCGTGTCCAGCCTTCCACCTCCATAACCGTACAGCGGCGCTGGGTTGCCCCTAACCCTGTGGTGGGAAAAAAACCTGTTCACCATGACCCAATTCGGCAGTGAACCCTCCGCTCCTGTGTCAATCAACAGCAGCACCTCCACGTCGTCCAGCCTCACTGTGCAAAACATGTACCCGTTTGTCTCTGGGGACACCGTGTGGATGGTTGTCTGGGGCAGGCTGAGCGATTTCTTAACTTCACGGCACTTCCTGGTGCTCCTCTTGCCAGGCAATCCTTAGCCTTTTTTGGTGTGTCTTAGACCCACAGCCCATACAGAGAGACTTTCCCGGGGCCACCCCCCGGCCAGCAGCGTTGGCTTCCATCTCCTCTCCATCCGAGCTATCTTCGCTGTCCAGGTCAGTGGCATTTGCCATGGCAGGGGGCTCTAGCGGCTTCTGCGGCTGGTGCCTGGTTTGCTCCAGAGCTAGCTTTTTCACAGTTTCCATCTGGAGAGCTAGCTTAACGGCTCTGGCTAGTGTGAGCTCATTTGGCACTGTAAGTAGCCTAGCCCACAACGTGACGCTACAACAGTGTTCTGCCAGCTGGTCACGGACCATTTCCTCCTCCAGTGCTCTGAAACGACATTCACTAGCCAGCTGCCTTAAATCGGTGACAAACTGCTGGACGGGTTCACCTACCCATTGATGCCGCTGCCGAAAACAGATCCTCCGGGCCGTCACATTGACTGGGTGTCGAAGTGGCTAGCTAGCAACTCTGCTACCTCTTCACATGTGTCGGCAGCACAGAGCATTCCCAGGATTCGCTGGCCCTCTATGCCCAAACTGTGAACCAATAGTGCCCAGGCTCTCTGCTTGTCAAGCTCCCCGAGACCCCGCGTGACAACATAGTTCTGGTAGGCCTCGTATCACCTGGGCCAAGGCACCGGCGGCTCTCCGGGCACCTCGAGGAACGGGCGAATAGGGACCATGCACACCTTCATGGTTTATTCTCGTTGCCAATGTTATGTCTGGAATTACCTGCTGAACAGATGAGGCGAGGTGAGTGGGAACACAGCTTTACTGACCATTCACACACAGACAGCTATTGACAGCTACTGACAGACGGGTGGCTAAGTTCAGGCCAAAGAGTGATAAGATGGCTGACCTGGCCTTATATAGGGTGGGGTGGAGGTGCCACCTGGAGGTGCATGTCCATCTTATCCTTTCGTATTAAAATAACTATAGAACACTTACATTATACTGTACATTAAAATTGCTGTTTTAAATTCAACAAGATCAAAAAATTTACTATTTTTGACTGTAAAAAAAAAGTGTATTAGTATGTTCAAAAAAACTGATCTGATGTATAATCCTCACAGCTCTTTTTTCCAGTAAATACAATGGTTGTAAGTTAGTTCAATAACTGTTTCCCCAGACCTCCAGAAACTTAAATATGGTAACACCAAGGAACAATACAGATTAAAAAGTGATTTTTGATTAATTACATGTTTTGCTTTGGATAAAATAAAAATACTTTTAGCCAGTTTATTCTTAATGGATAAAATTTGAGATTTCCAGCATATTTTATCATTGATGATCACTCCCAAAAATTGTATTTCATTCACTCTTTCAATAGTTACACCATCAATTTGTATGTGAATTTGATTCTTCATTTTGCAGTTACCAAATACTATACATTTTGTTTTTTTTTTATTTTGTTCATTTCTGTAGTGATATGATTCAAAAGTTGCTGTACATTTTCCCCAGTGCATAAAATATTTGTCCATCCATCCATCTTCTACCGCTTAATCCTTTTCAGGTCGGGGGGGCGGTGGAACCTATCCCAGCATCTTTGGGCGAGAGGCAGGGTACACCCTGGACAGATCGCCAGTCCATCGCAGAGCCAACACAGAGAGACAGACAACCATTCACTCTCACATTCATACCTAAGGACAATTTAGAATCCCTAGTTGATGCCAATTAACCTTACCTGCATGTCTTTGGCCTTGTGGGAGGAAACCAGAGTACCCGGAGTAAACCCACACAGACACGGGGAAAACATGCAAACTCCACACAGAAGGGTCATCGATGGTGTGGGGGTGGGATCGAATCCACGATGGTCAGAGGTGGACTTGATCCCATGACCTTCTTGCTGTGCTGACACAGTGCTAACCACTGTGCCACCATACAAAATATTTGTCATTTGCAAATAAGATAAATTTCATGGAGTTTGACAGTGTGCATATATCATTGATACTGGGGGCGGCTGTGGCGCAGGTGTAGTGTGACCGACTACTGATCAGAGGGTCATGGGTTCGATTCCCGCTCTGTCTGCAGTCTGCATGTCGAAGTGTCCTTGAGCAAGACAATGAATCCCCAGTTGCTCCTGGTGGTCAGGCTAGTGCCTGTGTGTGTATAGATAGATAGGTAGATGTACTTCATTGATCCCAAACTGGGAAATTACAGTGTAACAGCAGCATGACAGTTGACAACCAAACAACAGAAACACACACATGACAGACAAAGGGATTACCCATGGAAAGTAAAACTAACACGACTATAAAACCTATATACATCATAGCTTAATATATGATGACCCGTATAAACACATGAATCCTCCCATTGCACAAAGAAGGACTATCAGGAGCAGAGTGAAAATGTGAGGTACCAGTTAGTCTGTAAGATGCAGTGTGGCAGCATAGCTATGACCAGAATACAACATCATAGTGAGTTATTGTACAGTGAAATTGCATGTGGCAGGAAAGGTTTCCTGTACCTGGCCGTACGACAACGAAGCTGTAGTAGTCTACTGGAGAAAGTGCTTCGCTGTCTATCTAGTGTGTGGTGGAGGGGGTGATCAGGATTGTCCATGATCACCCCCTCAGTTTATGTAGTGTTCTCCTCTCCACCACGGTCTCAAAGGTCTCCGGTCTGAGACCAATTACAGAGCCAGCCCTCTTGATAATCTTGCCAATGAAGTGGATGATAAAATTAAGGCAGCGTTGAGGGTTTTAAGCAGGTTTATTAAATCATACCGCCGTCACGAAGCTCGCCCAATGGGTGGCTCGGAGGCTCTCCAGCAAAGAGACACAGCGTGTGTGTGTCCAACAGCAGCAGTAGAAGTGAGAGAGAGATCTACAGAACAGTGCAGCATATATACCCAACTCAGACAATACATCAAAGACATTCACAGCAGTCGATCAGGGCATTTGCATATGAGAGGCACAGACAGTACAGGATGCATGAACACAATTCATGAGTGGGACATTAACATCACAGCAGTGAAACCATGCATGAATGGCAGATTACTTCACAGCATGCAGCGGAAAAAACCAGAAGAGCGAGCTGTCTGTCCCAGTCTGTTGTGGGGGTTGCCACACCACTCCCCCCCAGAGGGCAAGGCAAGGCAGGCGGCCGAGACCTCGATATTGCAGCTTTGGCAGCGAGCAGGGAAAGCTCTCTGCAGGTGGAGGGGGAGGGAGGAGGGGGGTAGTACGTGCCGGCCGGGACGGTGAAATCGTCCGAGCCGCGCAAAAATTGCTTGCTGGTCCGCGACGTCGAGGGGCTGTCCCGTTGAACGTGCGGAGGTCCACAAGAAGAAAAATTAGTCTCCGACTCCTCTCGTGGCTATGAAGAAAAGCAGGAGCGGCTGTAAGAAAAAAAGGAAGCAAAGGGACTTGGTGTGTTGACTTTTAGGTGCGGGCACAACCTTAAAAGCCCTCGGGAAACGCTGACGGCTGGAATCCCTCTGTGCGCCGTGGCTGAGACCGTTAGAGAATCCAGTGGGCGAGCTGCGTGCTTGCTTCAGGTGAACGAGCAGCCCTGAAGTTCTGTGTGCAGCGGCGAAGGACGATGGCGGTCTCTGGAGCCGTTATTGTCCCGTGCGTGATGCGCCATCCTCGTAACTCCCCGGTGTGTGCGCCGGGGCTCGTGCGTGGGTGGGCCAGCTGAAGAGGAGACAGGGTCAGGGAGCTTAATCCTCCCTGTTCAGTGTGTTGGAGCGGTGAAGGGAAGTAGACGCTCTGTCACTCGCTCGGTCATGGTGCGTTCAGGTCCACGTGTGCTCTGTCGGCCGTGGGAAGTCGCCGTCGCGGAGAAAGGACGAGGTGCATGCGCTCTCCTGTGGAGGAGCTGCGAGCGCGGCCGGTCCAGCGTGGATGTGCCGATGTAGGCGTGCAGATCTCACCATGAAGTTGCTGCGGCTTTCCCAGTCGTGAGTGATGTCCGGAGAGTTCCCTGAAGCAGAAGGGAGCTGCTGCGTTCACTTGTCATCGGAGCATCGGACCGCCGGGTGCTGCGTTCGCCGGCAGCATGTTTTTTTCAGCGTCGGGTCGCCAGCATGGCTGTCCAGACCAGAAGGTTGTGTTGCACAAAACGTGTGCTTTCTATCGAAGTCACCAGTGAAGCGGCATGAAATAAAGCCGCGTAGTGAAGGTTTTAAGTAGAGTTTATTAAATCATACCACCGTCACGAAGCTCGCCCAATGGGCGGCTCGGAGGCTCTCCAGCAAAGAGACACAGCGTGTGTGTGTCCAGCAGCAGCAGTAGAAGTGAGAGAGAGATTTACAGAACAGTGCAGCATATATACCCAAATCAGACAATACATCAAAGACATTCACAGCAGTCGATCTGGGCATTTGCATATGAGAGGCACAGACAGTACAGGATGCATGAACACAATGCATGAGTGGGACATTAACATCACAGCAGTAAAACCATGCATGAATGGCAGATTACTTCACAGCATGCAGCGGAAAAAACCAGAAGAGCGAGCTGTCTGTCCCAGTCTGTTGTGGGGGTTGCCACAGCCAAGTCTGTTGGTATCTCTGGCCCTGATACTGCTACCCCAACAGACAGCAGCAAAGAAGATGGCACTGGCGACAACGGTCTGGTAGAAAAGCTCCAGCATCCTGCTGCACACGTTGAAGGATCTCAGCTTTCTCAGGAAGTAGAGTCTGCTCATCCCCTTCTTGTGCGCAGCATCGGTGTTGGATCTCCAGTCCAACCCGCTGCTGATCCTGACACCCAGATATCTGTAGTCCTCAACCACTGCCACATCCTCCCCCCTAATCTGCAGTGGCTGAGAAGGAGTCTTCCTCTTCCTGAAGTCAATCACCATCTCTCTGGTCTTGCTGACATTCAACCTCAGGTGATTCTGCTCCGTCCACTCCACAAATCTGTCTACCTGTGCCCTGTACTCCCCTTCCTCTCCTCCTCTTATACACCCCACAACAGCTGAGTCATCAGAGAACTAGCTTTTTCACAGTTTCCATCTGGAGAGCTAGCTTAACGGCTCTGGCTAGTGTGAGCTCATTTGGCACTGTAAGTAGCCTAGCCCACAACGTGACGCTACAACAGTGTTCTGCCAGCTGGTCACGGACCATTTCCTCCTCCAGTGCTCTGAAACGACATTCACTAGCCAGCTGCCTTAAATCGGTGACAAACTGCTGGACGGGTTCACCTACCCATTGATGCCGCTGCCGAAAACAGATCCTCCGGGCCGTCACATTGACTGGGTGTCGAAGTGGCTAGCTAGCAACTCTGCTACCTCTTCACATGTGTCGGCAGCACAGAGCATTCCCAGGATTCGCTGGCCCTCTATGCCCAAACTGTGAACCAATAGTGCCCAGGCTCTCTGCTTGTCAAGCTCCCCGAGACCCCGCGTGACAACATAGTTCTGGTAGGCCTCGTATCACCTGGGCCAAGGCACCGGCGGCTCTCCGGGCACCTCGAGGAACGGGCGAATAGGGACCATGCACACCTTCATGGTTTATTCTCGTTGCCAATGTTATGTCTGGAATTACCTGCTGAACAGATGAGGCGAGGTGAGTGGGAACACAGCTTTACTGACCATTCACACACAGACAGCTATTGACAGCTACTGACAGACGGGTGGCTAAGTTCAGGCCAAAGAGTGATAAGATGGCTGACCTGGCCTTATATAGGGTGGGGTGGAGGTGCCACCTGGAGGTGCATGTCCATCTTATCCTTTCGTATTAAAATAACTATAGAACACTTACATTATACTGTACATTAAAATTGCTGTTTTAAATTCAACAAGATCAAAAAATTTACTATTTTTGACTGTAAAAAAAAAAGTGTATTAGTATGTTCAAAAAAACTGATCTGATGTATAATCCTCACAGCTCTTTTTTCCAGTAAATACAATGGTTGTAAGTTAGTTCAATAACTGTTTCCCCAGACCTCCAGAAACTTAAATATGGTAACACCAAGGAACAATACAGATTAAAAAGTGATTTTTGATTAATTACATGTTTTGCTTTGGATAAAATAAAAATACTTTTAGCCAGTTTATTCTTAATGGATAAAATTTGAGATTTCCAGCATATTTTATCATTGATGATCACTCCCAAAAATTGTATTTCATTCACTCTTTCAATAGTTACACCATCAATTTGTATGTGAATTTGATTCTTCATTTTGCAGTTACCAAATACTATACATTTTGTTTTTTTTTTATTTTGTTCATTTCTGTAGTGATATGATTCAAAAGTTGCTGTACATTTTCCCCAGTGCATAAAATATTTGTCCATCCATCCATCTTCTACCGCTTAATCCTTTTCAGGTCGGGGGGGGCGGTGGAACCTATCCCAGCATCTTTGGGCGAGAGGCAGGGTACACCCTGGACAGATCGCCAGTCCATCGCAGAGCCAACACAGAGAGACAGACAACCATTCACTCTCACATTCATACCTAAGGACAATTTAGAATCCCTAGTTGATGCCAATTAACCTTACCTGCATGTCTTTGGCCTTGTGGGAGGAAACCAGAGTACCCGGAGTAAACCCACACAGACACGGGGAAAACATGCAAACTCCACACAGAAGGGTCATCGATG
Source organism: Pholidichthys leucotaenia (assembly GCA_020510985.1). Classification (NCBI taxonomy): domain Eukaryota; kingdom Metazoa; phylum Chordata; class Actinopteri; order Cichliformes; family Pholidichthyidae; genus Pholidichthys; species Pholidichthys leucotaenia. The sequence goes on along the minus strand of CM035840.1, from coordinate 26,181,501 downwards.
GTGTGGGGGTGGGATCGAATCCACGATGGTCAGAGGTGGACTTGATCCCATGACCTTCTTGCTGTGCTGACACAGTGCTAACCACTGTGCCACCATACAAAATATTTGTCATTTGCAAATAAGATAAATTTCATGGAGTTTGACAGTGTGCATATATCATTGATACTGGGGGCGGCTGTGGCGCAGGTGTAGTGTGACCGACTACTGATCAGAGGGTCATGGGTTCGATTCCCGCTCTGTCTGCAGTCTGCATGTCGAAGTGTCCTTGAGCAAGACAATGAATCCCCAGTTGCTCCTGGTGGTCAGGCTAGTGCCTGTGTGTGTATAGATAGATAGGTAGATGTACTTCATTGATCCCAAACTGGGAAATTACAGTGTAACAGCAGCATGACAGTTGACAACCAAACAACAGAAACACACACATGACAGACAAAGGGATTACCCATGGAAAGTAAAACTAACACGACTATAAAACCTATATACATCATAGCTTAATATATGATGACCCGTATAAACACATGAATCCTCCCATTGCACAAAGAAGGACTATCAGGAGCAGAGTGAAAATGTGAGGTACCAGTTAGTCTGTAAGATGCAGTGTGGCAGCATAGCTATGACCAGAATACAACATCATAGTGAGTTATTGTACAGTGAAATTGCATGTGGCAGGAAAGGTTTCCTGTACCTGGCCGTACGACAACGAAGCTGTAGTAGTCTACTGGAGAAAGTGCTTCGCTGTCTATCTAGTGTGTGGTGGAGGGGGTGATCAGGATTGTCCATGATCACCCCCTCAGTTTATGTAGTGTTCTCCTCTCCACCACGGTCTCAAAGGTCTCCGGTCTGAGACCAATTACAGAGCCAGCCCTCTTGATAATCTTGCCAATGAAGTGGATGATAAAATTAAGGCAGCGTTGAGGGTTTTAAGCAGGTTTATTAAATCATACCGCCGTCACGAAGCTCGCCCAATGGGTGGCTCGGAGGCTCTCCAGCAAAGAGACACAGCGTGTGTGTGTCCAACAGCAGCAGTAGAAGTGAGAGAGAGATCTACAGAACAGTGCAGCATATATACCCAACTCAGACAATACATCAAAGACATTCACAGCAGTCGATCAGGGCATTTGCATATGAGAGGCACAGACAGTACAGGATGCATGAACACAATTCATGAGTGGGACATTAACATCACAGCAGTGAAACCATGCATGAATGGCAGATTACTTCACAGCATGCAGCGGAAAAAACCAGAAGAGCGAGCTGTCTGTCCCAGTCTGTTGTGGGGGTTGCCACACCACTCCCCCCCAGAGGGCAAGGCAAGGCAGGCGGCCGAGACCTCGATATTGCAGCTTTGGCAGCGAGCAGGGAAAGCTCTCTGCAGGTGGAGGGGGAGGGAGGAGGGGGGTAGTACGTGCCGGCCGGGACGGTGAAATCGTCCGAGCCGCGCAAAAATTGCTTGCTGGTCCGCGACGTCGAGGGGCTGTCCCGTTGAACGTGCGGAGGTCCACAAGAAGAAAAATTAGTCTCCGACTCCTCTCGTGGCTATGAAGAAAAGCAGGAGCGGCTGTAAGAAAAAAAGGAAGCAAAGGGACTTGGTGTGTTGACTTTTAGGTGCGGGCACAACCTTAAAAGCCCTCGGGAAACGCTGACGGCTGGAATCCCTCTGTGCGCCGTGGCTGAGACCGTTAGAGAATCCAGTGGGCGAGCTGCGTGCTTGCTTCAGGTGAACGAGCAGCCCTGAAGTTCTGTGTGCAGCGGCGAAGGACGATGGCGGTCTCTGGAGCCGTTATTGTCCCGTGCGTGATGCGCCATCCTCGTAACTCCCCGGTGTGTGCGCCGGGGCTCGTGCGTGGGTGGGCCAGCTGAAGAGGAGACAGGGTCAGGGAGCTTAATCCTCCCTGTTCAGTGTGTTGGAGCGGTGAAGGGAAGTAGACGCTCTGTCACTCGCTCGGTCATGGTGCGTTCAGGTCCACGTGTGCTCTGTCGGCCGTGGGAAGTCGCCGTCGCGGAGAAAGGACGAGGTGCATGCGCTCTCCTGTGGAGGAGCTGCGAGCGCGGCCGGTCCAGCGTGGATGTGCCGATGTAGGCGTGCAGATCTCACCATGAAGTTGCTGCGGCTTTCCCAGTCGTGAGTGATGTCCGGAGAGTTCCCTGAAGCAGAAGGGAGCTGCTGCGTTCACTTGTCATCGGAGCATCGGACCGCCGGGTGCTGCGTTCGCCGGCAGCATGTTTTTTTCAGCGTCGGGTCGCCAGCATGGCTGTCCAGACCAGAAGGTTGTGTTGCACAAAACGTGTGCTTTCTATCGAAGTCACCAGTGAAGCGGCATGAAATAAAGCCGCGTAGTGAAGGTTTTAAGTAGAGTTTATTAAATCATACCACCGTCACGAAGCTCGCCCAATGGGCGGCTCGGAGGCTCTCCAGCAAAGAGACACAGCGTGTGTGTGTCCAGCAGCAGCAGTAGAAGTGAGAGAGAGATTTACAGAACAGTGCAGCATATATACCCAAATCAGACAATACATCAAAGACATTCACAGCAGTCGATCTGGGCATTTGCATATGAGAGGCACAGACAGTACAGGATGCATGAACACAATGCATGAGTGGGACATTAACATCACAGCAGTAAAACCATGCATGAATGGCAGATTACTTCACAGCATGCAGCGGAAAAAACCAGAAGAGCGAGCTGTCTGTCCCAGTCTGTTGTGGGGGTTGCCACAGCCAAGTCTGTTGGTATCTCTGGCCCTGATACTGCTACCCCAACAGACAGCAGCAAAGAAGATGGCACTGGCGACAACGGTCTGGTAGAAAAGCTCCAGCATCCTGCTGCACACGTTGAAGGATCTCAGCTTTCTCAGGAAGTAGAGTCTGCTCATCCCCTTCTTGTGCGCAGCATCGGTGTTGGATCTCCAGTCCAACCCGCTGCTGATCCTGACACCCAGATATCTGTAGTCCTCAACCACTGCCACATCCTCCCCCCTAATCTGCAGTGGCTGAGAAGGAGTCTTCCTCTTCCTGAAGTCAATCACCATCTCTCTGGTCTTGCTGACATTCAACCTCAGGTGATTCTGCTCCGTCCACTCCACAAATCTGTCTACCTGTGCCCTGTACTCCCCTTCCTCTCCTCCTCTTATACACCCCACAACAGCTGAGTCATCAGAGAACTTGAGCAGGTGGCATGGCTCAGTGTTGTACTGAAAGTCAGTGGTGTATAAGGAAAAAGAAAAGGAGAGAGCACAGTCCCCTGTGGAGCTCCTGTATCACTCGCCACCACTCCAGACAAGACATTGCCCAGCCGGACAAACTGTAGTCTGCCTGTCAGGTAGTCTGTAATCCAGGAGATCACAGAGCTGTCAACCCCCATCACCCGCAGCTTCTCACCCAGCAGCAATGGCTGGATGGTGTTAAAGGCACTGGAGAAATCAAAAAAGTGATTCTCACAGTATCTCCTCCACCATCCAGGTGCAGATGGGCTCGTTGCAGCAGGTAGATGACAGCATCTTCAACTCCTAAATGGGGCTGATATGCAAACTGTAGAGGGTCCAGCCACGTCTTCAACTGTGGCCTCAGGTGGGCTAAGACCGGTTTCTCCAGGACCTTCATCACATGAGATGTGAGGGCAACTGGTCGGTAGTCATTCAAATCCAATGGAGATGACTTCTTGGGGACAGGAACCAGGCAGGATGTCTTCCACAGCACCAGTACGCTCTCTAGACTCAGGCTCAGGTTGCACAGGTGTTTTAGTACCGGAGCTAGCTGGTTGACACAGGTCCTCAGGGTCCTTGTGGAGATGCCATCAGGACCCGAAGTCTTCCGCTGATGGAGTCTCTCTAGCTGTTTCTCCACCTGATCTGTAGTCACCATGAAGTGAGGGAGGGTCCTGGTGCCCCCTGAGGAGGAGGAGGGGGGAGATGGAGAGAGGTTCTGCACAGGAGGGTGGGTGGGGAGGGGTGCGTGGGGGTCTGGTTGTGTTGCTCGGGTGACAGACTGTGAGTTGAACCTATTAAAAAACAGATTCAATTCCTCAGCTCTCTCCTGGCTCCCAGATGGCTGCCCGACACTCCCCTTGCACCCAGTTATTTGTTTCATGTATGGCAGCTCTGCCGCCATCTGTGTGTGAATGTGTGCGTTAATGGGTGGATAGCAGGATCTGTAAAGCGCTTTGGTCATCCAGAGATGAGAAAAAGTGCTATATAAGTGAACACCATTTTACCATTGATACTGTATATAAGATGAACAATTTTGGTCCCAACACTGACCCCTGTGGTACACCACATACCATGTACAAACATTTTGATTCAAAATTTCCCATCTTCACAAATTGTTGCCTGTTTGTCAAATAACTTTGAAGCCAGTCCAGCACAACTCCCCGTATTCATTTTTTTCGCCCTTGTCCCGTCAGGCAGCTAGGTAAGCAGAACAGAGATCTGTTACCCTTATTGTGCCAAAACAGATTTACTTTGCCAAAAGGAGCTTTATACAGTACCTATCTATGTACTGTATATTGTTGCAAACTCCTCCTGTAATAACTTTTAATACTTTATTTAAATTATTTTACCCATGAAGGACCCGACAGGATGGGGAATGGGGAAAGGAAGTATGCAGAGGGGGAAAGAAAAGAGAGAGGAACAGACAAAAAAGCCAAACAAATCAACAACTAAAACAAACAGAAGACAAACTGCTTTTTTGACCGAAGAGGTCGCAACACGAGTCTGATATCCGCACCTGTTAAAGGGGAGACATTTTTGCGTGTGCGTCCGTGCACATGTATATGATAGCGTGCGCAAAATAAGTGTGTGCATGTGAGTGGTTTGTCAGGAAATATACAAAGAGGGGGGCCGGTCGAGGCAATTTCCTGCCACTCCAGAAACCCCAGGCAGGCAAGGCAGCGCCACCAACCCCCACAGGGCACAAATGTCCGGGGCCGACAAGCCCCAGGCATCTGCCCCCGGCAGGAGGGCCGAGGGAGGCAAGGCAGCCAGACGGCTGGTGCAGCAGGCCCACAGCCCCGGGCCTGCCAACCCCACACACCCCCAGTGGGGCCAACGCCAGCCCCCGGGCCCCAAGCAGTGGAAGGCCAGCGGCCCCACCCCCCAGGCCAGAGACCAGCCCACGCCCCCCGGCGCGAACCTCACCAGGCAGCCCCCAGCACCCCCCCCAGCGCCACTGCCACATACCCCAGAGACCCCCACACCCAAAGAAGTCCCCCACCCCCATCCAAGGGAGCCCACATAGCCGAGAGGCATTACCCCCCTCAATCCAGCACCTCTCAACTAATAGACACATTCATTCCCACACCACATGCTTTTGCTGTCATATGCACCCACAAGCACTCACTCACTCTCGCTCACCACTCCCCCACACAGTCCCACTCTCGCACTCCCAGACCCACCATTCTCTCTCAATCCAACTCACCCTCAGGGTCACCCACACTGTCTCACGTTCACCCACGCATGCACTCTCACTCCCATTCCCACTCCAACCTACTCACATTCCATTCATGCTCTTCCCCTCACACTCACCCACCCTCAATCACCCCTATTTCTTAGGGTGATGGCGATGCAGCTGCAGCGAGCCTGAACTCGCACCAGCTCCCAGCAGCCGCCAGGGAGACTGCTGGCGCAGGCCAGCAGCTGCCCCCCACCCCCCCCACGACCTACCCCAGGGCGGCCGCAGCCACAGAAGCAGACCCCCACCTCTAGCGCCCACCCAAGCGACTGATCAGGAGATCACCGCAGGTGCCCCGAGATGCCACCCGACACGCAAAGCGCGACACAAAACCGACCCACCAACACCATCTCCATTCATCAATCCGTCACTCTTGCTTACTCTCTTATTCCTCTCTCACTCCCTTGCTTGCATCTATTCATTCAGCAGCACCCAGGGATTTTGACATGACAGGTCCCAGGCCCACCGCCGGGCCTCCAGGCCCCTGGCAGAAGGAGGATAATAGGGGTGGGGGAGAACCCCCACCCCCCTCCCCCTTGCACAAAACATGACATGTGTGTCAGTTGTATGGTGTGATTGTGTGTAGGTGTGTGAACTACCATGGTGCAGTTAAAATTGGGGGGATGGTGGTTGGAGCACCACTAGCCACTGCGATAGGCAGCGGGGCCCCCATCCCCCCAAGCCCTCAGTGACTAAAATGCAATTAAAATTGAGGTGAGGGCAGCCCCACTGCGCAGCAGATGTGTCCCCTTCACCGACACAGTACGGCACACCCCCGCCCCAAAGCCCCAAGTGTATCAAAAAAGATGTATATTCCACTCAGAATCAGGGGGAGGGGAGGGTGGAAAATAAGACTGGGAGGGAGGCGGTCCAAAAGCGAGGCCGCTACCCCCCAGAAACCAGCTCGCAAACTGGTTCAGGAAGCCACCCACCACCCCCAAATCCAAACCTCAAGGCTGGAGGGTCACCAGGCCGAGCAGCCCAGGACCCACCAGCATTGTGTCCCAGCGCCACAAACATGATGGAGCAGCCACACCCATTCCCACTCATCTTGCACACACAAACATGTACAACAACAATAATCACAATAGTGAGCAATGGGCTGGACCCATACGGCACCCCACATGCCAAGCGACACCCCCGAGCGCCCACCAGAAGCCCACCGACCACCCACCCCAGACGCACACTGACAGCAGCAGGCCCCCAGGCCCACAGCCACAGCCACCCCAAGGCAGCCCGATGGCAACACAGCCACCAACCCGTGCCAACACCCCCTCCCCCAGCACCCACACACACCTGGTGCCAAAGAACCTAAGGGCAATGCGATAAAGCGCCCGGCCCCATGACACAACGGCAGGGCGGCCAGGACAAGCAGACCTCGAATCACCAACCCCCATGCCACTAGGTGGTCCGCCCCACCCCACCACCCAACGAGGTTCCCCCACCCATACACACATCCTCCACCCCTAGACACATCTACCCACAGATATCCCCACCCATACACACACACACACACACACACACACTCGCCCTCATGTGCATACACACACACACACTCACCATCACACATGCCCACACACAACACACACACAATCACGCACCCATTTCCACACACACACATGCACCCACTCTCGCCCACTCTCATACACGTGCACCCCCCCCAGGACACAGGCACCTGCCCCTGAGCGCCGACAGAGCCCCGGAGAGGGCATGACCCCGCTGTGCAAGGGCGCACTGGGGCCGGCCCACACCAATGGCACACACCTGACCCCGACCCAGAGGGGGAATGCCCCCCAGCACCAGGGGCCCAGGGCCAGACCCAGCCCCACCCGGGAGGCAAGGCCAGCCAGCCCGGGGCCACGGCCCACCCCCCCGGCCCACCCCACAGCTCCCCCCAACCAACCCCTCCCCCCTGGGCCAGACACACAGCCACCCTGGAAGAGGCCCCCTGAACACCAGCCCCCCATGGCCAGGGCGCAGCCAGCTGCCAGAGGCACCAAGGAGAGCGAATCACCACCCACCACCCCTCAGGTTATAGAATTAATAAGCGGGGACCAAATAGAATTGAATTCTGCCAATTGATTATTTGAGGAGGCAGACATTCTCTCCAGGCTAATATAATCTAATAGTAATTTATTATAGTGAGTCAGCCATAAATTATTTCTTGATTTCCAGTTCATGAGGATAGCTTTCTTTGGGATGCATAAGGTGGTGAGAACCATGTGTGACATCCTTGCCTCTATAGTTATTTCACTTAGATCACCTAATATGCAAAGTGTGGGTGAGAATGGGACACTATACCCAAGCCATGCTGACAAGTCCTCACAAGTCTTCTGCCAGAACTTTTGAACGGGTACACATGACCACATAGCATACATATAGCTATCCGGGACGTTGCTGGTGCAGTAGGAGCAGATATTTGTGTGACTCAGGCCTTTGTCCTGTCTAATTTATTTAGCGAATGCAAAGTCCTTAAGCCAAGCAGTTGCCTCCTGGTTTGCTGTATGGAGGGTGTGTAATCCTCCTTCCAGTCTTTGGAGCGGGCAAGCCTCTATGATGTGTTCCATTGTTTGCTCCTCTCCACATGCGCACAGTGGGCTAGGGCTACTGCCCCATCTGTAAAGGCTGGCCAAGCAGGGGCCATGTCCAGTCCTGAAGCGATTGAGTGTAGACCACTGTCTCCTTGGGAGGTTGGTGCCCGGGACCTGTTGGTTGGGGTTTATCACCAGCTGTTTGTTTGGGACCTCCTGTCTAATGAATTCTATGTAGAACTTTATACTGTATAAGTTGTAAATTAGAGTTTTTAAAAGTGTTTAAACATATTTGTGTCCAGAAGCTTTCCTCCTTACTGATCGATAGGTCTGTCTCCTATGTTGATACTGGAAGAGATACTGACTCATCCAGTTTTGATAATAGTCCATGTATTTTCAATATCAATTTAGGGGAACGAAGATTTAGAAACTCTGCCACCTTAACTGGTACCTCTAAATCTGTCTGATTAAGATTGAATCTTGCTTTTATTATGGATTTAAGCTGTTGGTATTCAAGATACATTTTATCACTGATGTCGTACTGTGACACTAGTTCCTGAAATTGGATAAAATTTCCACCTTGAATAAGATGCTCTGTTTTTTATTCCCTTCTCTTGCCATAGTGGAAAATTTAACGTCCTCTTTTGTTGCAAGATATTAGGATTATTCCAAATGGGTATGAGTTTATTGGGGACTAGAGAAGACCCCGTTATTTTTAAAAATTTCCACCAAGCTGTCAGAGAGGAGCTGATATTAATGCTTTTAAAATGGTCATGGCGTTTAATACAGGGACTCATAAAAGGTAAGTCAGAGATATTTAGCGACCCACAGAGAGCCTGTTCAGCATCTAACCATGGGTTTCCTAGTGGGGTTGATTTTGTCCATTTAGAAACAAACTGCAGTCTATTGGCTAAAAAGTAATTAAAAAAATTTGGTAGATCTAAAGGCGCATTCACACCAAATGCGAACAGGCAAATTTTTTGCTCAGCACGATTACATTATAACTCAATGTAAACATGCCAACAGACATGAATAGTGAGATCCAGACTAGACAAAGTTGTCTTTAAAACTTCTGAAGTTGTGTTCAACCTGCTGTGGAAATTCCCAAAATAACGTCATGCTTATGTTTACATTATCCGACCAGGGGCTCACCTGAAAATTATGTCTCAAGCCTCCAACACTTCACAGATGATCCCGTGTTTACATTGCTAGCTAGCTTGCTAGGACGTCCGTGGCCAGAAACCATGGGTAAATAACTCCAAAAACCCGATTCAGCTGAAGAGTTCCCGGTCCTCCTGTCTCCCGTTGAGTGAGTTTCATTTTCTGACTAGTTTACTCTGCAACTGTGATAATTTTACTACGTCCACTAGCTAGCTATCTGCTAGCAGACGCGAACGCACGACGACAAAAATTCCCACGTACTCGCGTCTTCCCATTGATTTTCTATGGATTTGCGCCTCCCGTTCGCATTTGGTGTGAACACAGCTTTAGCCTCTGCACTCCTTTGCTTTTTGAAGAGTTCTTAAACTAATCTGTGATGGTTTATCCTTCCATAAAAATTTATTTATATTTGAGTCTAGAGACTTAAACCAGGCCATTGATGGTTGGGTAGGAATCATTGAGAAAACCACATCATTTTAACAGTTGCGACTCTTTCCATTGATGATATAGGTAATGTCCAGCACGTAAGGTCATCTTGTATTGTTTTTAAAAGGGGAATGTGATTTAGTCGCAATAGCTCTGAGAGCCTGGGGGAAATATCTATTCCTAAATATTTAATATTACCTGATTGTATTGGAATAGTGGATGTATTTGAGAAATTACAATTTATAGGTAAGACTGTTGATTTACTCCAGTTAATAGAGTAGTCTGTTAATGATGAAAATTTATCAATGAGTGCCACTGTCTGAAGAAGAGATCTTTGTGAGTTTTCAAGGAAAATCAATACATCATCAGCATAAAGACTTATCTTGTGTTCTTTTTCTCCAGTTTGGATACCTCTGATATCAACATTTTGTCATATGGCTGCTGCTAATGGTTTGATAATGCTAGTAAAAAGTGAGGGAGAGAGTAGCTCCTGCCTACAACCCTGCCTAGTACCTCTCTGGAGATTAAAGATTCGGGAAGTCTGATCATTTGTTCGGACAGATGCAGCTGGACAGCTATATAGTGTTTTAATCCAGTTTATGAAAGATTAACCAAACCTAAACTTGTTTAACACCATAAAAAGAAATTTCCAGTTAGCATGGTCAAAGGCTTTCTCTGCATCCAGGGACAAAATTGTAGTTTCTAAATTATTAATCTTGCAGTAGTCTATTAAATTAAATAGATTATGTATTATTAGCTGAGTGCCTACCCTTGATGAAACCTGTTTGATCTGGGTGTATAGTAAACAGAATCATCCTTTCCAGTCTTTTGGCGAGAGCTTTGCAAATTATTTTAAGATCGACATTCGTAAGTGAGATGGGATGGTAGCTGGATGGAAGCATAGGTTCTTTTCCAGGTTTAAGGAGCAGGATAATACTAGCCAAATTCATATTTGGAGGGATTACATTATCTTCTTTAATATGGTTCACCATTTTAAAGAAAGTAGGTGCCATCACAGGCCAAAATTCTTTATAAAATTCTACTGGAAAACCATCTGGTCCCAGAGCTTTGTTGTTTGGGATGTACTTAAGTGCCTCCTGGAGTTCGGATTCCAGAAGAGGTGCAACCAGAGCTGCAATCTGTTCATTATTTAATTGTGGTAAGTTAATATCATCCAAGAATGTATTTATCTCTGAGTCAGATGGGTTAATCTGAGATGAGTAGAAGTTTTCATAAAACTTTCTGAAGGAGTTATTTATTTCTTCAGGCTGATGGGTAATATTTCCAGTCATATCCTTAATAGAGTGGATAGTTGTTTTTTCTTTGTTCAATCTAAGCTGGTTCAAAAGATATCGCCCCGATTTATTACTGTGTTCAAACTTCTCAAGACGCAGTCTTTGTATTAAAAACTGTGTTCTTTTGTTTATAATTTCTTTTAATTCCAGCTTTAATTTTCTCAAATTGTTAAGTGACTGTTCTTGTGGAGAAATGGCACAGGTCGTCTCCAGTGATTTAATTTTCTGTTCTAACTCCAGTACCAGTGCTTTTTCTTTTTTATTCTTATACGAACAGTAAGAGATTATTTTACCTCATATGACCACTTTTGCTGCTTCCCAAAGAACACACGGGGATATTCCTGGCACATCATTATATTCCAGATACGATTCCCACTCTTTATTAAAGTAGTTAATAAAGTCTTTGTCTTTTAGTAGTGATAGATTAAATTTCCAGCTCCTAGTTTTCCTTGTAGCTTTCCTATTTACTAGTGTAAGAGATACTGGATGTATTGCTAATAGCTTGATTTGAACATATTTCAGTGTCTGTGATGCCCCTCACATTAGAGTTACTGGCTAAAAAGAAATCTAGATGTGAATGTGAACTATGAACTGATGAAAAAAAAAAGTGTATTCCCAAAAAGTTGGGTGAAGAGAATGCCATTCATTGCAAAGACCAAAATCATTCATGTATTGGTTGAAAGTGTCAGTAGCCTGCCATTTTCGGTAATTCCCCAATGCACTGAGCCATGTTTTCACTAATTGGTTTTGTGCTAAAGGCTACCTAAATGTGCCTATGTAATTATATGTCCATAATGTATGCATATGTGTGTATATGTATGTTGTGTGTAAAATACATACCTACACATGCATGCTTGGGTGTGCGCGCATGATGTCTCTGTTCCATTAGATAGATAGATAGATAGATAGATAGATAGATAGATAGATAGATAGATAGATACTTTATTTTGAACAAAAAAGTAAAAAACAAAACAAAACAAATGACAAGTGTGATAAAGTGACAGTATACAGTGCTCGAAAGGGAGAAGGAAGAAGTGAACACTTATTAACTCAAACTCCTCTTTGCCATAAATACAACCCATGTGAAATATATATACAAATTACCACATTTAAGACCCCAAGTAAACAATTAACTATATTTTGTACATATCAACCCCATCCATCCCAACATACATATAGTCCATACATCAAAACCCAGCCCCAAACAACACAGATATACACAGTACTGTCCCACCTACCATTCCATAGTGTCCCAGAGTGAGCATAGTGAATCGTACATATAAATACTACCCTTCTAACATATATTCTTTCAGCAAATAATGTTTATACCTCTTTTTGAATTGATTTCTGTTTGTACATAGTTTCAGTTCCAGCTCCAGACTGCTCCACAAATCCACCCCACAGACAGATATGCACATACTTTTCTTAGTTGTTCGTATCTTAGGTTTTGTAAAGTTTAAGTCTCCTCTCAAATTATAATCATTGTCTCTTTTTTTGAATATTTTTGTATATTAGTTGGGAGTTGATTATTAATTGCCCTGTACATGACTTGTGCTGTCTTAAATTTAACTAAATCCATGAACTTTATAACATGTGACTTTAAAAACAACAAATTGGTATGGTCTCTATATCCTACATTATTTATTATCCTTATAGCTTTTTTTTGTAATGTGCATATTGGCTGTAGGTTGGTCTTGTAGGTGTTTCCCCAGACCTCTACACAGTAGTTAAGATAAGGTAGAAACAGTGAATTGTACAGTAAGAACAATGATTTATAGTCCAAGATGTGTCTTGTTTTCCCCAGTATCTATACATTTTGCCAACTTGGCCCGGATGTGACTGATGTGAGGTTTCCAGCAGATTTTATTGTCTAGCGTCACCCCCAGAAACTTATTTTCCTGTACTGTTTCTATTCTGGTATCATCTATCGTTACCATTATTTCATGATTTATTTTATAATTTCCAAACAACATAATCTTTGTTTTTTTTCCAGATTTAGAGATAATTTATTTTTGTTGAACCACTGCGTTAACCTTTTCATTTCAGTTGTGACCACCTCTAAAACCTGCTGCAAATTCTCACCAGTGCAAAGGATATTTGTGTCATGCACAAACAAAATAAATTTCAGAATTTTTGATACTTGGCATATGTCATTTATATTGCAATTATATTTTATATTATTTATACTGCTTGCAATTGCAAGCAAATGGGGTGTATGGACTTGGGTGCATGCACTTAAAGTTATTTCCTATAAACCAGAAGTATAAAAGAAAACAAACATAAAGGTTAGTAAATGGTGAAAAAGTGCAGATAACATACAACAACGACCTAACAGCTTCAACAAAATTAGTTACAACAGACAAACAAACAAACAACAACCTCAGCAAAAAAGAAAAAAACATTTTGACAAATGTTAACAAGTTAAACCGAGATCGAATAAGAGACCTGCACACAATCACACTCTTTTTCCACCTGTAGCTAGGAAAATTATATAGGCTCTAGAATAACCAGTGCGTTATAGATTCATCCATAAACAGCTTGCCATCTATATACAATCTATCCACAGAGACAATAGCTCGTTTACCTTCTTGGATGTTTTGTTTCCTAATGGGAAAAAGCTTCCTTCTCCTTTCCAAGATTTCCTGTGGCAATTGATCATTTAGACCATAACTGGTGTTTTTAAGCTGCCTGCCCTGCCTCTGTACCAAAATTTGTTGCTTGAAATGCTCAAATTTGGCAACAATAGGTCTGGGACATTTATTCTGGGAATTTTTTTGCCCAGTTCGGTGGACTCAGTGGAAGGTAATTGATTTTGTGACTACGGAGGATAGTTTCAGTTGCGTTGACTTATAAATTCACGGACCAGCTGTTCTGGATTTTCATTATTTTTTTTTCAATGATTCCAGAAAAAACAAGGTTATCTCTCATGCTGTGTGACTGCAAATTGAGAACTGTTTCCTTCATTTTTCGGTTTTCTCTTTCAACAATGCCAAGCTGCGTGGTTATGTGTGTCTACTGACTTTTTCAAGCTATCGTTTTCCTCTACGAGAGAGATGAGCTGCGCCTGACTGTACTCCAGACTCTCCCGTATGCTCTGGAATTCTTTATGAAGCAGCTCGACCAACACCAGTCTACCATCCATGCTAGTAACTTTATTCTCAATAGAGAAAAGGTTGTCACTAACCTCGGTGCCTTCCCGTGATTTCTTGAATGGTAAATTTGGAGAATCTGCCGGCCTGGGGCACTTGGATACGGAGTTGGAGGAAGCAGGACTGGGAGATATGTTCTCCTTCATGACACACTAGCGATAATAAAACTTGTACATATAATTCTCAAGTTCCTTCAGCTCCATCGAGAAGACAGCGAGATGAAATACAAATGAACAGATAATTAATTAGCAGATTAATTTCAAAAGAAAAGAAACGCCACCTGTAGAAAATTCTTGTTCATGCTCAGTCGAGGCGAGTCGCCATTTTAGATTATTGCGCAACCGTCTCAGAACGTCTCGCGATCACAGCGTCATGCACCCCTTCACAGCGTCCGGTTTCTCCAATTTGTTTAATAATATATTATGGTCAATTGTGTCAAATGCTTTAAGATCCAGAAATATCCCAATAGACTTTTTTTTATTATCTAAGGAATTTGTCACTTCCTCAGTGAGATCCATCACTGCTGTTGTTGTAGATCAGTTTGCTCGAAAGCCATATTGACGGTCTGAAAGAAGATGATATTTGTCAATGAATTTGTCCAGTCTACCAATAAAGAGTTTTTCCAAAATTTTTGAAAATTGTGATAAAAGAGAAACAGGTCTGTAATTTGTGAAATGGTGTTTGTTTCCATTTTTGTATAATGGAATGACTTTTGCCAACTTCATTTTATTGGGAAATGTTCCAGTTTGAAATGATAAATTGAAAATGTAAGTAAAAGGTTTGAAAATGCCATCAATAACCCATTTTAAAGTCTTCATATCAATATTGATATGATTGATATGAACTGATCATCATGAATTGATCATATCATATCATCATTGACATGATGATATGATATTATTTACTTTAACATTTTTTAACAATATCTATAATTTCTTTTTCATTAGTGGTATTAATGAAAACAGAAAGAAGATTTCTTTAGGTATAAACAACCTCATGATTTGCAGATGAAACAATTGAGATTTTTTCTGCCAAAGAAGGCCCAACATTGACAAAATACTCATTCATTTATTGGCAATGACATTTATATAGCTGATATTCATGTCATTATCAGTAAAATTAGTATGTCCATGATTATTGTGAATTATGCTATTCCCCATGTACCTTTAATATTGTAGGAATTGCAGGAATGAAGAGACTGGCAATTTCTCTCTTTTCTCGCACGAGCATGCGTGCCGTTTTTATTCTCCAGCGGCAGTGACAAAAAACAAAAATGCTAGCTCTCTTTTCACTCTAAACTGAGGTCCTTAACTGGCTGCCTAGAGGGGTGCCTGATGAGAAAGCCTGAGAGCACAACTATAACTGCCTAAACAGATCATTCTGTATATGAACACATATTGTGGTGAATTATGTCTTTAGAGTCCACTACAATATCATTTTTTCTGTCTTCTAATAATTTACTGCAATATTGGTTTGTTTTTTACAAATTCTCATAATACATGACATATTGTAAAGAAGTATGGGGAAATACATATTGTAGCCACACATGTGACTTACTTAATGCCTTGCATAATGCCTCACATCTTAGATAAGAACAAAGTGCAGAGCTTCCTTGGAGATAACTGTGGTGTAATCTAAGTATTACATATGTGGAGCCACTAGGGGCGACACAGACCGGATGTTGTCAGGAGTACAGCATGATGGATATTAATATGGCGGCGTTCGTGTGTTAATGTGTTGCAGCCAGTCAATAAAGGAGGCTCCGTGTTCACCCAAAGCAGCAGTCTTTATTTATAAAAGAACCCAACACAACATGGTGTCAGAAGTTGGTGCGCTTTGAGGTGAGAAAAGACAGCTTTGCAACCGGCTAGCGGCTATGCCAGACGAAGCTCAAAGGGCTGCAGCTGCGCCAATTGATCCTGTAATGGCGACGGCTACTCCAGCGGCAACCTTCACCATTAAACCACTGGAGCCCTTCGACTTTGCGAAACCCCAAGAGTGGGAAAAGTGGATAAGACGTTTTGAGCGTTTTAGACTGGCAAGTAACCTGAATAACTCATCTGAGGCGAACCAAGTAAATACGCTGGTTTATTGCATGGGAGATGAGGCTGACGACGTGCTAAGAGGGCTCGAGCTAACGAGTGTGCAGCGCCAGCAGTACGATGCTGTTAAAACAGCCTTTGATAGACATTTCGTTCCCAGAAAGAACGTGATTTACGAACGAGCAAAATTTAACAAGCGAGTGCAACAGCCGGCAGAACCAGTAGACTCGTTCATAACAGCACTCTATGCACTGGCAGAAAACTGTGAGTACGGTGCACTTCATGATGACCTCTTGAGAGACAGGATTGTTGTGGGTCTAAAAGATTCGTCGCTGTCAGAAAGAATGCAGCTTGACAAAGATCTTACCCTAGCTAAAGCTATAACAATGGCAAGACAATCTGAAGAAATAAAACGACAACAAACTGACCTAAGAGGTGAAACTAGCGTTAACAGAACAGCCGTGGATGCGCTACACATCAGAAAAGCTAAGCCAAACAAGTTCATAATCAAGGAACAAAAACAGATTAAGTCCTCAAGGCCTCAGCAGACAAAACAAGACAGAAAAGTTTGTTCCAAGTGTGGCAAAGCACCAGCACATGCAGCAGTACAGTGCCCAGCTAAAAATGCGGAATGCCATAACTGTAAAAAACGTGGACACTATATTAGAGTCTGTAGGTCCAACCCAACTGTGAATGAGGTCGCTGACAATGCAGACGGACTTTTTCTGAGTGAAGTGGATCTAGGGGAGGATCCATGGCTGGCAGACATAAATGTGAGAGGAAATAAAGTGACTTTCAAGTTAGATTCCGGAGCGGACGTCACAGCGGTTTCTGACCAAACATTTGAAATCTTCAAGAAGAAAAATGAACAGTTGGAAAAGGCACAAAAACCACTCTACGGACCGGGTGGAACTGCACTAACCGTGTTGGGGTCTGTGACAGAGACTATTACATACGGTGACAAGAGCGCTACTGAGAAAATCTATGTTGTCAAAAATCTGCGCATGGCACTACTGAGTAGAACAGCTTCCGTGAGACTGAAACTAATTGCCAGAATTGACACTATAGACCAAGAGACAGTGAGAAAAGCGTACCCCAAGTTATGCAATGGACTTGGGCTTGTTCAAAATCCATACACAATTAAACTGAAACCTGATGCTAAGCCCTTTTCGCTCAAGGTGCCAAGGCGTGTGCCACTGCTGCTCATGGGTAAAGTGAAAGAAGAGCTCGAGAGGATGGAAAAGTTGGGAGTTATCAGTCGCGTGGAGCAGCCAACAGATTGGTGCTGTGGCATGGTTGTGGCTCCCAAAAAGGACAAAGAAAAGGTACGTATCTGTGTGGACATGACACCTTTAAACAAGTCAGTGTGTCGCGAAAGATACATCCTCCCGTCTGTGGGCCAAACGCTAGGCATGCTCACAGGTGCTCAGTATTTTTCAAAGCTCGATGCAAATATGGGATTTTGGCAAATACCGCTGTCTAAAGAGTCGGCCTTTCTCACCACATTCATTACGCCATTTGGCAGATACCACTTCAACCGTTTGCCATTTGGTATTTCCAGTGCACCTGAACATTTCCAAAACATGATGGTAACAGAGGTTACAGCGGGTCTCGACGGAGTCGTCTGTCACATGGACGATATCCTGGTCTGGGGATCCACCAAGGAGCAGCACGACGCAAGACTGCACGCTGTCTTGAAGCGCGCGGAGAAAGCCGGCGTTACGTTGAATATGTCAAAATGTGAGTTTGGCAAAAGAGAGGTCAAATTTCTTGGGTTTATTGTTTCAGCAGAAGGAATGAAACCAGATCCAGACAAAACTCAAGCTGTTCAGGACATGAAAGAGCCAAGCAACGTGAGTGAGCTCAGGAGCTTTCTCGGAATGGTGAACCAGCTGGGGAAGTTCATTCCGAACCTTTCTGAAAAGGACAAACCATTGAGAGACTTGCTTTCAACAAAGAACATGTGGTACTGGGGGCATGAACAACAAAATGCGTTTTGTAACCTCAAACAAGAACTGTCCTCTGCTCCTGTATTGCAGCTCTATGACCCAAACAAACCACAGAAAATATCTGCAGATGCCTCTTCATACGGATTGGAGGCAGTCATGCTACAGAAGGAGAGAGACGTGTGGTCACCAGTTGCTTACGCTTCCCGATCATTGACACCTACAGAGCAGCGCTACGCACAGCTGGAAAAAGAAGCGCTGGCTCTCACGTGGGCCTGTGAAAGATTCAATGACTTTATCCTGGGTCTGCACTTTGAACTAGAAACTGATCATAAGCCACTAGTGAGCCTGCTGGGAGGACAAGCTTTGGATGCGCTTCCACCGCGTATACAGAGATTTCGTATGCGCCTAATGAGGTACTCATACACTATAAAGCACATCCCTGGCAAAAGTCTCACCACTGCCGACACGCTCTCACGCTTACCGCTCACAAACAGTGTTACTCACACAGACACAGATCTTATGGAGGACACTAACATTTATGTTGACTCTGTGCTAGAGGGACTCCCTACAAGCAGCAAATATCTTGCAGATCTCCAAGAGCAACTGCAGTCCGACAGCGTCTGTTCACAAGTCATGAAATACTGCACAGAAGGCTGGCCGGATCATAACCAGCTACAGGGAGCGGTGAAGCACTACTGGTCTGAGAGAGCCGTTTTGAGTGTGCATAACGGACTACTACTGAGAGGCACGAGGTTAGTTATCCCCGCTAACATGAGAAATGCAGTTTTGGACAAGATACATGAGGGCCACCAGGGGGTGGTTAAATGCAGAGAGCGCGCCCGTCAGGCTGTATGGTGGCCAGGTTTAAGCAACCAGATCAGTGAAGTTGTACTCAAATGTAGACAGTGCATACAGGAAAGAGTTAATGTGAGAGAGCCTTTAACGCCCACAGATTTACCAGAAAGGCCATGGCAGAAGTTGGGAGCTGATTTGTTCACGCTACAAGACAAAAACTATCTGTTATTAGTGGACTACTTCTCTAGGTATATAGAGATTGCCCAGCTCAGCCCAACTCGCTCTGCCAATGTCATTGTGCATTTAAAATCAATGTTTGCACGTCACGGAATACCGGAGATACTGATCACGGATAACGGCCCGCAGTTCGCAAGTCAGGAAATGGAAGACTTTGCAAAGGAGTACTGTTTTGAGCATGTGACCAGTAGTCCCAGGTACCCCCAAAGTAACGGTGAGGAGCTGTCCAAACAGTCAAAAACCTTATCAAGAAAGCCAGTGATCCATACCGAGCACTGTTAGCCTACAGAACCACAGCGTTGGCAAATGGCTACAGCCCAGCACAGCTTCTCATGGGGCGTAGGCTTCGTACCACCCTGCCAATGCTTCCAGAGGCCTTGCAGCCATGCGTGCCGAATCTGCAACAAATTCGTCACGTGGAAAAGGAGAGACGGATGAGGCAAACAGAATGTTTCAACAAAAGACACAGAACGAGAGATTTGGATAAACTGTTACCCGGAAACTCTGTTTGGATTACAGATGCAAAAGCACAGGGCACAGTGGCATCTGTCCACAAAACTCCACGGTCCTATGTCATCAGTGGACCACAAGGGACAATCAGGAGGAACCGCACTCATCTTGTGCCTATGTCGATACCAAAGACTGAGATGGAACCACAACGGACCCAGTCAAATGGAAAAGACACTCCTACAGAAACTGTTTCTGAGCCCAATGCACAGGAAACACCAGGTGTTGTTCGAACCAGGTCTGGTAGAGAAGTGAAGAAACCACAAAGACTGGATCTGTAAAACTTATGTATTGCTATTTCTGAGATGCAGAGTTTGAGTTCTTGAAATGTTGTAAAAATGTGATATAAGAGGCTTCTGCATAAAAATGTTCTCACACATGGTACAAGTGTTTAAAAAGAAAAGGGTTAGAAAAAGTTAGATTGCCCATCATAGTTAGTTGACCAAGGTGAGCAGGAATGATTTCATGTGGAAATGTATTTTGTTTTTCAACTAAAGGGGTCAACTTGGCTTCAGTAAGGGGGATGTGGTGTAATCTAAGTATTACATATGTGGAGCCACTAGGGGGCGACACAGACCGGATGTTGTCAGGAGTACAGCATGATGGATATTAATATGGCGGAGTTTGTGTGTTAATGTGTTGCAGCCAGTCAATAAAGGAGGCTCCGTGTTCACCCAAAGCAGCAGTCTTTATTTATAAAAGAACCCAACACAACAATAACAGGAAGCTGTGAAAGTGTAATCTTTTATATGCAAGAGACTGCTTGGAGGATCCTTTGTGTGCCAAGAGACAGCTTGGAGGATCCTTTGTGGGCCAAAGACTGTGAGGGGGATGCCAAGGGATTAAAGAGGAAATGTAAAGTTACCTTTGATGTGAATGCAATGTGACTTGTGAGCTGTGGGGAGACCTGGGTATATAAGGGACGAGTTTTTTCTGAGATGCTCTCTTTCTACTATGCTCATGTTGGAGACGTGTAATAAACTGCCTTGAGACAAACCTGCCTCGTCAATTACACACTCCACAATATAAAACAAACATATATCCACTCTTTATGCTTCAGAAGAGAGCTATTAGAATAATAAACAAAGCAGCTTACAGGGAACCAACAAACCCACTTTTTCTTAAATTAAAAGCTCTCAAGTTGAAAGATCTGGTTGACTTTAAAACTGCAATAATAATGTTTAAAGGGGACCTGTGGTGGTTGTGAAAAAAAAGATATTATATTGAGCCCCTGTCTCACGTTCTAGTTCAAGTTTAAGTTCAAGTTCAAGTTCAAAGCAATGCGATATAAATCCATTGCTGATGTGCTGGTTCAGTTATGTCAGCAAAACATGCACGCAGCCATACTGGCGGTTACATGGCCTGCCAGGACGCTTCCTGTGACGTAGTGTCGTGGATACCGCGATCTGGATCAATATTGGCTGAGCCTGGAGTGCCCGGATGAGCAGTGGCTTTCGGGATATTCAAATTCAAATTCAAACGTTTATTTCAAACTCAGGGTTCATATTAAATGCAGAACTAAAACGAGTAGAAAATAAATAAATAAATGCTTAAATTCAGCGGGTCCTCTCGTCTGATCTGAGGTCATAACGGCCGCCAGACGGCCAGGGATTCGGCGCTGTGCTCTTCCCTCGCTGCTAAAACTATATACAGAGCAGCAGACACTCGGCGCTCTTGTAACAACAAAAACATGCAATGCGATATGGATATCGCAACATGGCGGAATGTAAAGCCTTTGGATGTTTCAATAATAAGCGAAAAAACAAAGCTAAACACTTCTTTTGTGTACCCAAACCCAACACACCTTGTCGGAAGATCGTAGCGGAAAAGTGGTTGCGCAATCTCGGAACAGGGCACAGACGTTTCCTTTCGGACGAAATTCCGTTGTGTGTGAGGACCACTTCGTCACTTTCACCCTGAGAAGACCTTTCTGGCTCAAACCTGTAGCCATGTTGACCGAATTCTTCCTCAGAGTCCGACAATTCAGAACAAAAACACTGACAAAAGCACCCTAATCGCTGGTACAGGCGGAGTATTGACTTTTCAATAGCAACGTGGTGACGTCACATCCGCATGTGTCATGGCTGCGCGCATAGTTTTCATTGGCTGGCCATGCCGGCGGTCGTATTTGCATATTTCTCTGGTGGTAGATGGCTGGCAATAATTATTTAACCAAATAACGAATACTTTGCCTAATGTTTTCAAGTTGAATGCGTTTAGACGACCACCACAGGTCCCCTTTAAAGTGAAGAATCAATCACTGCCCGCAAATATCCAAAAGTTGTTCCAAATAAGGGAGAAACAATATCATTTCAGAGGAACATGTATATTTCAAAAACCTTCAGTGAGAACTACCACCAAGCAACACTGTGTTTCAGTGCAAGGAGTCAGATTATGGAACGATTTTGGACCTGAATTAAAATCATGTACAACGCTTGGACAATTTAAACAAAAACTAAAGGAAGAAATACTCCAAACATATATACAAGATGACACGTAAAATCACATAAGGATTGTCATAGCCAGTCTGCGTTGTGTTGTAGCTTAGTTTTTTTGTCACATTTTGTCTTAGCTTTGTTCTGAATTGTAATCGCTCTTGTTTTGTTTTTTCTTCTTTTGAATTCTTGGATGGAACATGGGTGGGCAATATAAGCTGCGGCTTCAGCCATCACCCATTTCGGATAACTTATGCTGAGCTGTATAATCAGAGGAGTTATTGTCTAATTTGACCTTGTTGGATTTTCTTTCCCCCTTTGTTATATTATTCAGTTTCTTTTAACCTGTCCTATCCGAAATAAATAAAGATTCATAACAGGGGTTAGCTTATTTTTGTACTTCTTGTATCTATTTTCATATTCTTTTGTTTGATATCTTATAAATTTTCTATATAGTGTGTTTTTCTTTTTACATGCATTTTGTAATCTCTTGGAAATCCAGGGCTTATTTTGAAATTTATGTTTACAAATTTGTTTAGACATTTTTTTTCATACAGTGATTTAACCCCTTGCACTCCGGTCAATTTCCCTAAAAACGCCAAAAAATAAAGTGCCCAAAGTAAATTGAAAGCTGTTCTTCAACCCTTTGCAGCATCTTCATGGGGTTGGTCTCATTTAAAAGAAAACACTTTGAATTTTTTGGCAAAACAGTCATAATCTCTCTAAGTGCTCCGGCCACTGAGTTACAGTCATCTAAACATACTGAACTTGAAGAAAATAAATTTGGCCTGGGTGTTTTATTGGATACAAATGCTTGCAAATAACACACAGCTTCAGATCCAGGCTGGAAAATGCAACAGAAATGTAGAACCAAGTGTTATCCAGCTGAGGTCAAAATTTTGTAACAATAACACAAAAAATGAATATATTACACAGCTTTTTCCTCAGGTAGTTCCCAGGCGTTTTTGAACTGTGCCAAATTGTGCCAAATGGCACAGTTTGGAAAAACGTCTAACTTTTGAATGATTCAATATAGAAGCTTCATCTTGGGCTCTAATGAAAGATGACACTCAGGGCTGTGTGTGTGTGTGGGGGGGGGTTGTCCCCCCCCCCACTACAGAGGACGGACATCGGCCATCGCTACATGACGGAATAGTCATGTGGCGACCGCAGCGCAGTCACCGCGGCTTCCCCCCCCCCTCGCTACAGAAGAGTAGCGGGGGGGGGGGGGCGTTCACGGTCCAGACGCGGTGCACAACCCATGTACCGCGGCGCACGAACTTCGGACTTCGTGCGCTGCACAGTTGTAATTTACCGATCAGTCAAAAGTAATTTTTGATTACAATTTTCAGGGATAAAGAATAATTTAGCTTATAACACCTTACCTGTTCACAGCAGCAGTGTCCTGGCGAACTTCTCTTCCTCATTGTCAGACGAACACAACGCTGGTCCCTTGTTACGGACTCGTGGTTCTGGTCTCGGCGACCCGGTCAAAACATATTTCCATTATTGCGGTTTTGCGCTTCCATGATTGCGGTTTTGGCGAATGATTTACGACCTTCGTCGTCGGCCTCCGTCGGTCTATGATGACCATGGAGGAAAATCCTAAACGTCTATTCTGCTGGAATAAAAAAAAAAAAAAAGCACCGCCTGTGACTGAAGAGGCCGATACACGAATGGCAGTCGCTGTCACACAGGTTGCACTTGTGGATGGTCTCCGTGCTGCTGGGTCTGTGACGGTTCTTCCTGCGTGTCCTTTTTTCATCTGCTGCAGCAGTCTGTCTTCACCCAGCCTTACAAAAAACAGCTTGCGAACTTCTGTGCTTCAACTGGCTCGCTGCATTCACAGCGTTGGTAGGCGGGTCCTTCTTGCTAGGTTTTCAGTCATTGGTTCTTCAAGGTTTAAGAAACCCAATTCAAGGCTCTTATTAGTCGAATGAGAGGTCAATCAGATGAACTAATCTGTTCGCGGCTGTGTCTGCAGTGGAAGAACGGAAATGCAGCTTTTATTTTCAGTGCGCGCTTGGACGCAGTGCCATCGTGCGTCCTAGAGCACACGAGAGCGCCCTCGTGTGCTCTGGGACGCAGAGACGTGCCCGTCCGCGGTACACCGGAGTGCAAGAGGTTAAATATGTTTAGAAATTCATTATACTATGCCTCATCAACATCTCTTTCTTTATGACCTGTACATCTCCAGGACCCGGAGGCGTGCTGGCCGGATCATAGCCGATCCTTCACATCCTGGTCACGTGCTGTTTGCCCCCCTCCCCTCAGGTAGAAGGCTTCGGTCCATTCGGACTAAAACCTCCCGGCACACGAACAGCTTTTTCCCCTCTGCCATCAGACTGCTGAACACTAAGTGACTTTTGACTCTCGTGCACTATGTAACTATGTACAGCAGCTCAACCAGACTCATGTCAATCATCACTGTTTTTCTGTTGCATTATTGACTGCACTATGTGGTACTTCACATTATCTGCTACATGCTAATTTTTTAAAACTGCCTTGACTAGTACTACTCATTATTTTTTTTTCTCCACAATATCTTTATTGAACCTTTTTTTTTTAACAAACATGATACAAACAATCAAACACTAACACTAAAGTACTACAAAAAAAAAAAAGATGCACTAAAAACACCAACAACCACCAGCAAAATCAAATCTTCAACAATGCTCCTCTGTTTAGTCTAGACAATCCAATACATAAGTATACATATTATGTTCACCAGTTTGGAATTTACAAGGTCCACACACATCATTCACCTTCTTCTTCAAAAGTTATGTTTAAATTTTTTACATAATCAATAAAAGGTCTCCATATATTCTCAAACACAATTTCCTTTGATTTCAGTATATATGTTATTCTTTCTAATGGAAGGTTTGTTAACATCTGTCTTAACCACTGAGTCACATCTGGTCTATGAGTCTTTTTCCATAATAGTGCAATACATTTTTTGGCATTAAGCAAACTGAGGTCTATGAATGTTCTTTCACTTTTATTAAAATTATGCTTTTCTGGGTACAGACCCAACAAAAACAATTTAGGATTCAATATGATTTGTTTTGAGATTATTTTTTCAATTGTTACCCTCACCTCTTCCCAAAACATTCTTATTAATCTACATTCCCATACACAATGAAATAGAGTTCCTTTACTTTCCATGCATTTTGTGCATGTATCTGGTATATTTTTGCTATATTTATTTAACTCCTCCGGTGTAACATACATCCGCATTAACCATTTGAAATGTATCAATTTAAGGCGTACATTTATTGATTTGGTTTGAGCTTCTGTACAAGCCAATTCCCATTGTTCCTCTGAAATTTCAGTTTGCAGATCTTCTTTCCAGTAGTTTAATCTTTTCAGTGAATTTTCACTTGAAGATAGTGTCAATGAGTTATAAAACTCTGAAATAATACCCTTTCTTTTACTATCTTTCATCATCATTTTTTCCAAGGATGAATAAATAGGTCGAGTGAGAGCTTTATTTTTATTTGATCGAATAAAGTTTCTAAGTTGAAGATATTTAAAAAAAATGTGTTCTGTTGAGATTAAATTTGATCCTCAGCTCTTCAAAAGACATTATGTTATCTGCACATGGCAAATATAAATCCTGAATCTTTTGTATCCCTTTTAAATTCCATACTTTAAATACAGTGTCCGCTCTCCCTGGTTTAAAATATTGATTACCCCATATTGGACTAAATTGTGACAATAACTGTGGTTCTTTTAAATAGTTTTTAGCTTCACACCATATTTTGATCATATGCTTTACAAATGGATTTTTAACTTGTTTTTGTAATTTTTTTGCCGAATCTGAGTGTATGAATATGGGAAGAGGTAAAGGTAAATTGTATGATTCCATTTCAGTCCAGTGAGGGAGATCATTTGATGAAAAATAATATGTCATAGACCTCAGTTGTGCCGACCAATAATACAACATAAAATTTGGACATTTCAGACCTCCACGATCAAATGGTAAATATAATAAAGACAGACGTAATCTAGCCCTCCTGTTGTTCCATATAAATTCCACTAACTTTTTTTTTATTCTTGAGAATAAATCTAAAGGTGGTGATAAGGGAATGTATTGAAATAAATAAAGTATTTTAGGTAAAATATTACTTTTAAGTATATTGATTCTCCCGATCATCGACATTGGTAGTGACATCCATCTCTGAGTTAACTCATTGATATCTGACATTAAGGCTTCATAGTTGACACTGGCGACTGATTCTAGCTTAGGCACAATTTGAATTCCTAAATATTTAAACTGATTTACAACATTGAATTGATTTACCTCAGGGGCTGGGTAATTTCTCTGGGTCTCATTTAGCATTAATATTGAAGATTTAGTTTTATTTATTTTATATCCTGATATTTCCCCAAAATTCTTTATTAAATTCAACAAGGTTGGAATTGATTTTTTTAGATTCGACATAAACAAAATTATGTCATCGGCGTACAGGGAGATTTTATGTTCTGTTGGTCCAACTTTAATTCCATATATTTGTGAATGTAAACGTATCGCTATCGCTAAAGGTTCAATTGCCATAGTAAACAGTAAAGGTGAAAGTGGACAGCATTGTCGACATCCTCTATTGATTTTTATTGGTTTTGAAATATTGTTATTTGTTAGGATTTCTGCTGTAGCATTATTGTATATTATTTGAACCCATTTTATGAAATTATTTCCAAGTCCAAACCTTTGTAGGACTTCAAAAAGAAAGGGCCATTCAACTCTATCAAAGGCCTTTTCGGCGTCCAGTGATAGGAGAGCTGTATCCGGTGCTTCTTTATTAAAATAAATAATATTAAATAGTCTTCTTACATTATGGAAGCCTTGTCTTCCCTTTATAAAGCCATTCTGATCTCGATTAATAATATTTGGTAAAATTTCTTGTATTCATCTTGCTAAAATTTTACAGATTATCTTAAGGTCGGCGTTTAATAGGCTTATTGGTCTCATATTTTCACATTTATTAGAGGGCTTACCTGGTTTTGGCAGCAGTATAATTAAGGCATTATTTATGTATGATGGTAAATTATTATTTTGAAATGCTTCTAAAACCATTTCCAAAAAAAGGTTTTATTAATTTATTCTTAAATTTTTTATAAAGGTCAACTGGAAGACCATCTGGTCCTGCACTTTTTCCTGATTTCATATTATCAATGGCTAGCCCAACTTCTTCTTGACTAATTTTAGACTCCAATATCTCCCTGTTTTCATTTGGAATACACGGTATAGATAGTTCGTTCAAAAACCCATTTAGTTTTGTTAAATCAAATTCATTTTTAGTATCATATAATTTTTCATAGTAATCTCTAAAGGCTCTGTTAATTTCTAAAGGATCTATAACTACCTGTCCGTTACTTATAATACTAGTAATTGGTGTTTTAATTTCTAATTGTTTAATCTGCCATGCCAATAATTTTCCTGATTTTTCACCTTGTTCATAAAAAGATTGTTTCAATCTTAGAAGACTCGAGGCAGCTCTATTCGCTGATTTTTTGTCGTATTCAGCTCTCAGTAATTCATTCTCCAACCTTGGATCACTTCCTGCATACACTTTTTCCTGAAGACTTTTCATTTTATGTTCCAATTTAACTCTCTCCTCTCGAGTCTTCTTAGATTTTGATCCTGTATAACTAATAATATGTCCCCTAATAAAAGCTTTGAAAGCCTCCCACTTTACACATGCTGATGTTTGTGTAGTATTGATGTCAAAGTACTCGTCTATCTGTTTTTCTATATACTTGACAAATTCCTCATCCTGAAGCCATTTATGCTGAAATTGCCATCTACCTGATTCCTTTGTCAATTTTTTATCTACATATATTAGACAACAGGGTGCATGATCAGAGATCACGATGTTATCATAAAAGCAGTTTTGAATCTTGGATCTTAATTCTGTGGAAATCAAAAAATAATCAATACGTGAGAATGTCTTGTAGGTACTGGAATAACAAGAATAGGCTTTAACTTGTGGTTTCATTTCTCTCCATATATCTAACAATCTCAATTCTTTCATAAAATGATTAATAGTCATCCTACATCCATTGTGCGTACAATCCAGTCCTGTTGATCTATCTATACCTGGATTCAATGTACAATTAAAATCCCCTGCTATTATATGTTGCCCTGTAAGTGATGATAAAATAAGAAATAAATTAGCAAAGAACTTTTGGTCATCTATATTGGGACCATATAAGTTCACAAGATTTATATTTTCTAATAGCAAAGAACCTTGAATGATTACATATCTTCCAAGTTTGTCTCCAATTACATTTTTCACTTGAAAAGGGACTGATTTATGTATGAGAGTCATAACTCCCCTGGCCCGGGATGAGAATGATGAGGTGAAGACACTTCCTTGCCATCTACTCCTAATTCTTTTTATATCCTCCTCTATTAGATGACTTTCTTGTAAAAACACAATTTTTGAACCCATGTCTTTTATTTTATTCATAACTTGTTTAAGTTTTTTTAAATTTTGTAGACCTCTGCAATTCCATGAAGTTAAATTAAGATTAACACTTTGGTTTATGATCAATAGAGAGTTTGGGATTACCTTGCAGTGTAAACATGCTCATACAGAGAAGCAAAAACATGAGTGGTTGAACATTCATCCTACAAACTACACACAAACAAATTCCCCCTTCCCACACTTGTGGCGAACCCCCCAAAATCAAAAGAAAAATTCCGTCTCCCGATATAGCCATCGACCGCTCCACACCCACAGGGAACAGCCTAAGCCACTCCTTCTTCATCCTCCCAATCACCCTAACTCTACTGCTTTTAATGACGTAACATTAACTCTCCTCTGTAGTTTTCCAACTTAACTCCAAAATTTTTAACAACTTTGTACATCATAGTTTTTTTTTGTTTGTTTTGTTTTTGTTTTTTTTTAATATATAATACAATCTATATTTTGTAAACTTGCTATTTACTTCAAGTCAGTCAGATGCCTGTGCAAATGCTTAATTATTCTACCTTATATTTTGTTCATGCTTAGCTCCCACCAGTCTCTTCTTCTTCTTTGATCTTCTTGATGAACTCCTGCGCCTCCTCTGGGGTCTTGAAGATGTGGGTTCTGCCCTCATACGTGGTCAGCAGTCTCGCAGGATAGATTACACCATGACGAATCCCAAGGTTGCGCAGCTCCTTATGTATGGGATCAAACTGCTTCCTCAATTGTTGGATTCCTGTGGCCAAATCTGGGTAGAACCGCACCTGTTGATCCTGGTGTTTAATCTCTCCTTTAGCTCGTGCAGCGTTGAAGATCTTCATCCTGTCTCTGTTGCTAAGAAACTTCATAATTAAGGTCCTCGGCGGTCCCTTATCTCTCCGTGGGCCAATACGATGTGCTTTTTCCAGAACCACTGCTGATTGCAACTCCTCGCTGCCCAGCACCTCCGGAATCCACTTTTCCAGAAAGGAATATACGTCCCGACCTTCTGATTCCTCTGGAAGACCCACCAGCCTCAAGTTATTCTGTCTCGACCGAGATTCCAAATCCAAAATATTATCTTCTCGACATTTATTTTTTTTTTCCAAAGTGCGCACCTTTAATTGAAGACGGGTGACGTCATCTTCAGCACTAGCGAGACGGAGCTCCATCTGCGCCGTTCGTTCTACACAGTCACCCAATTCCTTTCTTATTCCTTCCAACGCTGTCATAATCCCATCAAATCTAGAGGAAAAGTCCGCTCTCATTGAACTCATGGCAGCCATCAGCGCATCTGCGCCATTCCCCGCAGATATCGCACCGTTGCCAGCCTCCTCCGCCATATATGGAGTTTTGTTTGCTGCGTCACAGACCTGAAAGTCCGTTAATTTGGACTGTTTCGGCGGCTCGCTTTTTCCTTTACCTGATTTTCCAGCCTTAGGCTTCGCCGACATATCCTCGCCCAAACGCTGGGATACGTTCTGTCCCAAATGAGAGAGTTATTTGCCGATTTTTTTCTCCAGGAGCAGAGCAGAGTGAGACACGTCCGTCTTACATGGCAGCCATAACCGGAAGTCAGTACTACTCATTATTACTAGTATTATTATTATTATTACTTATTATTACTTATTTTTCTACACTTATTGCACGTTTCTAGTCCTTTAGTTTTTTTAGTTTATCCCTTTTTCTCATTATGTTTTTAATGTTGCAGCATGGCACCGAAACAAATTCCTAGTTTGTGTATTACATGAACAATGGCAATAAATCTGATTCTGATTCTGATATACTGATTCCCAATCTTGTTGTAACAAATCACTTTTCATTCCATCCATTGTTTGTTCATGTTTGATTTTTTTGTATGTTTGATCCTTATTCAAGAAATATTATTTGTAATTGCTGTCATAAATTAAAAATACTGGTAGATGGTCAATGATATTGTTTATCAGTACTCCACTCACTATTTTGTTCTCTAAATTACTGGAAAATATGTTGTTAGGTTAATTGGCATCAAACTGGGGATTCTAAATTGTCCTTAGGTATGACTGTGAGAGTGAATGACTGTCTGTCTTTCTGTGTTGGCCCTGCGATGGACTGGCGATCTGTCCAGGGTGTACCCTGCCTCTCGCCCAAAGATGCTGGGATAGGCTCCAGCCACCCCACCCCCCCCCCCCCGCGACCTGAAAAGGATTAAGCGGAAGAACATGAATGAATGAATGAATGAATGAATGTTGTCAGTTAAGGTTGAACAGTGTGAAGTAATTTGAGTGGGCTTAATGATTTGGGGAAATATAGTCAGGCTGTACACAGTATTAATAAAATCATCTGTAAATTTATGCTTATTTGGATTCAACAGATCAATATTAAAATCACCAAATATGAACAACATTTTATGGATTCTTTATGTTAATTTCTCTTC
The DNA here is from genome assembly GCA_020510985.1 of Pholidichthys leucotaenia. NCBI lineage: Eukaryota > Metazoa > Chordata > Actinopteri > Cichliformes > Pholidichthyidae > Pholidichthys > Pholidichthys leucotaenia. The sequence goes on along the minus strand of CM035840.1, from coordinate 26,150,663 downwards.
CATTCAACTATTGAACGCTTCAATACTAGAAGCTGGTGTTCTACTGTATATATACAACTTATTATTACATTCATCTTTTGTCATAACCCTGGGCACAGGCGGGGCTGTTCCCAGTCTCTGGCTGTTAGTCAGTTGGTTTCTGTTTGTTTATTTCCTTATTTATTGTTATCTGGTGTATTTGGTCACCATTTGATTAGGGGTTTTATTCTTAGCCGTATCCTGTCCTGTTTGTTTATTGTGTCACTTTGTATCTTAGTCTTGTTTTATTTTGTGTTACGGTCTGTACTTTTATTTTGAGAGTGCCGTGCAGCTTCCGGCTGTCAAACTTGGCATCATGGGTTGCACGGCTGTCACTGGTTATCTTGATTACTTTCCCCACTCATGTATCCACACCTGCTTAACATCTGACACAGTATTTATAGAGCATGACAACTGTTGCCAATTGTCATGTCCTACTTTGTGGTTCACTGTCGTTTGCTACAGTCGCCCTCTGATGCTCAGAGCGTTTTCGTGCTTCGCTGTCGAGGTGAGTGGAGGTGCTCCATCCAGGTTTGTCTCCTTTATTTCCAGCCGTGAGCCCTGCTGCCTACAGGAGAGCTCAGGCTGGATTCTGCCCCCCTGCTTGGCATTCCCAGCTTCCGTCCCCCTGGATGTTGAGCCCCGCTCACCTCCAGCGCTTTTGTGTTTTGTTAATTGTACAGGTACATCTCAAAAAATTAGAATATCATGAAAAAGTTCAATATTTTTCTCACTCATTTCAGAACGTGAAACCCATATATTATATAGATTCATTACACTGGGTTCCAAGGTTGTCACAGCCAGGAGCGGCACTGGGGTTAAGCTCCCAGTACTCATAAAATGCTCCTTACGGCGTGCGTCTCGAAAAGCCTCTGACAACTAAGTCCAGCTCCTAGCCTGCCCGTGTGGTTTAGTCTCTAAGCCTGGCAGAACTGCTTTTACTAATAGGAGAAGGGGCGAGGGCGGATCTCTGGCGCCTTAAAACCAGATGCTTCAGGTAGATGGTGGCTCGTCAACCTGGGAAGGTAGCCCATCTAGGGGAAGGTAAACCCTGATTTCAAACCTCCGCTGCCTTGCGGCACACCCGGTCACGGGAAAGGCTTCGCGAGTCAACCCTGAGGAAAAATCCGGAGTCGGAGCCCCTAAGGCAGTTCTCTGTTGTGCTCAACATCGTTCTGGCAGCTCCTGCGATGGCGCTGGTGCCAAACTGTAGCAGCCCTGCTGTTCCTTTGGATTCATCAGTGACGTGGAGAGGGGGGACATGCTGCATGGGCAACATCTTGTCCTCCATATCTTCCTGCCCAGGCTTGAATCCTACCAACGCCCAACGCTGGAAGGTAGAACACCGGATCACTGGAGAGGACACTCCAGCTTCGCCTTTGGCGTAGACAAAACACGGGGAATGACAGTTACCGGTTATAAGCCACCGCTCAATTGGCGTAGAGCACGGCGCCAGGGGTTGTTCCCGATGGTGGGAGGGATCATCGGATCTCACTGGACAGCTACCGCCCGCCTCAAGCTGGGCAGCCCCCAGCCAATAAGGTGTTGTCCCGCCACAGCTTGCTTTCCTCATTGGGTGCATGGGGATGAGGAGAAGTCCGAACAGCAGGCTGAGAACCTTCGCACCAGGCAAGATAAAAAAAAACAAAAGAGACCAACTCTAAAACTGGGAACTTGGAACATCCGCACTATGATGACAGGACTCGCTGCTAACCTCAAGGACATCAACGACACCAGGAAGACTGCCATCATCAATAATGAGCTGAAGAGACTGGGAGTGGATATCGCCACTCTCCAGGAAACACGGTTGGCTGATGCAGGCACACTGAGAGAGAAGGACTACACGTTCTACTGGCAGGGAAAGGGCAGTGACGAACACAGGGAACACGGAGTAGGCTTCGCAGTGAAGAACACCTTGCTGAAGATGGTGGAACCGGGCAGCAATGGCTCTGCACGACTCCTCACTCTCCGCCTCAACACCACTCAAGGCCCAGTCACCCTCGTCAGTGTGTATGCCCCAACACTGACAGCCACACCAGAGGCAAAAGAGGAGTTCTACGAGAATCTCGCAACAACTGTCAGGATCATCCCCAACTCTGAACAACTCATTCTCCTTGGAGACTTCAATGCCAGAGTGGGTGCTGACCATGACTCCTGGCCCTCCTGTCTTGGACCATTTGGCGTGGGCAGAATGAACGACAATGGACAGCGGCTGCTCGAGTTCTACACATATCACGATCTGTGCATCACAAACTCGTTCTTCAAGACCAAGCCCCAACACAAGGTTTCCTGGCGACATCCACGCTCAAAGCACTGGCACCAGCTGGACTTGATCCTGACCAGGCGCACCTCACTGAAGAATGTGCTAATCACCCGTTTGTTCCAGAGTGCAGATTGCAACACAGACCATTCATTGGTGTGTTGCAAGGTCAAGCTGCAGCTGAAGAAATTCCATTGTGCTAGACAACCTGGAAAGGCACGGATTGACACCAGCAAGATGGCCCAACCAGAACTTGTTGAACAGTTTGCCTCCACCTTTGAGAAGGAACTTGGTGTACCACAAGAAGGAGAATCTGCAAAGCAGAAGTGGGAAGAGTTGCGAAACACCATCCACCGCACAGTCTTGGCTACCTTTGGGAGAAAGACCTCGAAGTCACAGGACTGGTTTGATGCCAACTTGACCGAGATGACCCCCGTCATTGAAGCCAAGCGCTCAGCACTTGCTGAGTACAAGAAGTACCCAAACGAGAAGAATCTCCAGATTCTCAGGGCTGCGAGAAGCAAAGTTCAGCAGACTGCTCGGCGCTGTGCCAACGAGTACTGGACTCAGCTCAGCCAAGACATTCAAACCGCTGCCATAACAGGGAACATCCGTGGTATGTACGATGGCATCAAGAAAGCACTTGGTCCGGCTCAGAGCAAGATGGCCCCCCTCAAATCCTCCACTGGGGAGATGATCACAGAAAAGAACAAGCAGATGGAGAGATGGGTGGAACACTACTCCGACCTCTACTCCAGACAGAACACCGTGACACTGTCAGCCCTTGATGCCATCAACTGCCTGCCATCCATGGACGAACTTGACGCTGAGCCAACCATCGACGAACTCAGCAAGGCCATTGATAGCTTGGCCGCTGGCAAGGCACCCGGCAACGACGGCATACCCCCCGACCTGATCAAGCACTGCAAGACCGCCCTACTGCTGCCATTGCATGACGTCCTCTGCCAGTGCTGGAAGGAAGGTGCCGTACCACAGGACATGAGGGACGCCAAGATCATCACCCTCTACAATAGCAAAGGGGAGAGAAGTGACTGCAACAACTACAGGGGCATCTCCCTCCTCAGCGTTGTTGGCAAAGTCTACGCACAAGTTGTTCTCGTTCGTCTACAGAAGCTTGCCGAACGTGTCTACCCCAAGTCTCAGTGTGGCTTCCGCGCTGAGCAATGAACGGTAGACATGATATTCTCCATCCGCCAACTCCAGGAGAAATGCAGAGAACAGAACATGCCCCTGTACGTCACCTTCATCGACCTCACCAAAGCGTTCGATCTGGTCAGCAGAGAGGGCCTTTTCAAGATCCTGCCAAAGACAGGATGCCCACCAAAGTTGCAAAGCCTCATCAAATCGTTTCACACCAACATGCAGGGGATAGTGCAGCACGACGGCAACGTCTCAGAGCCATTCAACATACGCAGCGGAATGAAACAGGGCTGTGTACTTGCGCCAACCCTCTTTGGAATTTTCTTTGCTATGCTCCTGAGGCATGTCTTCAGCACAGCAACAGAGGGAATCTACCTGCACACAAGATCTGCCGGCAGGCTTTTCAACCTCGCCCGCCTGAAAGCCAGAACCAAAGTACGCGAGGCTCTAATCAGAGACATGCTGTTCGCAGACAACGCTGCAGTCGCAACCCACACACAGCAGGAGCTTCAAACCCTGATGGACCGCTTCTCCCAGGCATGCAAGGACTTTGGGCTTACCATCAGCCTGAAGAAGACTAATGTCTTGGCGCAAGGCACGGAAGCACCACCAACCATCACCATCGACGACTACGAGCTGGAGGTCGTGAATCAGTTCACGTACCTGGGGTCCATGATCAGCAACAACCTCTCCCTTGATACAGAGATTGACAAGAGGATTGGAAAATCAGCCTTCACACTCGCTCGCCTCACCACACGAGTGTGGGAGAATCCCAAACTCTCTGTCAAGACGAGGATGGCAGTGTACAACGCCTGCATCATCAGCACACTGCTCTATGGGAGTGAGACATGGACAACATACGCCCGGCAGGAAAAGAGACTGAACTCCTTCCACTTGCGCTGCATTCGCCACATCCTGGCAGGACAAAGTGCCCAACACAGAAGTTCTGTCCTGCGTCGGCCTTCCCTCCATGTTCACTCTACTCAGGCAGCGCAGGCTCCGCTGGCTAGGCCACGTTCACCGTATGGAGGATGGCAGAATCCCCAAAGACGTCCTCTACGGAGAACTGGCGACTGGCAGGAGAGACGTTGGCCGCCCACAGCTGAGCTTTAGAGACGTCTGCAAGAAAGACATGAAGGCCCTGGATATCAACACAGAGCGCTGGGAGGACCTTGCAATGGACCGCTCCAAATGGAGAGGCACCCTGACCAGACAGCTCAAGGCGGGTGAAGAGAGACTGACTGCTGCAGCAGATGAAAAAAGGACCCGCAGGAAGAACCACCACAGACCCAGCAGCACGGAGACCACCCACAAGTGCGACCTGTGTGACAGGGACTGCCATTTGCGCATCGGCCTGTTCAGCCACAGGCGGTGCTGTTTCAGCAGAGTAGACGTTTAGGATTCTCTTCCATGGTCATCATAGACCGACGGAGGCCGACGATGACCATTACACTGAGAGTGAAATATTTCAAGTGTTTATTTATTTTAATTTTGATGATTATGGCTTACAGACCATGAAAACCCCAAATTCAGTTTCTCAAAAAATTGGAATATTATGTAAAATTAATTTTAAAAAGTAGTTTTTTAATACAAATGTGGACCGACTGAAAAGTATGTCCATGTACACACTCAATACTTGGTCAGGGCTCCTTTTGGATTAATTACTGTATCAGTGTGGTGTGGCATGGAGGTGATCAGCTTGTGGCACTGCTGAGGTGTTACAAAGGCCCAGGTTGCTTTGATAGTGACCTTCAGCTCATCTGCATTGTTGAGTCTGGTGTCTCTCATCTTCCTCTTGATAATACTCCATAGATTCTCTATAGGGTTTAGGTCAGGAGAGTTTGCTGGCCAATCAAACACAGTGACGCCATGGCCATTAAATTAGGTTTTGATACTTTTGGCAGTGTGGGAGGGTACCAAGTCCTGCTGGAAAATGAAATCAGCTTCTCCATAAAGCTTGTCAGCAGAGGGAAGCATGAAGTGCTCTAAAATTTCCTGGCAGACGACTGCGCTGACTCTGGTCTTGATAAAACACAGTGGACAAACACCAGCAGATGACGTGGTTCCTCAAATCATCACCGATTGTGGAAACTTCACACTAAACTTCAAGCAACATAGATTCTGTGCCTCTCCACTCTTTCTCCAGACTCTGGGACTTTGATTTCCAAATGAAATGCAAAATTTACTTTTATCTGAACAGAGATCATCTGCTGGTGTTTGTCCACTGTGTTTTATCAAGACCAAAGTCAGCGCAGTCGTCTACCAGGAAATTTAAGAACACTTCATGCTTCTCTCTGCTGACAAGCTTTATGGAGAAACTGATTTCATTTTCCAGCAGGACTTGGCACCCCCCCCCCCACTGCCAAAACTATCAAAACCTGGTTTAATGACCATGGCATCACTGTATTTGATTGGCCAGCAAACTCTCCTGACCTAAACCCCATAGAGAATCTATGGAGTATTGTCAAGAGGAAGATGAGAGACACCAGACCCAACAATGCAGATGAGCTGAAGGTCACTATCAAAGCAACCTGGACCTTCATGACACCTCAACAGTGCCACAGGCTGAACACCTCCATGCCACGCCACATTGATACAGTAATTAATCCAGAAGGAGCCTCGACCAAGTATTGAGTGTGTACATGGACATACTTTTCAGTTGGTCCACATTTGTATTAACAAACTATTTTTTTAAATTACTTCAGAATCAGAATCAGATTTATTGCCATTGTTCATGTAGTACACAAACTAGGAATTTGTCTCGGTGCAATGCTGCAACATTAAACATGATAAAATAAAAGAAATAAACTATACATGCAATAAAGTGTAGAATAAGAGTGAGTAATACTAGTCAGCAGTTTAAATATATTAGCGAGCAGCAGATAATGTGGAGAACCATATAGTGCAGTCGGTAATGCAGGAAGAAAACAGTGATGATTGACATGAGTCTGGTTGAGCTGCTGTACATAGTGCACGAGAGTCAATAAGTCACTTAGTGTTCAGCAGTCTGATGGCAGAGGGGAAGAAGCTGTTCATGTGACGGGAGGTTTTAGTCTGGATGGACCGAAGTCTTCTACCTGAGGGGAGAGGGGCAAACAGTACGTGACCAGGGTGTGAGGGATCAGCTATGATCCGGCCAGCACGCCTCCGGGTCCTGGAGATGTACAGATCCTGGAGAGATGGGAGCTTGCAGCCGATCACCTTCTCAGCAGTGCGCACGACGCGCTGCAGCCTTAGTCTGTCCCTGGCAGTGGCTCCTGCGTACCACACGGTTATGGAGGTGGTGAGGATGGACTCGATGATGGCTGTGTAGAACTGCACTAACATCTTGGTGGGTAGCTTGAGCTTCCTCAGCTGCCGCAGGAAGAACATCCTCTGCTGGGCCTTTTTGATGAGGGAGCTGATGGTCGGCTCCCACTTGAGGTCCCTGGTGATGGTGGTGCCTAGGAAGCGGAAGGAATCAGCAGTGGTGATGGGAGAGCCTGTGAGGGTGAGGGGGGACAGAGGGGTTGTGACTTTCCTGAAGTCCACAATCATCTCCACTGTCTTCATAGCGTTCAGCTGCAGGTTGTTGTTGTTGTTGCACCAGGACGCCAGCTGGGCCACCTCACTCCTGTAGGCGGACTCGTCGCCGTTGGAGATGAGCCCGATGAGGGTGGTGTCGTCCGCAAACTTGATCAACTTGACAGACTGGTGGCTGGAGGTGCAGGAGTTGGTGTAAAGGGAGAAGAGTAGGGGGGAAAGTACACAGCCCTGGGGTGATCCGGTGCTGATGCTAGCAGAGTCTGAGACAGTCTTTCCCAGCCGCACATGCTGCCTCCGGTCCGTCAGGAAGTCGGTGATCCACCTGCAGAGGGAGTCAGGCACGTTGAGCAGGGACAGCTTGTCCCGGAGCAGATCGGGGCGGATGGTGTTGAATGCGGAGCTGAAGTCCACAAACAGGATCCTGGCGTAGGTTCCTGGGGAGTCTAGGTGCTGCGGGATGGAGTGGAGGGCCAGGTTGACTGCGTCGTCTACAGACCTGTTGGCTCGGTAGGCAAACTGCAGCGGGTCCAGGAGGGGGGTGGTGATGGACTTGAGGTGGGGCAGGACCAGGCGCTCAAAGGACTTCATGACTACAGAGGTGAGCGCTACAGGTCTGTAGTCGTTAAGACCAGTGATCCGTGGCTTCTTGGGGACAGGGATGATGGTGGAGGATTTGAGGCAGGACGGCACGTGGCATAGCTTAAGGGAGGTGTTAAAAATGTCTGTGAAGACAGGAGCCAGCTTTTTCGCACAGTGTCTCAGGGTGGAGGGAGACACGCCGTCCGGACCGGGGGCCTTGCACGGGTTCAGTCTGGAGAACTGTTTGAGCACGTCCTGCTCACTGATGACAAGGGCAGGGGGGGGGGGAGGGGGGGGGCGCCTTTGATGAAGTAGGGACCATGGAGGCTGTGGAGCTGGAGGGAGGGGGGGAGTTGGACACAGATGACGGGGTGTCAAAACGGGCATAGTGTTGGGACAATCTTTGACAAAGGGCTTTGTCATCCTGACCTTTGGGAGCCTGAGGCCGATAATTGGTGATTTGCCTCAGTCCTCTCCACACAGAAGCCGAGTCGTTAGCAGTGAACTGCTGCTGGAGTCTCTCAGAATACACAGATTTAGCTCTCCTCAGCTCTCTGTTAAACTGATATTTAACCTCCCTGTAGCAGTCCCTGTCTCCACTTTTCAGCGCTGCTTCCTTCTCCTTCCTGATCTGTCTGAGCTTAGCAGTGAACCAGGGCTTATCAGGACTTATGTAATATTCTATTTTTTTGAGAAACTGAATTTGGGGTTTTCATGGGCTGTAAGCCATAATCATCAAAATTAAAATAAACACTTGAAATATATCACTCTCTGTGTAATGAATCTATATAATATATGGGTTTCACTTTCTGAAATGAGTGATGAAAATATTGAACTTTTTCATGACATTCTAATTTTTTGAAATGTACCTGTATTCTGTGTGTATTTTTGGACTTCCATCTGTTCTGTTAATGAATGTGCCAAGCCACAGTGTACACCCTGTGCCCTTCCTCTGCCCTTTAAAGGGCAGCATTCATGACATCTTTTTTCCATGGAGAATTTCAATTGTAACACAAACATATTGTCTATTGCAACTGACATCTCCTCCACCACCTTAAAATGAAATCTATTGTCTGTAAACAAAGGAACACCACCCCTGTTTTGTTTTTCCTTTTCACATATAACAGTTCATAACCATCCAAACCAAAGCCCACTTCTTTATTTCTCTTAAACCAAGTTTCAGAAACTGCTATTATATTAAAATGATATGATAACTGACTAAGGTAGTCTTTAATGCTGTTAAAATTGGCATATAAGCTTCTGCTGTTAAAGTGAATTAATGAAAGTTTGTTGTCTGTCTTGATGGTGCTGTTGAATTGATCCTCTGTATAATCAGGAAGGATGTTGGGTATGAATATGAATGATGTTATTATTGTTTGTGTCTTTATGGCTGGGACTGTAAACTGAACTGCCCACACGGGACAAATAAAGTTATCTGAATCTAATAAAGACAGCTGTTTTTGATATTATAGAAAAAGTTGTTAACAGGGTCAATGCCATTTTGAAATTCCTGTTGATAGTCAATATAGTGAAAAGAACTTAGCTCCTAATTAGCTTGTCTTTGCAGAAAATCATTCACTGCTGTATGCATGTAAGACTTGTCATCAGTCACAAAGGGGTTCTCATACTGTACCTGTTTGACATTTAAGTGTCTATAATGGTTTGGGCATACTGCTGCGAGACTGACGTGGATGAATTATGAGTTTATCATATTGTATATATGCAGTGTTCCCCCTCTCTCTTGCAGCTTTCATCTCAGATATTAGCTCCTTCCATTTTTTCGGCACTGCATCTGTGTCGTCTTTATTGATATAAATTTTTGTTCCTTTGAGAGTCTTTGCCCATTGGAGAATAGCTGTTCTGTCTTTCTGCCGCAGAAGCTTCACTACTATAGGCCTCGGTCTATCACTGCCAGACTTCTCTGTTCGGTGAGCTCTCTCCATCTCAATTGCCTGCTGCAATTGAAGCTTTTCAGAGAAAACCTTCCTTATTTTTTCCTCTGTTTCAGCCCAGGTCTCTGCTGGTGACTCCATAATTCCTTCAATCACCAAGTTGTTACGTCTGGATTGAAATTCAGGATGCTCCATTTTATCCGTGACAGCCAGCAGACTGTCACACACTTTATAAACATCTGACTGGATCAAATTTCCTCGATCGCTGTGTTTAGCTACTTCAGCTTTTAAGTCATCCACATCTTTTTGTGTACAGTGCATCCGGAAAGTATTCACTTTTTCCACATTTTGTTATGCTACAGCCTTATTCCAAAATGAATTAAATTCATTTTTCCCTCAAAATTCTACACACAATACCCCATAATGACAATGTGAAAAAAGGCTTTTTTGAGATTTTTCCAAATTTATTAAAAATAAAAATCTAAGAAATCACATGTACATAAGTATTCACAGCCTTTGCTCAATACTTTGTTGATGCACCTTTGGCAGCAATTACAGCCTCAAGTCTTTTTGAATATGATGCCACAAGCTTGGCACACCTATCTATGGGCAGTTTCACCCATTCCTCTTTGCAGCACCTCTCAAGCTCCATCAGGTTGGATGGAAAGCGTCGGTGCAGAGCCATTTTTAGAGCTCTCCAGAGATGTTCAATTGGATTCAAGTCTGGGCTCTAGCTGGGCCACTCAAGGACATTCATAGAGTTGTCCTGAAGCCACTCCTTTGATATCTTGGCTGTGTGCTTAGGGTCGTTGTCCTGCTGAAAGATGAACTGTCACCCCAATCTGAGGTCAAGAGCGCTCTGTAGCAGGTTTTCATCCAGGATATCTCTACATTCCTGCATTCGTCTTTCCCTCTATCCTGACTAGTCTCCCAGTTCCTGCCACTGAAAAACATCCCCACAGCATAATGCTGCCACCACCATGCTTTACTGTAGGGATGGTATTGGCCTGGTGATGAGCAGTGCCTGGTTTCCTCCAAACATGACACCTGACATTCACGCCAAAGAGTTCGATATTTGTCTCATCAGACCAGAGAATTTTGTTTATCATGGTCTGAGAGTCCTTCAGGTGTCTTTTGGCAAACTCCAGGTGGGCTGCCATGTGCCTTTTACTAAGGAGTGACTTCTGTCTGGCCACTCTACTATGCAGGCCTGATTGGTGGATTGCTGCAGAGATGGTTATCCTTCTGGAACATTCTCCTCTCTCCACAGAAGAAAGCTGGAGCTCTGACAGAGTGACCATCAGGTTCTTGGTCACCTCTCTGACTAAGGCCCTTCTCCTTCAGTTGCTTAGTTTAGAGGGCCGGCCAACTCTAGGAAGAGTCCTGATGGTTCTGAACTTTTTCCATTTACAGATGATGGAGGCCACTGTGCTCACTGGGACCTTCAAAGCAGCAGAAAATTTTCTGTACCCTTCCCTAGATTTGTGCCTTGAGACAATCCTGTCTCGGAGGTCTACAGACAATTCCTTTGACTTCATGTTTGGTTTGTGCTCTGACATGCACTGTCAACTGTGGGACCTTATATAGACAGGTGTGTGCTTTTCCAAATCATGTCCAATCAACTGAATTTACCACAGGTGGACTCCAGTTAAGCTGTAGAAACATCTTAAGGATGATCAGTGGAAACAAGATGTACCTGAGCTCAATTTTGAGCTTCATGGGAAAGGCTGTGAATACTTATGTACATGTGATTTCTTAGTTTTTTATTTTTAATAAATTTAATAAATAAATTTGTTTCAAAAAAAAAACCACACCTTTTTTCACATTGTTATTATGGGGTATTGTGTGTAGAATTTTGAGGAAAAATGAATTTAATCCATTTCGGAATAAGGTTCTAACATAACAAAATATAGAAAAAGTGAAGCACTGAATAATTTCTGGATGCACTGTAAGTTGGAGGCTTGTTTTAATCTCCTGCAATTCTCTTGCAAACGACTCGTTTCTGGGGTGAGTAGACACCATAATGATGTGGACAAAACTTTTTAAAGCTTCTAATTGCCATTGCATAAGTGCTGAATACAGATGTTTTTGTTATCGTAGTAGGTCTTTTACTTGAGTCATATTCACATATTCTCTGATTTGTTTTCTGCTCTTGATTTTGGTGGCATTTGTACAGCTTTATGCCGTAGCTTTAAAATAAAAAGTTCTGTTACAAAGATTCAGGCATTCCACTAAAACAGATGAGAGTGCACGAGTGTAGATTGCAGAGATGTCCCCTTCCTGCTGTGTTAGAAGTCAGGGCCTGGTAAGATAAGATAAGCCTTTATTAGTCCCACAATGGGAAAATTCCAGAATTGCAACAGTACAGGGAGAGCAACACTCAGAGCAATAATCAGAAGGCAAGAAAAAACAAGAGCAGCTAGTATACATATGTACATATATATATATATATATATATATATATATATATATATATATATATATATAGAGAGAGAGAGAGAGAGAGAGAGAGAGAGAGAGAGAGAGAGAGAGAGAGAGAGAGAGAGAGACACACACACAGTGCGGAGCATTGTGGTTGGTAGATGTGCAGCAGAAAGTCTAAGCTCTCTCTCCGCGGATGCGGCGGGCCAGCTGGATGTCTTTGGGCATGATGGTGACCCTCTTGGCGTGGATGGCGCACAGGTTGGTGTCCTTGAAGAGACGCACTAGGTAGGCCTCGCTGGCCTCCTGCAGAGCCATGACGGCGGAGCTCTGGAAGCGCAGGTCGGTCTTGAAGTTCTGAGCGATCTCCCTCACCAGGCGCTGGAAGGGCAGCCCATGAATGAGCAGCTCCGTGGTCCTCCGGCAGCGACGGATCTCTCTCAGAGCCACGGCACCGGGCCTGCAATGGTGAGGCCTCCTCACTCCGCCGCCGGCCGGAGCGCCTTTTCGAGCAGCCTTGGTGGCCAGCTGCTTCCTGGGGGCTTTTCCTCCAGTAGATTTACGGGCGGTCTGCTTGGTTCTTGCCATCGCTCTTTATTATTCTGTCTTATATTTCCTGCACGCCACCCAAACTCCAGCCCGGCACCCGCGTCAGCTCTCCCGGTATGTCGAGCCTCTCCGTTAGCACCGGGTGGCGGCTGAGTGCTAGCTAGCTCCTCCCCGCTGCATCGTCTCCCGCTGTAAACAGAGGTTCCGTCCGCCGACTCGGGAGACCCCCGGGGCGATCTGTGTGTCCGTGATACACATAGAGTGAAAGGTGTGCCGGATCAGAAAGTTATCACCGGATCAGAAAGAAGTAAATGGTAGTGGTGGAAACCTAGGCCTGCCGGTGGTCGAAGCTGCGTGTAAGGCCTGGTGGTGGTGACTGCCTGTGGAGCCTGATGATGGTGGCTGCAGGGCCCTGTGATGGTGACTGCAAGGCCAGGTGGTTGTGACTGCAGGACTTGTTGGTGGTGGCTGTAGGGCCTGGTGGTGGTGGCTGCCTGTGAGGTTATTAGTAATGTTTTGCCAGTCTGTTACTAAGGCAGACAGGCCCAACTCCAAATCCACCAGAATCTTCCCCCAAGTCACCAATCCACCACCAAGTATCAACCAAATCACCTCCAAAAGTCCAGAACTAGGCTCAGGTGAACAATTGAATTCTTATTACCTCCTGAACGTGTAGTAATTTACCGGAGTGGTGGCTCAGTTGAGCCACCAATTTTAGAATTTCATTCTAAAATTAAATTCAATTTAATTTTAAATTTAATTTTAGAATTCTTATTACCTCCTGAATGTGTAGTAATTTAATCCTGCTGCTCAGTGCATTACCTCCTCCCTTGGTGAGGTAATAATGTAGTTTTACTTTTAAATAATTTAACAGAACAGTTGAAAAAAGCACCTCTTGCAGACCAGCGCCTCTGCCTGTGGAGTACAGAATTAACCCCTGGCCTGCACTGAACAACCCAGAATATCAGTTATATTTAACTATCTTCTACATGGCTTCTGTTGAATCATCATGTATCATATCAAGGCCCTGCCTCAAATATTTTGAGAAGTACTCTGTTTATACATTAGGAATAAACATCAATCCACCTATACCTGTTACACAGTTTTATTGAGACTCAAAATCCAGTGACATTTTTGCACAGATGTTTGTACATTGCAACAGCGACAGAAAATGTTAGTGCTAATGCCAACAACAGGTTTTAAAAACCCAGTAAAACTGTGGTCCCCTCCCCCATTCGTTTCTGTAAGTCTGCTGGTGATGTTGCCTGCATTAGTGCAGCAACGTTTGCAAACGTTTCATTTGAATGTACTAGTTTTTTCATGAGTGAACGTGCTGTATTGAATCAATTACCGCACATTATGGGATTTTTGGAATTACTGGTTGTACATCGTACAGAGGGCAAAATTATTGTATGCATATGATTATTACCATACGTCTAGCAATGCTGGCTGGGGGTTTCATGGGACACCACTACAATCTCATTGGCCATCCCAAATGTCACCCCACCTTAGTGGCAATGTGATAAGTCATTGAGCCTGTCAGTATTAACTGTCTGCAACTAGTTTGTAACTCTCCAAGTTTGTTTTTTTAGTTGGAAAAAATCCAACTGTTTTATAAGGTCATATCATTTATATTTAATTTTGTACATGCAAATAGTCACTTCTTTGGTCGTTGTGATGCACATTACTTAGTACTGGGCAACACAGATGTGTCTTTAGAGTGAAGGACAAAAACAAGAGAGATTAGATTATCTAAACTACAGACAATTTTTCTGGTGTAAAGAAGGACAAAACGATATTGGAAAGTAAATTTTTGTTTTGTGTGTGGAACATTATAGGAAGTGCTGTGACTAGGCACATCCTGGTGGGCCCTGGATGTTTTTTGAATAGGCTGGATAAAAAAAATTATTTATTGGAGGACACAGACATTCAGAGAGGCACAGGCAGACAGACAATTTTCTATTTGTCTGACAAACCTGGAGAGAGTACCGGTGCTGTAGAAGATGCCCTGCCTGGTTCCTGTCCCCAAGAAGTCATCTCCATCGAATCTGAATGACTATCGACCATTTGCCCTCACATCTCATGTGATGAAGGTCCTGGAATGACTGGTCTTAGCCCACCTGAGGCTGCAGGTGAAGACATGGCTGGACCCTCTGCAGTTTGCATATCAGCCCCGTTTAGGAGTTGAAGACGTTGTCATCTACCTGCTGCAACGAGCCCATCTGCACCTGGATGGCGGAGGATACACTGTGAGAATCACATTCTTTGATTTCTCCAGTGCGTTTAACACCATCCAGCCACTGCTGCTGGGTGAGAAGCTGCGGGTGATGGGGCTTGACAGCTCTGTGATCTCCTGGATTACCTGACAGGCAGGCCACAATTTGTCCGGCTGGGCAGTGTCTTGCCTGATGTGGTGGTTAGTGATACAGGAACTCCACAGGGGACGGTGCTTTCTCTTTTTCTCTTTCCCTTATACACCACTGACTTTCACTACAATACAGAGTCATGCCATCTGCAGAAATTTTCTGATGACTTGGCTGTTGTGGGGTGTGTAAGAGGGGGAGAGGAGGGAGAGTACAGGGCACTGGTGGATAGATTTGTGGAGTGGACTGAGCAGAATCACCTGAGGCTGAACGTCAGCAAGACCAGAGAGATGGTGATTGACTTCAGGAAGAAGAGGACGCCTTCTCAGCCACTGCAGATTGGGGGGGGGGGGGGGGGGGGGGTAGTAGAGGACGACAAATACCTGGGTGTCATGATCAGCAACGGACTGGACTGGAAATCTTACACTGATGCTGTGTACAAGAAGGGGATGAGCAGACTCTACTTTCTGAGGAAGCCGAGATCCTTCAACGTGTGCAACAAGATGCTGGAGCTTTTCTACCAGGCCATTGTTGCCAGTGCCATCTTCTTTGCTGCTGTCTGTTGGGGTAGCAGTATCAGAGACAGTGACACCAACAGACTTGACAAGATTATCAAGAGGGCTGGCTCTGTGATTGGTCTCAGACCGAAGACCTTTGAGACGGTGGTGGAGAAGAGGACACTGAACAAACTGTTATCCATCATGGACAATCCTGATCATCCCCTCCGCCACACACTGGACAGACAGCGGAGCACTTTCTCCAGCAGACTGCTACAGCTTCGCTGCCGAATGGCCGGGTACAGGAAATCTTTCCTGCCACATGCCATTTCACTGTACAACAACTCACTCTGATGTTGAATTCTGGTCATAACAATGCTGCCATACTGCACCTTGCAGTTTAATTGGTAATTCATATTTCACCCTGCACCTGATAGTCCTGCATTGCACAGCAAGTATGATGCATCTATCTATACGGGTCATCATTTGTGATGTATATAAAATTATCTTGGCAGGTTTACTTTCCTGGGTAATTCCTTTGTCCATTATGCTGTGTGTGTTTCTGTAATTTTGGTTGTCTACTGTCATGCTGCTGTTACACTGTAATTTCCCAGTTTGGGATCAATAAAGTACATCTATCTAGGAATCATGTCAACCAGTCACAGCATCATCTCTGCCGTCATTTGATAAAGCCTAGCAAGTTTGTTTTTCCTGCTTTTGAGAAAAAGATGAAAAACTGAAAGTTGCCACCTTTTATGTAGCAACTTTATACTTGCTGCCACACTAGTAGTGTGGCTGACTACTGATCCGAGGGTCAGGGGTTTGATTCCCACTCTGTCTGCAGTCGGCATGTTGAAGTGTCCTTGAGCAAGACACCGAACCCCCAGTTGCTCCTGGTGGGACAGGCCAGCATCTGTGCATGGCAGCTCCAGTGTCATCAGTGTGTGAATGTGTGTGTCAATGGGTGGATAGCAGGATCTGTAAAGTGCTTTGGTCATCTAGAGATGAGGAAAAAGTGCTATAAAGTGAATGCCATTTATCATTTATCCATCTTAACTGATACTGTATAAAAAGGCATGTTTGAATGACCTTTGTTATTATCTCTTATGACTTACCTTTAACTTTTACTTGCCTTTTATTAGTGTAATAATAGTGGACTGGATATTTTTGCTTCATTCTGGTTACATAATAATTTAACTTGGTTTACTAGGTTTGACCACATGAGAAAGCTCTAAGTTCCTGACATGTTGGTTTCATCCTGATAATTTTTCTGCATTTTATTGGAGTCTCTAATAGGGTAAAACCTAGAAAATGCAAAAAATGGATCAACCTCAGACTTGACATGAAAAATGGATTTGCTAGGTTTTAAAATGGTAAATGGTGTTCACTTGTATAGCACTTTTCTTCTCATCTAGGATGACCAAAGCACTTTACAGATCCTGCAATCCACCCATTCACACACTGATGGTGGCAGAGTTGCCACACACACAGGTACTAACCAGGCCACCAGGAGCAACTGGGGGTTCAATGTCTTGCTCAAGGACACTTTGACAAGCGGACAGCAGCCAGAGTGGGAACTGAACCCGTGACCCTCTGATCAGTAGTCGGTCACACTACACCTGCACCACCGCCGCCCTGTTTTAATAAATGATGGCAACACCTTTGACTGTAGCTGTCAGCTGTGAGTGGTCACATATAACATTTTAAAAGGAGCCATTATGGCACAAAGACGCAAAAGCTAGGAGACCAGGGTGGGTAAAGTTTAACAACTGAACTAAATGATGAAAGCATACAGTCTTGCATGTAAATGACAACAGCAATCAACAGCAATGCTCAATTTTTTCTCAAGGTTTTACCACCACTACTTTAAAAAAAAAACTGTATTTATCTGAACGAAAAGTTAAACTTGCTTTCATTGTTTAGTTCAACATCATGCTGTAAAACAAGATTGTTAAAAATGTAAAGTTTATTACTAAGAAAATAGATTGTTTTTTTGATTTGTTATTTTAATGTGCCATCCTTCATTGAGAAAGTGTCCCTTTCACCCACCCCTGCTGACCAATGAAGGAATGTTGTTTTTAATTTTTGAAGCCAATACCATAAAGAATTCAAGACAGAGGAGGTGCAACCAACAACTACAGTCATGTGAAAAAATTAGGACACCCTATGAAAGCATGTGTGTGTGTTGTTTTTTTTATTTACATATTTGGGCATATGGATATTTAATATCAACTTTAACAATACTGGGAGATTCAAGTAATATAACTAAACACTTGAAATTGAAGAAAAGACGTTTTAAAATTTTCTGTAAAATGTAATTCTATAAAGATGCAATTTCTGGTGAGGAATAAATTAGGACACCCCCACATTTATTCCCACTTAAAATGGCTAAAATCACACAGGTGTATCACATCAGGTGCACATGATTAGAATATTATTACTCAGCATTCTGAAGGAGGCTTGTCCTATTTAAACCTCAGACATTTAGGTTGGTGTGGTCCTGACTGTTGAAGTGAGAGTGAACACCATGGTGAGATCGAAAGAGCTGGCTGAGGCCTTCAGAAAGAAGACTGTAGTAGCTTATGAGTCAGCTAAGGGATTTAAAAAGATCTCAAAAGAATTAGAAATCAGCTATTCCACTGTCCAGAAAATAGTCTACAAGTGGAGGGCATTCAAAACAACTGCCAACATGCCCAGGTCTGGCCGTCCAAGCAAGTTCACCCTGAGAGCAGACCGTAATATGCTAACAGAAGTCTCCAAAAAACCCTAAAATGTTATCATGGGACCTACAGCAGGCTCTTCCTACTGTTGATGTGAAAGTGCATGCCTCTACAATCAGAAAGAGACTGCACAAGTGAAGGCCAGACTGAAGTTTGCCAGAGAGAATGTAGACAAAGACCAGGACTTCTGGAATAATGTTTTTTGGACAAATGAGTCTAAAATTGAATTATGTGGACACCAGAACAGAGGACGTATTTGGTGTAGACCAAATACAACTGTGAAGCATGGAGGTGGAACTGTCATGGTTTGGGGATGCTTTGCTGCAGCAGGACCTGGCCAGCTCACCATCATAGAATCCACCATGAATTCTATTGTGTATCAGAGGGTGCTTGAGGACCACGTGAGACCATCTGTAAAAAAAAATTAAAGCGGAAGCAGAACTGGACCCCGCAATATGACAGTGACCCAAAACATTACCAGTAAATCCACCAAGGACTGGCTAAAAACTAAGAAATGGAGAGTCCTGGAATGGCCGAGTCAAAGCTCAGGTCTTAATCCCATTGAGATGCCGTGGGGTGACTTGAAACGGGCTGAACATGCAAGAAACCCCTCAAACATCTCACAGCTGAAAGAATTCTGTGTTGAGGAGTGGGGCAAACTTTCCTCAGACTGATGTCAGAGACTGGTAGATGGCTACAAGAAACGTCTCACTGAAGTTATTTCAGCCAAAGGGGGTAACACTAGCTATTAGGTGGTAGGATGTCCTAACTTTTTCCTCAGTTAGAGTACACATTTTTGTTGAAATTTTTGTTTAATGAGTAAAACAAGGTTACTTTTTGTTATTTATCGGCAATTAAATCACCTTCTTTTCCAGAGATAAATAAAAACAAGATTAGACATCAATATGTGAACACTTCTTAATAGAGAGCTGAAAGTTTAATGGGGCGTCCTAATTTTTTTCACGACTGTAAATGTGATGGGGTTTTTTTGCTGAGATGAAATGACAAAATATCGCCATTAATTACAGCAATTTTATTCAGTTTTTAAGGTGTGTTTTATAAAGCCAGAATGTTCAGATATTTGAAAAAAATAATCTTGTCATGTGTGATTTGATTTTCTAACAAAATAAAACGGCTCATCATCATTGTCCGTACTTACTTTGACAGGACACAATTAGTCCCACACTTGGGGTGGGTCCTCTTACAGTTGAAGCCGAGTTTTTACGCCGGATGCCCTCCCTGACGCAACCCTGCCCATTTAATCCGGGCTTGGGACCGGCGCAGGGAGTACACTAGACTTGTGCACCCACTGTGGCTGGGTGACCAACACTTCCCTCCTCCGTTCTGAGCTTGCTGAGCACCAAGCTGGACTGCAGGAAGTTCCACTTTTACATGGGCGTTGGGATTTGAACTCCGGCCTCCTGGTTGTGGGGTGGATGCTTTATCCCTAGGCCACCACTCCAGCTGAGTTTACATTTCCAAAGTGTGGTGATTCCATACCTTTTTGCCAGAGGTTGTACTTCTCCTTTTTATGGTAAGGGTCCCAAAGGGTCAGATATATGACCTACGACCTGTACTCTGTAACCTGATGAATGCAACTGTCCTCTGACCTTGGAACCTTTTTCTGGAGTTGTTCTCATATTCATGCATTAACTTGCAGGCCAGAAAGTCATGTTGCAGGCAAACTACAAACAAGTGTGGCCATGTCGCTGGTTTATCACTAGTCTCTCTAAAGGAAAAACCATTAGAACCAAGGCTGGTCTTTCCTACTGCATCAATATGTTAATCTGTTTTCTCTGTAATAGCTTTATTTCTCATAAAGGGTTGGTCTGCATGAGAAAAACCTGGTCTCATCACAACTTTCATTTTTTTTCCTTTACTTTCTTTGCTTTCAGTTTCCCTTCAGCTCTGTGACTTCAAAGAAAGGAGAAGAATGTTTTAAAAAAGAGAGAGCGTGACTTCTGGTTATGGCTGCCACGTAGGACGGATGTGTCTCGCTCTGCTCTGCTCCTGGAGAAAAAAAATCGGCAAATAACTCTCTCATTTGGGACAGAACGTATCCCAGCATTTGGGCGAGGATATGTCGGCGAAGCCTAAGGCTGGAAAACCAGGAAAAGGAAAAAGCGAGCCGCCGAAACAGTCCAAATTAACGGACTTTCAGGTCTGTGACGCAGCAAACAAAACTCCATATATGGCGGAGGAGGCTGGCAACGGTGCGATATCTGCGGGGAATGGTGCAGATGCGCTGATGGCTGCCATGAGTTCAATGAGAGCGGACTTTTCCTCTAGATTTGATGGGATTATGACAGCGTTGGAAGGAATAAGAAAGGAATTGGGTGACTGTGTAGAACGAACGGCGCAGATGGAGCTCCGTCTCGCTAGTGCTGAAGATGACGT
The DNA here is from genome assembly GCA_020510985.1 of Pholidichthys leucotaenia. Classification (NCBI taxonomy): domain Eukaryota; kingdom Metazoa; phylum Chordata; class Actinopteri; order Cichliformes; family Pholidichthyidae; genus Pholidichthys; species Pholidichthys leucotaenia. The sequence continues at coordinate 26,130,281 of CM035840.1, read as the reverse complement.
CACCCGTCTTCAATTAAAGGTGCGCACTTTGGAAAAAAAAAATAAATCTCTGGAAGATAATATTTTGGATTTGGAATCTCGGTCGAGACAGAATAATTTGAGGCTGGTGGGTCTTCCAGAGGAATCAGAAGGTCGGGACGTATGTTCCTTTCTGGAAAAGTGGATTCCGGAGGTGCTGGGCAGCGAGGAGTTGCAATCAGCAGTGGTTCTGGAAAAAGCACATCGTATTGGCCCACGGAGAGATAAGGGACCGCCGAGGACCTTAATTATGAAGTTTCTTAGCAACAGAGACAGGATGAAGATCTTCAACGCTGCACGTGCTAAAGGAGAGATTAAACACCAGGACCAGCAGGTGCGGTTCTACCCAGATTTGGCCACAGGAATCCAGCAATTGAGGAAGCAGTTTGATCCCGTACGTAAGGAGCTGCGCAACCTTGGGATTCGTCATGGTGTAATCTATCCTGCGAGACTGCTGACCACGTATGAGGGCAGAACCCACATCTTCAAGACCCCAGAGGAGGCGCAGGAGTTCATCAAGAAGATCAAAGAAGAAGAAGAGACTGGTGGGAGCTAAGCATGAACAAAATATAAGGTAGAATAATTAAGCATTTGCACAGGCATCTGACTGACTTGAAGTAAATAGTAAGTTTACAAAATATAGATTGTATTATATATTAAAAAAACAAAACAAAAACAAAACAAACAAAAAAAAAACAAACTATGATGTACAAAGTTGTTAAAAATTTTGGAGTTAAGTTGGAAAACTACAGAGGAGAGTTAATGTTACGTCATTAAAAGCAGTAGAGTTAGGGTGATTGGGAGGATGAAGAAGGAGTGGCTTAGGCTGTTCCCCGTGGGTGTGGAACGGTCGATGGCTATATCGGGAGACAGAATTTTTCTTTTGATTTTGGGGGGTTTGCCACAAGTGTGGGAAGGGGAAATTTGTTTGTGTGTAGTTTGTAGGATGAATGTTCAACCACTCATGTTTTTGCTTCTCTGTATGAGCATGTTTACACTGCAAGGTAATCCCAAACTCTCTATTGATCATGGACCAAAGTGTTAATCTTAATTTAACTTCATGGAATTGCAGAGGTCTACAAAATTTAAAAAAACTTAAACAAGTTATGAATAAAATAAAGGACATGGGTTCAAGAATTGTGTTTTTACAAGAAACTCATCTGATAGAGGAGGATGTTAAAAGAATTAGGAGTAGATGGCAGGGAAGTGTATTCACCTCTTCATTTTCATCCCGAGCCAGGGGAGTTATGACTCTCATACATAAATCAGTTCCTTTTCAAGTGAAAAATGTAATTGGAGACAAATTTGGAAGATATGTAATCATTCAAGGTTCTTTGCTATTAGAAAATATAAATCTTGTGAACTTATATGGTCCCAATATATATGATCAGAAGTTCTTTGCTAATTTATTTCTCATCTTATCATCACTTACAGGGCAACATATAATAGCAGGGGATTTTAATTGTACATTGAATCCAGGTGTGGATAGATCAACAGGACTGGATTGTACGCACATTGGATGTAGGATGACTATTAATCATTTTATGAAAGAATTGAGATTGTTAGATATATGGAGAGAAATGAAACCACAAGTTAAAGCCTATTCTTGTTATTCCAGTACCTACAAGACATTCTCACGTATTGATTATTTTTTGATTTCCACAGAATTAAGGTCCAAGATTCAAAACTGCTTTTATGATAACATCGTGATCTCTGATCATGCACCCTGTTGTCTAATTTATGTAGATAAAAAATTGACAAAGGAATCAGGTAGATGGCAATTTCAGCATAAATGGCTTCAGGATGAGGAATTTGTCAAGTATATAGAAAAACAGATAGACGAGTACTTTGACATCAATACTACACAAACATCAGCATGTGTAAAGTGGGAGGCTTTCAAAGCTTTTATTAGGGGACATATTATTAGTTATACAGGATCAAAATCTAAGAAGACTCGAGAGGAGAGAGCTAAATTGGAACATAAAATAAAAAATCTTCAGGAAAAAGTGTATGCAGGAAGTGACCCAAGGTTGGAGAATGAATTACTGATTTTGAGAGCTGAATACGACAAAAAATCAGCGAATAGAGCTGCCTCGAGTCTTCTAAGATTGAAACAATCTTTTTATGAACAAGGTGAAAAATCAGGAAAATTATTAGCATGGCAGATTAAACAATTGGAAATTAAAACACCAATTACCAGTATTATAAGTAATGGACAGGTAGTTATAGATCCTTTAGAAATTAATAGAGCCTTTAGAGATTACTATGAAAAATTATATGATACCAAAAATGAACCTGATTTAACAAAACTAAATGGGTTTTTGAACGAACTATCTATACCGTGTATACCAAATGAAAACAGGGAGATATTGGAGTCTAAAATTAGTCAAGAAGAAGTTGGGCTAGCCATTGATAATATGAAATCAGGAAAAAGTGCAGGACCAGATGGTCTTCCAGTTGACCTTTATAAAAAATTTAAGAATAAATTAATAAAACCTTTTTTGGAAATTGTTTTAGAAGCATTTCAAAATAATAATTTACCATCATACATAAATAATGCCTTAATTATACTGCTGCCAAAACCAGGTAAGCCCTCTAATAAATGTGAAAATATGAGACCAATAAGCCTATTAAACGCCGACCTTAAGATAATCTGTAAAATTTTAGCAAGACGAATACAAGAAATTTTACCAAATATTATTAATCGAGATCAGAATGGCTTTATAAAGGGTAGACAAGGCTTCCATAATGTAAGAAGACTATTTAATATTATTTATCTTAATAAAGAAGCACCGGATACAGCTCTCCTATCATTGGACGCCGAAAAGGCCTTTGATAGAGTTGAATGGCCCTTTCTTTTTGAAGTCCTACAAAGGTTTGGACTTGGAAATAATTTCATAAAATGGGTTCAAATAATATACAATAATGCTACAGCAGAAATCCTAACAAATAACAATATTTCAAAACCAATAAAAATCAATAGAGGATGTCGACAAGGCTGTCCACTTTCACCTTTACTGTTTACTATGGCAATTGAACCTTTAGCGATAGCGATACGTTTACATTCACAAATATATGGAATTAAAGTTGGACCAACAGAACATAAAATCTCCCTGTACGCCGATGATATAATTTTGTTTATGTCGAATCTAAAAAAATCAATTCCAACCTTGTTGAATTTAATAAAGAATTTTGGGGAAATATCAGGATATAAAATAAATAAAACTAAATCTTCAATATTAATGCTAAATGAGACCCAGAGAAATTTCCCAGCCCCTGAGGTAAATCAATTCAATGTTGTAAATCAGTTTAAATATTTAGGAATCCAAATTATGCCTAAGCTAGAATCAGTCGCCAGTGTCAACTATGAAGCCTTAATGTCAGATATCAATGAGTTAACTCAGAGATGGATGTCACTACCAATGTCGATGATCGGGAGAATCAATATACTTAAAAGTAATATTTTACCTAAAATACTTTATTTATTTCAATACATTCCCTTATCACCACCTTTAGATCTATTCTCAAGAATTAAAAAAAAGTTAGTGGAATTTATATGGAACAACAGGAGGGCTAGATTACGTTTGTCTTTATTATATTTACCATTTGATCGTGGAGGTCTGAAATGTCCAAATTTTATGTTGTATTATTGGTCGGCACAACTGAGGTCTATGACATATTATTTTTCATCAAATGATCTCCCTCACTGGACTGAAATGGAATCATACAATTTACCTTTACCTCTTCCCATATTCATATACTCAGATTCGGCAAAAAAATTACAAAAACAAGTTAAAAATCCATTTGTAAAGCATATGATCAAAATATGGTGTGAAGCTAAAAACTATTTAAAAGAACCACAGTTATTGTCACAATTTAGTCCAATATGGGGTAATCAATATTTTAAACCAGGGAGAGCGGATGCTGTATTTAAAGTATGGAATTTAAAAGGGATACAAAAGATTCAGGATTTATATTTGCCATGTGCAGACAACATAATGTCTTTTGAAGAGCTGAGGATCAAATTTAATCTCAATAGAACACATTTTTTTAAATATCTTCAACTTAGAAACTTTATTCGATCAAATCAAAATAAAGCTCTCACTCGACCTATTTATTCATCCTTGGAAAAAATGATAAGATAAGATAAGATAAGCCTTTATTAGTCCCACAACGGGGAAATTCCAGGATTGCAACAGCACAGGGATAGCAACACTCAGAGCAACAATCAGAAGGCAAGAAAAAAAAAAAAAAAAAAACAAGCAAGCAAGAGCAGCTAATATACATATGTACGTATTACTATAAAATATATATATATACACACACACACAGACACACAGTGCAGAGCATTGTAGCTAGATGGAATAAATATGTAAATATATAAACACCCACAGTACGGAGCATTGCAGCTAGGTGGAATAAATATGCAAGTATATAAACACACACAGTGCGGAGCAATGTAGCTAGATGGAATAATATGTAGATATATAAATATATAAACACACCCAGTGCTGAGCATTGTAGCTAGATGGAATAAATATGTAAATATATAAACACACACAGTGCAGAGCATTGTTGCTAGATGGAATGAAACAGCATAACCGTCTACTTAGTTATCCTACATGGTATGATTATGTGCCCATACATATTCTCACCCTCCATAGCGACCGGTAAGTTCCTAGTTGTATGCCGGAGGGGACCATTGTGTAAGTCTATTGCATCTTTTGCATTCAAAAAACTATTAGTTTGTTACGTCGTTTTGCTATCTCTGCGAGCAGCCCTGCTTAGGTTGTACAGTCTGACAGCCGTTGGTAGGAAGGACCTACGAAACCTCTCGGTTGTGCACCTGGGATGATGTAGTCTGCTGCTAAATGAGCTCCTCAGTGCATTCAGTATGTCCTGCATAGGGTGGAACTCGGACTCCAGCAGAGATGACAGTTTAGCCACCGTCCTTCTCTCTCCTATCTCCTCCATCGGATCAAGGCGCTGCCCCAGGACAGAGCTAGCTTTCTTAATCAGTTTGTTCAGTCTCTTCCTATCGGCTGCAGTAATGCCACTGCCCCAGCAGACCACTCCAAAAGTGATGGCTGATGCCACCACCGTGTCATAGAATGACTTCAGCAGCGCCCCTTGTACACCAAAAGACCTGAGTCTCCTCAGCAGGAACAGCCTGCGCTGTCCCTTCTTGTAGAGGTTCAGGTTCAGGTTCAGGTTACTTTATTTGTACCCGTAGGTAGATTTGTTTTGCAGTTGGTGACATCCATATTTACAAGCCACAATTACATTCAACATAGACACAAACACAGGCACACATCTTACAAAATAGGTAAATATAAAATATGTACAATATAATTTTTATAGCTTGTTCAACTCTTTGACAGCAGCAGGGACAAAGCTGTTTTTGTAGCGCTGGGTTCTACTTTTTGGGACAGCAAACCTCCGTCTGGAGGGAAGAAGCTGAAAGTTGCAGTGCAAAGGGTGGGAGTCATCATTTAAAATCGAGTCGGCCATCCTCTGTACTTGTCTGGTGTACAGGGATGTCAGGCTCAGCTGTGACTCACCAAGCAAACGACTGGACCATCTGACTACCTGATCCAAGGATTTCCTCTGTTTCAGTTTTATCTGACCAAACCATGACATTAAAAAAAAGGATAAAACAGATTCAATAAAAGCCCGATAGAACATAGTCATTATGGTTCGGTCAATTTGGAAGCGTGCAAGTTTCCTCAAACAATGCAAATTTTGCTGACCCTTTTTGCACACCCTTTCACAGTTCACCTCAAAGTTCAATCCACTATCAATAATCGTCCCAAGATATTTGTACGATTGTACACATTCGGTGGTCTGGCCTTTTAGTATGGTGACTTTGTGCCTGGGAGTTTTCCTCCTAAAGTCAATAATCATATCTTTCGTTTTTGTTGTATTCAGCTGCAGGTAGGAATCCTCACACCAGTGAACAAAGTCATCAACTACTGGGCCATGGCCACTCTCACCATCCTGGAGGAGACTGACAATGACTGAGTCATCAGCATACTTTATAATGTGTCTGTTGTCATGTCTGCTCCGACACATGTTTGTGTACAGGATGAAGAGTAGTGGTGACAACACACACCCCTGAGGAGAGCCAGTAGAAGAGCACTTTAGGTCAGACAATGTACCATTGACCCTTACTCTCTGCGTCCTGTTGGTTAAGAAATCCAGAATCCAACCCACCAGATTATTGCTTAAATCAAATTGTTGCAGGAGCCTTTCAACTAAAATATGAGGTTGGATTGTATTAAAGGCAGAAGAAAAGTCCACAAATAAAAGCCTGGCGTGTGTCCCATTAAAATCCAGATGTTTAAAAAGCATGTTAAACAGAGTGACAGTGGCATCCTCCACTCCTCTGTGAGGCCTATAGGCAAACTGCAGAGGATCCAATGCATGTTCAGTCTGCTTTAGGACCTCACATCTGACCAGTTTTTCAAAAATTTTCATTAAAATTGAAGTCAAAGCAACTGGTCTAAAGTCATTTACCGTTTTAGGACAGCTGGATTTTGGAACGGGAACAACCACGGCATCTTTCCAGATCTTAGGCACATGTTGTGTCTGTAAGGACTTATTGAAAATGTAGTGAAATATAGGACTCAGTTCATGTGCACAGGACTTTACCAGGCGTCCACATATATTATCAGGGCCCTGACTTTTGTTCACTTTTACAGCGCGGAACTCCCTTTCAACATCCTGCATCTCAATATTAAAGTGCTGATTGTCTTTGAGTTTCTGTTTCAAATCTTGGATTTCTGTGCTAAAATCAAAGGAGTCAAAACGACCATAAAAACAATTAAGAGCATTAGCCAGCTCTGTGTCTGAACTAAAACCATCTAAAAACACACGATTACTGCGCTCTGTGCTCTGAAGGCCTGCAATTTTTTTCATACTGGCCCAGGCCGAACCAAGTTTATTTGCTGCCATCTTGCTTTCCAATTCTGATTTATAATTCTGTTTTGCTCTTAAAATTTCGGCCTTTAGCTCCTTAGTGGCAACCTGTAGCGCAGAAACAGACCCCTGTTTAAAGGCAAGTGCTTTCCTCTGTAAGCAGGATTTAACTGATTTAGTAACCCATGGTTTGTTGTTGGGATATATTTTGACACGTTTACGTGGAACAAACTTATTTTGACAGTGAGCCATGTATGAGCATGTGAGCTCAGCCAGAGAGTCCAAATCATCCCCGCAGGCCATTATGAACATCTTCCAGTCTGTACAGTCAAAGCATTCCTGGAGGCTGTGCTCTGAATCTTCTGTCCACACATCAATGTCTCTCATCTCCACCTTGCCTCTTCTGAGAGCAGTTTTATATGTGGGCAGCAAATGAACACAGTTGTGATCTGATGATCCTAAAGGAGGAAGGGGGAGTGATTTATAGGCCCTCTCTATGGATCCATAGCACAGGTCCAATGTCTTTTTTCGCCTGGTTGGGCAGGAGACATACTGATGAAAGTTTTTAAGTGTCTTCTTTAAAGAAACATGGTTAAAATCCCCAAGAATGAAGTTTGGCGCCTCTGGAGAAATTGACTGCAGCCGCTGGATCACATCAGAGATGGTGCTGGAGGCGGAGTCAGCGTCTGCCCTCGGATGAATGTACACAACTGTGATGAAAAGTTGGGGAAACTCTCGAGGCAAATAAAGTGAGTACTACTGAGTGCATCAGTATTGTGTGACCAGTCTAGTTTATTGTTCAGATGAATACCCAGGTACTTATAGGATGTCACCATCTCGATGTCTGTTCCCTGTATATTTACTGGTACTGTGAGGGGCTGCCCATGCCTGCGGCAGTCCACCACCAGCTCCTTAGTTTTCCTCGCGTTGATCTGGAGGCAGTTCCGATGGCACCAGTCCACGAAGTCCTGGATAAGCCCTCTGTACTCAGCTTCATCTCCATTGGAGATGAGGCCAACGATCGCAGAGTCATCAGAGAACTTCTGTAGATGGCAGTGTGTTGTGTTGTGTGAGAAGTCCGCAGTATAAAGAGTGAACAGGAAGGGAGCCAGCACCGTTCCCTGGGGGGCCCCCGTGCTACTGATGATCGTGTCGGACACACAGTCCCGGGTTCTCACAAACTGAGGCCGGTTCGTGAGGTAGTCCAGGATCCATGATGACAGGTGCTGGTCCACCCCTGCGCGCAGCAGCTTGTCCTTCAGGATCATCGGTTGGATGGTGTTGAAAGCACTGGAGAAGTCAAAGAACATGATCCTCACCATATTCCCGGGCTTCTCCAGGTGGGACAGAGAACGGTGAAGGAGGAAGATCACCGCATCCTCCACCCCAATGCCATGCTGGTAGGCGAACTGGAGTGGATCCATCGCTGGTTCCACCAGGGGGCGGAGGTGAGCAAGGAGCAGTCTCTCCAGGGTCTTCATCAAGTGGGACGTCAAGGCCACCGGTCTGTAGCTGTTCAGGTCTTTGGGGTGGGAAGTTTTTGGTACAGGTACCACACAAGATGTTTTCCACAGCTGTGGTACCCTCCCCAGTTTCAGGCTCATGTTGAAGATATACGTCACAATCCCACACAGCTGGTCTGCACAGGACTTGAGGAGCTTTGCGCTGATGCCGTCCGGTCCCGGCGCCTTCCTCGCCTTGATCTTCCTCAGCTCCGTCCTCACCTGGGTCCTGGTCAGGGTCAGGATGGGGGGCTGTGTGTTGGGAGTGGGGGGGTGTTGGTGGAGTGGGGAGTGGGCAGCAGGACTTGATTTCTTTAGAGGCAGCAGTGGTTGTTGTGCAGTCAGGGGGGAGGGCGGTTGGTCAAATCTATTGAAAAACAGATTCAGGTTGTTCGCCCACTCCCTGCCCCCTGTGGCCTGGGGGGAGGTATTCTGGAGCCCCAAGATGGTTTTGAGGTTTCTCCAGACCCCGCTGATGTCGCTCTGTTGCAGCTTGTCCTCCATCTTCTTCCTGAAGCTGTCCTTGCCTTCTCTGATCTTTCTCCTCAGCTCCCTCTGTACGGACTTCAGCATCTCCCTGTTCCCTGACCTGAAGATCCTCTTCTTCTCTCTCAGAAGTGTTTTTATCTCAGGGTTGATCCAGGGTTTGTTGTTTGAGTGACGCCGTATGGTCTTGGTGGGAACGGATTTGTCCACACAGAAGCTGAGGTAGCCCGTGAAGGTGTGAATGAGGCCATCGATGTCCTCACCATGTGGATCGCAGAGCTGCTTCCAGGCGGTGGCTTCAAAACAGCCCTTTAGGGTGTCCATTGTCTCCTCAGACCATAACTCCACAGTGTGCATGGCCGGAGGTTGTCTGTGCACTAGGGGTTTGTACACCGGCCGGAGATGAACCAAGTTGTGATCCGATCTCCCGAGTGGGGGGAGTTGTGATGAGGTGTACGCCTCCTTAGTGTTTGCGTAGAATAAATCCAGTGTTTTATTGTCTCTAGTGTGGCATGTGACATACTGGGTGAACGTGGGTAGAATGGGAGACAGTGAAACATGGTTGAAATCGCCTGAGATGAGGAGAAGAGCATCTGGGTGTTCTGTCTGCAGCCTGCTGGTTACTGAATGGATGACGTCACGTGCTGTCCCAGCGTTCGCCGTCGGATTTGCATAAACAACAATGCAGATCACGTGTGAGTGTTCTCTCGGGAGATATGTAGGCCTCATGCTAACAGCTAGCAACTCAATGTCTTTGCTGCAGTGTCGTTGTTTAACAGTGATATGTCCCGGTCTGCACCAGTTGTTGTTAACATACATTATCACTCCACCGCCCCTAGCCTTGCCACTGTCTGGTGTTCGGTCAGCTCGTATCATGTGAAAACCCTCCAGCTCAATGTTAGCATCTGCTGCTAGTTCAGTTAGCCACGTCTCAGTAAACAAAAGGAGAGAGCACTCCCGGTATGTGCTATCATAACGGGAGATAGCCGCTAGCTCATCTAACTTTCCCAGTATCGACCGTACATTTCCCATGACAACAGATGGAAGGGAGGGTCTGTACCTTATATTTTTTGTCCTCCGCCTTACTCCAGCCCGGCAGCCGCGGCGTTTTCGCCTCAGTTCTCTCGGTATGTCGAGTTTTTCCAATGGGACCGGGTGGCGGTTGAATGCTAGCAGCTGTTCTCTGCTGTATCGTATCCTGCTATAAACAGTGGCTCCGTCCACCGGCTCAGGAGACATTTAGGACGATCTGTGTGTCCGTGATATAAGTGGGGTGAAAAAAAAAAAAAAAAAAAGACGGATCAAAAGAGAGAGGAAGGGAAAAAGACTCGGAATCGAGCCGCTGTTGCAAAAGGCAGCCGACTGGTGTGGCGCCGAGAGAGAAAAAAAAAAAAAAAAAAAAAAAAAAAAAAAAAAAAATGATGATGATGATGAAAGATAGTAAAAGAAAGGGTATTATTTCAGAGTTTTATAACTCATTGACACTATCTTCAAGTGAAAATTCACTGAAAAGATTAAACTACTGGAAAGAAGATCTGCAAATTGAAATTTCAGAGGAACAATGGGAATTGGCTTGTACAGAAGCTCAAACCAAATCAATAAATGTACGCCTTAAATTGATACATTTCAAATGGTTAATGCGGATGTATGTTACACCGGAGGAGTTAAATAGATATAACAAAAATATACCAGATACATGCACAAAATGCATGGAAAGTAAAGGAACCCTATTTCATTGTTTATGGGAATGTAGATTAATAAGAATGTTTTGGGAAGAGGTGAGGGTAACAATTGAAAAAATAATCTCAAAACAAATCATATTGAATCCTAAACTGTTTTTGTTGGGTCTGTACCCAGAAAAGCATAATTTTAATAAAAGTGAAAGAACATTCATAGACCTCAGTTTGCTTAATGCCAAAAAATGTATTGCACTATTATGGAAAAAGACTCATAGACCAGATGTGACTCAGTGGTTAAGACAGATGTTAACAAACCTTCCATTAGAAAGAATAACATATATACTAAAATCAAAGGAAATTGTGTTTGAGAATATATGGAGACCTTTTATTGATTATGTAAAAAATTTAAACATAACTCTTGAAGAAGAAGGTGAATGATGTGTGTGGACCTTGTAAATTCCAAACTGGTGAACATAATATGTATACTTATGTATTGGATTGTCTAGACTAAACAGAGGAGCATTGTTGAAGACTTGATTTTGTTGGTGGTTGTTGGTGTTTTTAGTGCATTTTTTTTTTTGTAGTACTTTAGTGTTAGTGTTTGATTGTTTGTATTATGTTTGTTAAAAAAAAAAGGTTCAATAAAGATATTGTGGAAAAAAAAAAAGAGAGAGCGAAAAAGAAAAGTGATGTGCTGACACTTCACTTTGTTCTGGAACACGAAATAGAAAAATATAAACAAAACTGATTTGAATCTGTCATTCTGAAAGTGTATCATTATTATCTGACAGTGGTGTCAACATCAATCAAATAATGACAACGCAAGGCCCTGATTCTGTGAGATAAAGCTGATAATTGAGATTTTTTCACACCACAAATGTAATGGCAAAATAGTTGGCACATGACTGAAGTGGAAAGACAAGAGAAACACGCTGAGTTTCCAAGTACTCATACATGCCGTCACCTTTAAAGGTGTTAACCACCAGTGCACACTTCCATGCACAATTTCATGTTGCAGAGAAGACAAGCTCTGACCTTAGTGTGAGCAGTTTACAAACTAACACTATGTTCATCTGGACTTCAGTATATTTTGAGAGGTTGATTTAATTTATTTTCATGATTATTCAGAAGGATATTAGATATAACTGTATAACAGCAGGGGACCAATTTTGCCTGCATTCTGTAGCTTTATTTTATCTACACTACCGTTCAAAAGTTTGGGGTCACTTAGAAATTTCCTCATTTTTGAAAGAAAAACACTTTTTTTCAATGAAGATAACTTTAAACTAATCAGAAATACACTCTATACATTGCTAATGTGGTAAATGACTATTCTAGCTGCAAATGTCTGGTTTTTGGTGCAATATCTAGATAGGTGTATAGAGGCCCATTTCCAGCAACTATCACTCCAGTGTTCTAATGGTACAATGTGTTTGCTCATTGCGTCAGAAGGCTAATGGATGATTAGAAAACCCTTGTGCAATCATGTTAGGTCTGCAATGCTGTAATTGCTGCAAATGGAGGATTCTTTGACGAAAGCAAAGTTTGAAGGAAAAAATTATTATTTCAAATACAAATCATTATTTCTAACCTTGTCAATGTCTTGACTATATTTTCTATTCATTTTACAACTCATGGTGGTAAATAAAAGTGTGACTTTTCATGGAAAACACAAAACTGTCTGAGGTGACCCCAAACTTCTGAACGGTAGTGTATATCCCATAAATATTCTCCAAAAACAAGCGACGTTTTAGCTTGATTTTAAAAAAACATGAGCGTTGCCAGCTGAAGTAAGTTTTCCAGCAATGTGACCGAGATTTTTTTTTTTTTTTTTTTAGATATTTTCATTTCATTTATTAATTTATTTAAAGGGACAGTGCTCACCAATCAACAGAACAATTGTGTAAATGAGCCAGAGTTAGCTAAAAAACTCATTTTCATCTGTTGTCCCTGGCCAGATGTGCAAAGGCAACCTAAAAACAAAATCAACACATTAGAACAATTTAAAATGCAAACAACATAAAAAATAATAAATTGGATTTTTTTAAAATATACCGTGAAAATCTATTTAAAAATGAGTTTAATTTAAAAAAAAATTAGTAAAGGTTTGTTAAAATTTCATATTCATATAATCTAAAACTGTAATGTCAAAAAAAATCACTAGTAAATGATGAGGTAAAGAAGCAGGAAGTGTGTGGGGGATTTTCCCTTTCATATTAGTCTGCATTTCCTAGTAAGTTTAACTTTCCAGCCACAGAAAAATTTCCTACACAGGAAAGCCGTGCCTGTAAACAGTATTTAAAGCGACCACCCAGATCTGTCCTCCACAGTACTTAGAACCACCAATCTTTGACTGTCTTGAACTCCTTCGCTGAGTTTTCATCCTCACAGGCCGTGCTCTTCAGGACCACCACAGAAGAACCCCAGAAAATGCCCAGCATCATGAAGGTGTTTCTGCTCCTGGCCGCCATGGTCTGCATCTCAATAGCTCAAAGTAAGTATGCTCCTGTTTCGCACCGTAACCGGCAGGATAAGAGGGTTGGGATTTGTGACAGAAGAAAATAAATTGTGTGTTTGTCCCACCTGTGTGCATCAGCAGCCTCCTCAGTGGGACAGCAGTGTCTCTGTCAGGGCACCAGAAACAGCCTGAGCAGGGGGATGGTGGTCAAGGACATCCAGATCTACCCAGCAACCATCTTCTGCAACAAAGTTGAAATTGTGTATGTTTTTTTTTAAAGATAGTACCATTCAAAAACTGAAGATACAAATTAAAAAGAGTTCTTTTTAAGTGTTTATCTGTTTCATTTAAATGAATTTTTTTCTTCATTCAACAGTGTCACCAACATGAATGGTCTTCGCTTTTGCCTGAACCCTGAAATAAAGGCTGTGCAAAAACTCGTGGCTAAGATCATGTAAGTGTGCAAAACTATCACACACCGATGATGGCTGAAATACATCCAGTCTTCTTTAGTTCCAGTAGCACACAAGCCATCTGCCTTGAAAAACTTAGTCAAGTGGAACAGCACTACAAGTCAGGCAAACACATACAAGAAACAATTTCTAGTTCATTTCATTTTTTAGGCACTTAGCTCGCATGCCTTTTCGAAGACAGATGAACTAATTGGACTTTGCAGTGTACACAGCTGTCATGCATTTAAAGTGACATAAATTTACAGAAAACTCACTCTTGTCTTCTCACTGTTGTAACGCATTTTCTTGTCTGTTTCAGGGGGAAGCAGAAAGCCACAGCCAGGCCCACCCAACCAGCCGCATCTACCCCAAACACAAGTGCATCTGAGTCTCGCTAGAACACACCGGATGAAAAAAAAAAAAAAAAAAACACATTCAAGGCCTCAACACTGTCATCAAAATAATTGCAACTGTTCGTCTCTATGTCCTCCAAGTTCACAGAATATCTCTGTTCTATTTTTATTCCACTCGCCTTCCAGTTAGTGTCATATATTGTAAGTTTTTTCTGGATTTTTGTATTCATCTCTCGTTTTGTTGTTTGCAGATATTTTTATAATAAAAAATAAAAACTGAAGCTCTGATTCAGTGGATTCCTTTTTAAAGCGTGAAGCTGTATTTGTGTCCTGCATCAACACTGCCACCTTGTGGTTAAAGGCTGCTAATGCAAGGCGTTGCGATTCACCTGCAGTGCCCCCACACACACATGCACACGCACACACATGCGTGCATTTGATAACAGAGGGCGTAAATAGACTTCACATAATCATCTGGACTCGAGGACAACAAGGTCAACAAACGGCGGCGCGTGTGTGTGTGTGTGTGTGGGGGGGGGGGGGGGGGGTCTTCTGTGGTGGAGCTCCATAGGCTGTTTTCATACACACCCCTAACACGCACGCACGCACACAAGTTTTGGATTCCATGTAGAATATCAGCAGCATGGCGGCGAGCCTCAACGTTTAAAAAGTCAATTAAAGCTAATCAAAAAAAAAAAAGGTCACGTGTAGAAATGGGGTCAACAAAATCATGAGGACTGAGACATTTTGACAAACTCTTTTTTAAAAAAAAATCATGGAGCCACAAAACTGTTTGTCTTAAAATTAAGATAAAACGGCCAAACTGCCCTTTCAACACTAGACTTTTCTCATTTGTGACCTTTTTTCTTCAAATTTGTGGGTTTTTTTACTTTTAAATCTGCAACTTTATACCAGTAAATGTGTGACATTATACTAATTTTTCAGCTTTTTACCTGTACTTTTTTAAAGTAAGATGTTAAGGTTTTTTTCTCTTACATTTGAACTGGGATGCATTTTACAGAAAAAAACAAAACAGGCCCGACCTTCGCTCTGACCCCATTAGACAGCTCCACATGTGAATGCTGCTGCTTGGCCAGTCAAACTTTGAAAAAGACCAATACGCTGTATCACAAACGTGATATACAGTACATGTTATGTCTGGAACTGGAGTCAAGCAGGAGAGCAATAGTGGAGATGAACACAGGTTTATTGTAATACAGGGCGCAGAGCTCCTGACCGCACATACACGCAGGCAGAGGCAAAGGCGGAAGAGGCCGCCCCCCCTACCTGCAGCCCTTCTTATAAGCACAGGGGTTGGCAGAACCGGAACATGGAGCCACCCCCCCCCCCCCGTGCCACACAAATAAGAGCTCCAATAATCATAATAATATATGAACAATAAATAACTATACTACCCCCCCCCCCCACAGTAGAAGAATCCAAAACACATACCATTAACACCCACCCCAATTTGGAACCCGAATCATCTGCTAAACATAACTGAACTAAAATCACAAAAAGGGCCTATGGCATTCACACAAAATAACTAAATCTAGGGGGGGACGGGTAGACTGCCATCCTACCCCCCACACGGCGAGGCGGGTTATTCTGCCTCCTATGATATATAAAAGTCCTGTTAAAAAAAATTACTGCTGTGTCTCCTACTTAAACAGAACACCAAAATAATCACAGAACTATAAATACATATTAACAACTCAAAACACATACACATCCATGGCTCGGTGAGGATGACCCATGCCCCCCTCCCAGACCCTTCACCAGTCAGTCCGCCCCTGGAGGTAGCTCGCTTCCCGGACCACAGCTGGTCGCCTCAATCCCGGTGCGCCTTCTCCTCAACATCTCCGAACGCTCCAATCATCTGGGGCCATGCCCAACTGCCTTCTTCGGGGCACGCTGTAACTCATTGGGATGACGCCACGAGCCATCCGACAGCAGAAGGTAACCATCATGCCGCTCGCCCGTCACCTGCAGCCGGCCCTGGTACTGCCCCATCTTACGCTTTTCTCTCACCCACCTGCACCTTGCCTCTGCCCGAGCCCGAGCCCAGTCCGCGACTCCAAGCGGGGCTCTGCACGGCCTGCAGTGTCTCTGCCCAGCACTCACCCTCCCAGTACCACTCGGTCCTGGCCCAACTGCTTATAGACCCGCTGCGGACCCTGATGATGTGACCCGGTGTTCACCAACCTACCACGGCCGTGCGCCGGGAACACCTGGGACCATCTTTTGGGCATCGCTCACCACTGCAGACTCTCCCCCATGCTGCCCAGTACCCTCGTCCAGGGTGACTCGGACACCAGCACCGAGACCTTCCCACGGTGACCCTGAGTGCAACAAGGCCTGTCCACTGTCCAGAGTGCCCAGCAATTGTTCATCCCACACAGCGTCGTCCTGAACTCTCGGAACCGGTCAGTCCCACAGTCCATGGCCCCACCACTCTTCCCCAGCGCTGCTCCTGATGGAAAACCCGAGGCCATAGAACAGGTTGCAGCACATGATGTTCGTGCCGCAGGCCATCACGAAGAACTCCACATCGGCCATCTCCACCGACTTGTACCGAGCCATCAGTGTGACAATACCCACCGTGGCCAACCCTCATCCTCCATATCTGCAAAGCGGCGCTGAGTCACCTCCAGTTCCGTAGTGGGGAAAACGTTGTTGCACTGTAGCCCAGTTCAGCAGCGAACTCTCCGCCCCCGTGTTGATCAGCATCGGTACTCCATCCAACTCTACCGTGCAATGTGTGTGCCCACTGGTACTCGGGGACACAGTATGAATCACTGTCGGGGCAGGAGAAATCGAGCTCTTGCATGGGCTATCTTGTTTCGCTGACTGGCACACCCTTGCAAAATAATGCAGATGGCCACATTTGCCGCAGCGCTTTCCTCTTGCTGCACACTCTCTGGACCCGCAGCCCATACACCTGGGCTTCCCCGGGGCAGACCTCATCCTTACAGCGTTGGCACTCTCGGCATCATCCTCAACACTCCCATCTCTGTCCAGGTCCACTACCTGTGTAGCCATGGAGGATCCCAACTCTTGTGGTGACAGATGCTCACGTAGCTCCCAAGTCAGCTTATCCGCCGCCTCCTGCTGGAGAGCCGTCAATGGCCCTTGCCAGCGTCAACTCACCCGGAAATGTGAGCAGCCCAGACCGGACCGCAGTACAGTTGGCGCGCTCTGCCAACTGGCCGCGAACCATTTCTTCCTCCAACAGTCCGAACCAACACTTGGCGGCTAGCTGTCTCAAGTCCGATACAAACCACCGGATGGGCTCGCCAACTCATTGGCAGCGCTGTTGGAATTCAATCCCCCGGACGATAACGTTGTCCGGCGCCCTGAAATGGCGCGCCATCAGCTCGACCATTTCTTCATAACTGTCCGCGTCACCAAGCGTGCCAAGAATCCTCTGGCTTTCCATTCCCAGGTTGTGCACATGCAACGCACGCGCCCTCAGCTTCTCCATCCTTCCCGGGTCCAACGCCACCACATACGTTTTAAAGGCTTCGTACCACCGAGGCCACGGCACCGGCGGCTCACCTGGGAGCTCCAAGAAGGGCCCAACTGGTGCGCCCCACGCTTCCATGGCTTTTCTTCTCGTCGCCAAATGTTATGTCTGGAACTGGAGTCAAGGAGGAGCGCAACCCTACCTGCAGCCCTTCTTATAAGTATGGGATTGGCGGAACCGGAACATGGAGCCACCACCCTGTGCCACACAAATACGAGCTCCAATAATCATAATAATATATGAACAATAAATAACTGTACTACAATACAGCCCTTTATTTTGTTATTATTTTTTTCTTGGTGTGATAATAGCTACACTCCATACATTTATTCATTTAATAACGGCACATATCAAACCGTGTTGAGCTGTTATGACTTGCAGTGGCTCAGTGCAGCTGCGTTTGCCTTTTATTTCACAATGAGCAGGCTGTTTGTCCCTTTCAATGTGCAAAAGTCACGGACCAACGAACCGCGGGCCAAACGTGTGTTTGCGCAGGCTGGCAAAGCTGCGGCACGGTGACAGACAAATGTGCACAGGAGGGAAGGACTGGGCAGGGACCGAAGGCGGCGAGTCTCAGAACCCGTGATACTATGGCTGTGCATATTTAAGGTGTTCTTGTAAAATGCATGGAGTTTGCGCATCGCATCGGTGGGCAAAAAATAGTGCGATTGTAGCGCGCAGTTTCTTCGGAATGTGGGGAATAAAGCAGCGTCGGATGGGTGACGTATTGGCTAGAAGTAGTTTGTTTTTTGGGGGCGCGTGCAAGGCGTGAGCCGGTTCGTGTTTTTTTTTTTTTTTTTTTGCAAGTCACTCCATCTGCCTTTGCTCGGTGCTGACTGTGCGCAAACTGGATCAGGCTGCACGAGGACCACAGCAGAATCCGAGTTACCGTCGGATGGCTTTGCATGACTCGGAATCTCCTGCCAGCCCCACCACAAGTTAGGGGGTGGACTCGGCACGACGAGCACTGATGTGGCAGTTCACCGTGAAGAGTAATGGGTGTCTTTGATTGCGTAACAGCTGACTGGCACATGGACCCCTTTGCGCGTCATGACGCGCCGTCTGAGGCGCAGCCTTCCCTCAGCTGATGCTGACGGCGTGGCTGTAACCAGACCCTAGTTCTATTTAGAGCAGGTCATGCACTGTGCATGGACGACACTCCGGCGTGATTAGTTATCCAGTTTTTAATCTTATATAAACGCAAGCATGGAGAACTTTTGAGAAAAAAAAAAAAACAATCTTCCCCAGAGGTGAAAAGACTGACATGTTGTGCTACTTCCTCCCCCCGTCACGCCCTGGTTGTAACTGTAATACTGTCTACTGTCATGTGACAAAATGGTCAGATCTGAGTTCACGTCAGGGCGGCTGTGAGGTGACTCCCCACCCTCTCAGAGTCCAGAGTCTCTCGTGGTCCGCCTCTGGTCCGGCGTTAAAAAAATGGCCTCAAGTCGGGGAGACATTCCAGGTAAGGCACGGGAATAAAAGATGGCAAAATCAGATCTAAATGAGGACTTTTGCTTGATAACGGGAGTAGGTTCTGCCTGACAAATGCACTGTGGATCTCCCTTTCACCCCCCTCCCCCCTTCCCCAGCTCTGGAGTCTGGCGCCCCATCCTGCCTTCTGAGAAGCCTTTCGGCTCCCATTGCAGCCGCTCGACGCACCGTCAGCTATGACGAGCACATCGACGCACCGATGCATTCCCCTCCTGCAGACCTGGCCGTCAACATCTTGTGGAAAGACCCCGTCGTGCCGCAGCACAGGTTCAGGAACGCAGAGGTGCTGCCCGTTGCCGTCCCGCTCCACGCTACTTTGGTCAGGTTTCGTTGAGCAGGCTTGCATGAAGCTTAATGTTCGGGTTCCGTCCACTTGCATGTTGGGACGCGTGTGATTTCCTCCACTGTCTGTTACGTAACTTGCTGTTTGTAACTTGTGTGACAAGGGAAAAGAAGATGGCAGCAAGTCGGAAACTTTCCAAGCAGCAGAGCCAGCAAAGTCTCCAGTACCCGTCATTAAAGCCAAAGCTGCAACTTTAATGAGCTCCATCATGATTAGTGAGTCCACACAACTTGCATGTATTTTTTTTTTTTGTATACTTTATTAATCCCAGGGGGAAGTTCAGGGCATCCACCTGGATGAGGCAGTCAAGGTGCGGTGCCGATCCCTTCACCATTCACACACACATTCACACCTAGGGCCACTGAGTCTCCCATTAACCTAACTGGCATGTCTTTGGCCTGTGGGAGGAAACCGGAGTGAACCCACACAGACACGGGGAGAACATGCAAACTCCACACAGAAGGGTCACCGATGGTCAGGCGTGGGATCGAACCCATGATGGTCAGGGGTGGGATCGATCCCGTGACCTTCTTACTGTGCTGCCACAGTGCTAACCACTGCGCCGCCGAGGGGCATATTTCAAAAATCTTTTCAGATTATTGAAATATAATCTGAAAAGAAATGAACAAGGTCCCAACTGATTAATTTGATTTATTTGAACATCAACACAAAAAAAAAACAAGGAATCAAACCCAAAAAAATAAACATAACAAAAAAAACGTCCTTGTTCAAAAGGAGTGGGAAGAAACCAACACTTGTATAGTGCCACCCCTTCTCCATACCCAAAAAATTATATCATTCTAGTCATTATCCATCTCATAATTACATTCATTATACAATACCATTATATATAATGCATCTTATGATTAAATTATGCAATAGAAATGATACAACAATGATAGTTTATAGTGACAATAATACCAACATCTAATAATAATTGTAATAATAATAAATAAATCTGGTATGTTTAATATAATTATAGACAATATTATCATCATCATAACCACCATATATACCATATACCATACCATATATACGGCTGCACGGTGGCGCAGTGGTTTAGCACTGTGGCAGCACAGTTTTACCCTCGGCCGGGGGATCGCGGGGATCATGAGATCGTGGGTTCGATCCCAGCCCCCGACCAACAGTGAGCTGTGTGGAGTTTGCATGTTCTCCCCGTGTTGCGCGGGTTTCCTCCGGGATTTCTCCGGTTTCCTCCCGCATACCAAAAACATGTAGGTTTAGGGCGCTCGCGCACGCAGCGACCAGCAGCCGGTGGCTTGTCACCAGACTGCAAACCAAGTCTACCTACGGGTACAAATAAGTAACAAAAAAAAATATATATATATATATATATACCACCATATACCCCCACAAGGCTTACAATACCTAGGCGCAATAAGTAACCATATAATAATAATAACCATAATAATAGGTAGCCATATAGTAGTTACAACAATAACAATTATAATAATACCACCTGGCCTATATAATACTTTAAATAATTCTATCTGTGGGGAGCGTGAAATAAGACTGAATCATTTCTCAGTTCAGGTTTTAATGTCGTGTTCACATCCCCAGCTATCTCTCAAGAACAGAAGAGAGAGAGCTGAGTCAAAACCTTCTCTTTTATACACACAAGGACAAAGGAAGAATCACATATCACAGTCAACCCCCCTATTGACAATAACTCTCCCCCCGCGCCCTTCAGTCCTCTGCCTGGGCCCCAGGAGGTCAGGAAGTCCTTTCAGCTCCTTATCGCTGTACCTCCATCTTCTTGTTGTTATCCACAGGCGGTCCAGAAATATAAGATAAGATAAGCCTTTATTAGTCCCACAACGGGGAAATTCCAGGATTGCAACAGCACAGGGATAGCAACACTCAGAGCAACAATCAGAAGGCAAGAAAAAAAAAAAAAGCAAGCAAGAGCAGCTAATATACATATGTACATATTACTATAAATATATATATATATATACACACAGACACACAGTGTAGAGCATTGTAGCTGGATGGGATAAATATATGAGTATATAAACACACAGTACGAAGCATTGCAGCTAGATGGAATAAATATGTAAATATATAAACAGTGCGGAGCAATGTAGCTAGATGGAATAATATGTAGATATATAAACACACAGTGCGGAGCATTGTAGCTAGATGGAATGAATATATAGATATATAAACATAAACAAACACACCCAGTGCAGAGCATTGCAGCTAGATGGAATAAATATGTAAATATATAAACACACAGTGCGGAGCAATGTAGCTAGATGGAATAATATGTAGATATATAAACACACAGTGCGGAGCATTGTAGCTAGATGGAATGAATATACAGATATATAAACATAAACAAACACACCCAGTGCAGAGCATTGTAGCTAGATGGAATAAATATGTAAATGTATAAACACACACAGTGCAGAGCATTGTTGCTAGATGGGATGAAACAGCACAACCGTCTACTTAGTTATCCTACATGGTATGATTATGTGCCCATACATATTCTCACCCTCCGTAGCTACCGGTATTTTCCTAGTTGTATGCCGGAGGGGACCATTGTGTAAGTCTATTGCATCTTTTGCATTCAAAAAACTATCAGGTTGCTACGTCTTTTTGCTATCTCTGCGAGCAGCCCTGCTTAGGTTGTACAGTCTGACAGCCATTGGTAGGAAGGACCTGCGAAACCTCTCGGTTGTGCACCTGGGATGATGTAGTCTGCTGCTAAATGAGCTCCTCAGTGCATTCAGTATGTCCTGCATAGGGTGGAACTCGGACTCCAGCAGAGATGACAGTTTAGCCACCGTCCTTCTCTCTCCTATCTCCTCCACCTGATCAAGACGCTGCTCCAGGACGGAGCTAGCTTTCTTGATCAGTTTGTTCAGTCTCTTCCTATCGGCTGCAGTAATGCCACTGCCCCAGCAGACCACTCCAAAAGTGATGGCTGATACCACCACCGTGTCATAGAATGTCTTCAGCAGCACACCTTGTACACCAAAAGACCTGAGTCTCCTCAGTAGGAACAGCCTGCGCTGTCCCTTCTTGTAGAGTGCGTCAGTATTGTGTGACCAGTCTAGTTTATTGTTCAGATGAACACCGAGGTACTTGTAGGATGTCACCATCTCAGTGTCTGTTCCCTGTATATTTACTGGTGCTGTGAGGGGTTGTCCATGCCTGCGGCAGTCCACCACCAGCTCCTTAGTTTTCCTCACGTTGATCTGGAGGCAGTTCCGATGGCACCAGTCCACGAAGTCCTGGATAAGCCCTCTGTACTCAGCTTCATCTCCATTGGAGATGAGGCCAACGATCGCAGAGTCATCAGAGAACTTCTGTAGATGGCAGTGTGTTGTGATGTGTGAGAAGTCCGCAGTATAAAGAGTGAACAGGAAGGGAGCCAACACCGTTCCCTGGGGGGCCCCCGTGCTACTGATGATCGTGTCGGACACACAGTCCTGGGTTCTCACAAACTGAGGCCGGTTCGTGAGGTAGTCCAGGATCCATGATGACAGGTGCTGGTCCACCCCTGCGCGCAGCAGCTTGTCCTTCAGGATCATCGGTTGGATGGTGTTGAAAGCACTGGAGAAGTCAAAGAACATGATCCTCACCACATTCCCGGGCTTCTCCAGGTGGGACAGAGAACGGTGAAGGAGGAAGATCACCGCATCCTCCACCCCAATGCCATGCTGGTAGGCGAACTGGAGTGGATCCATCGCTGGTTCCACCAGGGGGCGGAGGTGAGCAAGGAGCAGTCTCTCCAGGGTCTTCATCAAGTGGGACGTCAAGGCCACCGGTCTGTAGCTGTTCAGGTCTTTGGGGTGGGAAGTTTTTGGTACAGGTACCACACAAGATGTTTTCCACAGCTGTGGTACCCTCCCCAGCTTCAGGCTCAGGTTGAAGATGTACGTCACAATCCCACACAGCTGGTCTGCACAGGACTTGAGGAGCTTTGCGCTGATGCCGTCCGGTCCCGACGCCTTCCTCTCCTTGATCTTCCTCAGCTCCGTCCTCACCTGGGTCCTGGTCAGGGTCAGGATGGGGGGCTGTGTGTTGGGAGTGGGGGGGTGTTGGTGGAGTAGGGAGTGGGCAGCAGGACTTGATGTCTTTACAGGCAGCAGTGGTTGTTGTGCAGTCAGGGGGGAGGGCGGTTGGTCAAACCTGATGAAAAACAAATTCAGATTGTTCGCCCACTCCCTGCCCCCCGTGGCCTGGGGAGAGGTATTCTGGAGCCCAGAGATGGTTTTGAGGTTTCTCCAGACCCCGCTGATGTCGCTCTGTTGCAGCTTGTCCTCCATCTTCCTCCTGAAGCTGTCCTTGCCTTCTCTGATCTTTCTCCTCAGCTCCCTCTGTACGGACTTCAGCATCTCCCTATTCCCCGACCTGAAGATCCTCTTCTTCTCTCTCAGAAGTGTTTTAATCTCAGGGTTGATCCAGGGTTTGTTGTTTGAGCAACACCGTATGGTCTTGGTGGGAATGGATTTGTCCGCACAGAAGCTGAGGTAGCCCGTGAAGGTGTGAATGAGGCCATCGATGTCCTCACCATGTGGATCACAGAGCTGCTTCCAGGCGGTGGCTTCAAAACAGCCCTTTAGAGTGTCCATTGCCTCCTCAGACCATAACATCACTGTGCGCATGGCCGGGGGTTGTCTGTGCACTAGGGGTTTGTACACCGGCCGGAGATGAACCAAGTTGTGATCCGATCTCCCGAGTTGGGGGAGTTGTGATGAGGTGTACGCCTCCTTAGTGTTTGCGTAGAATAAGTCCAGTGTTTTATTGTCTCTAGTGTGGCATGTGACATACTGGGTAAACGTGGGTAGAATGGGAGACAGTGAAACATGGTTGAAATCGCCTGAAATGAGGAGAAGAGCATCTGGGTGTTCTGTCTGCAGCCTGCTGGTTACTGAATGGATGACGTCACGCGCTGTCCCAGCGTTCGCCGTCGGATTTGCATAAACAACAATGCAGATCACGTGTGAGTGTTCTCTCGGGAGATATGTAGGCCGCATGCTAACAGCTAGCAACTCAATGTCTTTGCTGCAGTGATGTTGTTTAACAGTGATATGTCCCGGTCTGCACCAGTTGTTGTTAACATACATTATCACTCCACCGCCCCTTGCTTTGCCACTGTCTGGTGTTCGGTCTGCCCGTATCATGTGGAAACCCTCCAGCTCAATGTTAGCATCTGCTGCTAGTTCAGTTAGCCACGTCTCAGTAAACAAAAGGAGAGAGCACTCCCGGTATGTGCTATCGTAACGGCAGATAGCCGCTAGCTCATCTACCTTTCCCAGTATAGAGCGTACATTCCCCATAATAACGGATGGGAAGGTGGGTCTGTACCTTATACTCCTTGTCCGCCGTCTAACACCAGCCCGACAACCACGTCGTTTTTGCCTTATTTCTCTCAGTACGTCGAGTTTTTTCGTCAGCACCAAGTGGCGATTAAGTGCAAGCAGCTGTTCCCTGCTGTACCGTCTCCTGCTGTAAACAGTGGCTCCGTCCGCCGGCTCAGGAGGCATTTTGGGGCGATCTGTGTGTCCGTGATGTATAAAGTGTGTAAAGAAAGAAAGAAAAAAACTATATTGTCCCATCTAAGACGTGAGATCAATCCACACATGCAATCACAAGCATCCCGTAGTGCTTATACATATGTAGGTAAAAATACATGAGCTACATAACCCCCCCCCCCCAAACGTCGAAGAATGGACAATATATAAGAGTTAATAAAACATGATAACCTCAATAGCATAGACTATACCACATGATCATATCAAAAATCAGTGATAACCTCAATAGCATAGTCTATACCACATGATCACATTAAAATTCAGTCTGTATGCCGTCTGGGCTTCAAACGTCTTCCGAATCTGCTGTAAGCAGGTCTCGCCGTCCCTGCGGCGCCGTCCTGCAAAGAATCTGCAGACTGAGGAAGAGAGTGGTTATTTGATCCCTGCGGGGGCTCAGGGACGTGTTCCCTGGGGGGTCTGCCACGTCGAGGTGCCCTCGCTACCGGTACAGACTCGTCGTTCATCACAAAAGCAGGCTTTAGTCTGTCAATACTAACGGTCTCTTTTCTGTCTCCCAAATCCAGCACAAAATGCTTATCACCAGTTTCCAGCACCCTATACGGACCATCATATGGCGGGCGGAGGGTCGGTCTCAGAGCCTCGTGCCTGACAAAAACGAACTCGGCATTTTTCAAAGCTTTGGGAACAAAAACGTGCAGAAAAGTGTGATGAACGGGGCCCGGGAGCGTGTCTGTTCCCGTGCCAATCAGAGGCCCCAGAGCCGGGGCGCGCCCCGGCTCCGGATGCTCTGGAAGGAATTCACCGGGCAGCCTGAGAGGTTGTGCAAAAACTAACTCGGCTGGGGAGGCATTTAAATCCTCTTTGGGCGCAGAACGCAACCCCAATAAAACCCATGGTAGTTTGTTTACCCAATCTGCATCCGTAAGCGATGCTCTGAGGGCTGCCTTCAAAGACCTATGAAAACGCTCGGACAAACCATTAGACTGGGGGTGATAAGCGGTAGTGCGATGAATTTTCGCTCCTAAGCTGCTGGCCATCGCTGACCAGAGCTCAGAGACAAATTGAGGCCCTCTGTCGGACGTAATATCCAACGGAACCCCGAAACGTGCTACCCAGGCCGTCAAAAAAAAGCGAGCCACCTCTGCAGCTGTGGTCGATGTCATGGGGACCACTTCCGGCCAACGTGTGGTTCGATCGACCATTGTCAAAAGATGTGTGAACCCCTGCGACGACGGTAGGGGGCCCACGAGGTCGACATGCACGTGATCGAATCTCTTGGCCGGAATGTGGAACGGTTCTAAGGGAGCTTTTGTGTGTCTGTGAATTTTGGCCCGCTGGCAAGCCATGCAGGTTCGTGCCCACTCTTTCATGTGCTTGCGCAGGCTCGGCCAAACAAACTTCTCCGCTACCATTTTCACAGAAGCGCGCACTCCTGGGTGCGCCAGGGAGTGAACTGAGTCAAAAACGCGGCGGCGCCACGCGGCTGGGACTACCGGGCGCGGTCGCCCAGTCGATACATCGCAGATTAGGGGGGGCAAACCGGTTTGCAAACACCTGCTCTCCAACCTTAACCCTGTTGGTCCAGACAGGAGCGCGCGCACGTCCGCATCACTACCCTGTTCCGCTGCCATGGCTGCGTAATCTATTCCCACGTGAACTGGGGCTGCGTGCACTTCCGCGCTGCTATTTTGCCTTGCGGCTGCGGTAGTATAATCTGCCTCCGCGCGCACCGGTGCTGTGACCGCGCGAGAGAGGCAGTCTGCCACTACGTTAAGTTTACCCGCTACGTGCTGAATATCAGTGGTAAACTCCGAAATTGCGGCCAGTTGCCTCTGTTGCCGGCCCGACCAAGGTTCTGAAATTTTGGACATTGCAAAAGTGAGCGGCTTATGGTCGACAAAAGCAGTGAAACGCCGACCTTCCAGCCAAAACTGGAAATGGCAGATGGCCAAATGGAGCGCTAACAGCTCCCTGTCAAACGTGCTGTATTTCCGCTTGGCTTCGTTCAAGGATCTGCTGAAAAATGCCAGCGGCTGCCAAACCCCGGCAACCTGCTGTTCCACGACCGCCCCTATGGCTAAATCTGATGCGTCGGTGGTGAGCGCTATGCGGGCCGATGGATCAGGATGAGCTAGAAGCGCTGCGTCTGCCAGGGCTTTTTTTACCTCCGCGAATGCGCGCTCCCGCTCCGGGGACCACTCGATAGGATTGGAGGGTTTTTGTTTTTTGAGCGCGGCGTATAATGGTTGCATGAGCTGCGCTGCGTGGGGTAGGAAACGGTTATAAAAATTTACCATTCCTAAAATCTCCTGCAATGATTTGACCGTTTGTGGTCGGGGAAAATCTGCCACTGCACGCACCTTATCTACTAGCGGGATTGCCCCTTCTGGGGAGACGCGGTGTCCCAAAAAATCGATCTGCGCCACGCCAAACTGGCACTTGGCTGGATTAATTATTAACCCGTGCTCTCCCAACCTCCGAAAAACCGCAGTGAGGTGTTTTTCGTGTTCCTCTTCTGAAGTACTGGCGACTAAAATGTCGTCGAGGTAGACCAACACAAAAGGGAGATCGCGTAACACGGCATCCATCATACGTTGGAATGTTTGTGCGGCGCCTTTAAGACCAAACGGCATAAGCAAAAACTCAAAAAGTCCAAAAGGGGTTATTACCGCTGTTTTAGGAATGTCCTCAGGACGGACTGGAACCTGATGGTAGCCGCGAACCAGGTCTATTTTAGAAAAAATGCGCGCTCCCGCTAGATGCATTGAAAAATCCTGAATGTGCGGGATGGGGTAGCAGTCATGCGCTGTGGCGTTGTTTAGTCTGCGGTAATCGCCGCAAGGTCTCCAGGAGCCGTCAGCTTTAGGGACCATATGCAGCGGCGAAGCCCAGGGGCTCTTCGAGCGGCGAATAATGCCCAGCCTCTCCAGGCTGGCGAACTCCTCGTGTGCGATGGAGAGCTTAGCGGCATCCAAATGCCGAGCTTTCGCGAAGACGGGGGGGCCCACTGTAGTGATAAAATGCTCCACCCCGTGTTTCGCAACTGTTGCTGAAAAAGTAGGAACCATGAGCGCTGGAAATTGGGTGAGGAGTGTGTTAAACTTACCGCCTGCTGTGGCGACGTTGGTCTGCACCGGTGGTGGGGACACTCGAGCTGCACAAGGAATAGAGTAGAAAGATAGTGCATTAACTAATCGTCTGTTGGCAAGATCAACTAACAAACCATGTGAGCACAGAAAATCGGCACCTAACATGTTGAAGCTCACCGCCGCTATGATAAAAGTCCATTCATAAGTGCGGCCATGCAAGGACAAAAACAGGGTCCTTTCTCCGTAGGTGTTGATGCTCGAGCCGTTCGCCGCCGTTGCCCCGTCACCACGGGGGCCAGCCAACCGGTCAGCATAGGTAGGGGTGATGAAACTCACTTGGGCTCCGGTGTCTACAAGGAAGTGCCGCCCGGAGCTCGCATCTGTGATGTACAGCAGCTTATTTCTTTCACCGAGAGCCGAAGCTGCTAACGAATCCTGGTTTCTGGAGTTTCCCGAGCTCTTGTAGCTGCACGGTGGCACACACCTGTGTGCCTTCTCTGCGAAACGCCGGTGATAATAACAGAGGCCATCTCCTCCGCTGCGCCGGGGCCGCGTCGCTGCCATTGATGGTGGGGCTGGCTCTGCTGCCTCTGGCTCTTCGTTGCCTCGGGTCGCCGCACCTAGGTCTGTTGCTGCCGCTGTGGCCGTCTGCTCGCCGCTGGAGTCGAGGAGTCGCTGCGCCTCTCGGGCCATCGCACGGAAGTCCCGCTGGGTCACACCAGGCATGCCGGAGAGGGTCCCTCTCATGTGTGCCGGGAGGTTGCTTAGGAAGATGTGCTGAAATAGGAAATTATCATTGTCCGATTCCCTCAGCTGCAGCATGTCTTCCATCAGGGCGACTGGCCTGCGCCCTCCCTGGCCGTGCATAGCCAGGAGCCTCCTAGCCCTCTCTTCGGCTGAGGGCGTGAAACACTCGGTGAGGGCAGCCTTCAACTCGCCGTATTTGTTGTCAGCGGGTGGCTGCTGTACCAGGCTCCGCACGCATCGAGCTGTGCGGTTGTCAAGTCTAGCAATGACGTGGTAAAACTTAGTGTTATCCGCCGTTATTCCTGCGAGCGTGAACTGTGCCTCAGCCTGGAGGAACCACGAGTCCGGGTTGTCCTGCCAGAATTCTGGCAGTTTAACGGAGACGGCGCTCGCTCGGGCAGACTCCGACGAGTCTGGATCGCGGGAATCGCTTCCCGGCATTCTCAAACGTCTCTGGTCACCAATGTGGGGAGCGTGAAATAACAAGACTGAATCATTTCTCAGTTCAGGTTTTAATGTCGTGTTCACATCCCCAGCTATCTCTCAAGAACAGAAGAGAGAGAGCTGAGTCAAAACCTTCTCTTTTATACACACAAGGACAAAGGAAGAATCACATATCACAGTCAAACCCCCTATTGACAATAACTCTCCCCCCACGCCCTTCAGTCCTCCGCCTGGGCCCCAGGAGGTCAGGAAGTCCTTTCAGCTCCTTATCGCCGTACCTCCGTCTTCTTGTTGTTATCCACAGGCGGTCCAGACATATTGTCCCATCTAAGACGTGAGGTCAATCCACACATGCAGTCTCAAGCATCCCATAGTGCTTATACATATGTAGGTAAAAATACATGAGCTACACTATCCTAACAACAATCCTAATACTATAATTCTAGTAATAATGATATCAGTAATAATAGTACTCAGCATATACGCACGTATATTCAACAATAACCTTCTTCAGTGAAGACACATTGTAATGTTACTGTCCTTTATTTTTATATTATTCAAAAATCATTTCATTATATGTTGATTTAAATATATGGATGTTTGGACATTGCCTGTGTTTCTCCCCCAACCCATTCCACAATTTTACCCCCCCCCCACACACACACGCACAAAAACTTTTCCTAGTAGATCTTACTAAGTGCATTTTAAATTTTGTGTTCTCCCGTAAATTATATTTCCCTTCTCTCTCACTGAAAAGATTTTGTATACTGTGTGGCAAAAAGTTTTTACTGACTTTAAACATTAATTGTGCTGTATAATAATCAACCAGATCCCGCAATTTCAATAACTTTGAATGTAAAAACAATAAATTAATATGTTAAGATACCCGACTTTGTGTATAACACGGACTGCCCTTTTATGTAATATTAGCAATGAATTAAGTGTACTTTTATAATTGTTACCCCAGACCTCTATACAATAGGTCAAGTATGGAAGTACTAATGAGCAATACAAGATATGAAGTGATTTGTAATCTAGGACTTGCTTAATTTTTTTTTTTTCCACAATATCTTTATTGAACCTTTTTTTTTTTTTTAACAAACATGATACAAACAATCAAACACTAACACTAAAGTACTACAAAAAAAAAAAAAAAATGCACTAAAAACACCAACAACCACCAACAAAATCAAATCTTCAACAATGCTCCTCTGTTTAGTCTAGACAGTCCAATACATAAGTATACATATTATGTTCACCAGTTTGGAATTTACAAGGTCCACACACATCATTCACCTTCTTCTTCAAGAGTTATGTTTAAATTTTTTACATAATCAATGAAAGGTCTCCATATATTCTCAAACACAATTTCCTTTGATTTCAGTATATATGTTATTCTTTCTAATGGAAGGTTTGTTAACATCTGTCTTAACCACTGAGTCACATCTGGTCTATGAGTCTTTTTCCATAATAGTGCAATACATTTTTTGGCATTAAGCAAACTGAGGTCTATGAATGTTCTTTCACTTTTATTAAAATTATGCTTTTCTGGGTACAGACCCAACAAAAACAGTTTAGGATTCAATATGATTTGTTTTGAGATTATTTTTTCAATTGTTACCCTCACCTCTTCCCAAAACATTCTTATTAATCTACATTCCCATAAACAATGAAATAGGGTTCCTTTACTTTCCATGCATTTTGTGCATGTATCTGGTATATTTTTGTTATATCTATTTAACTCCTCCGGTGTAACATACATCCGCATTAACCATTTGAAATGTATCAATTTAAGGCGTGCATTTATTGATTTGGTTTGAGCTTCTGTACAAGCCAATTCCCATTGTTCCTCTGAAATTTCAATTTGCAGATCTTCTTTCCAGTAGTTTAATCTTTTCAGTGAATTTTCACTTGAAGATAGTGTCAATGAGTTATAAAACTCTGAAATAATACCCTTTCTTTTACTATCTTTCATCATCATTTTTTCCAAGGATGAATAAATAGGTCGAGTGAGAGCTTTATTTTGATTTGATCGAATAAAGTTTCTAAGTTGAAGATATTTAAAAAAATGTGTTCTATTGAGATTAAATTTGATCCTCAGCTCTTCAAAAGACATTATGTTGTCTGCACATGGCAAATATAAATCCTGAATCTTTTGTATCCCTTTTAAATTCCATACTTTAAATACAGCGTCCGCTCTCCCTGGTTTAAAATATTGATTACCCCATATTGGACTAAATTGTGACAATAACTGTGGTTCTTTTAAATAGTTTTTAGCTTCACACCATATTTTGATCATATGCTTTACAAATGGATTTTTAACTTGTTTTTGTAATTTTTTTGCCGAATCTGAGTATATGAATATGGGAAGAGGTAAAGGTAAATTGTATGATTCCATTTCAGTCCAGTGAGGGAGATCATTTGATGAAAAATAATATGTCATAGACCTCAGTTGTGCCGACCAATAATACAACATAAAATTTGGACATTTCAGACCTCCACGATCAAATGGTAAATATAATAAAGACAAACGTAATCTAGCCCTCCTGTTGTTCCATATAAATTCCACTAACTTTTTTTTTATTCTTGAGAATAGATCTAAAGGTGGTGATAAGGGAATGTATTGAAATAAATAAAGTATTTTAGGTAAAATATTACTTTTAAGTATATTGATTCTCCCGATCATCGACATTGGTAGTGACATCCATCTCTGAGTTAACTCACTGATATCTGACATTAAGGCTTCATAGTTGACACTGGCGACTGATTCTAGCTTAGGCATAATTTGGATTCCTAAATATTTAAACTGATTTACAACATTGAATTGTTTTACCTCAGGGGCTGGGTAATTTCTCTGGGTCTCATTTAGCATTAATATTGAAGATTTAGTTTTATTTATTTTATATCCTGATATTTCCCCAAAATTCTTTATTAAATTCAACAAGGTTGGAATTGATTTTTTTAGATTCGACATAAACAAAATTATATCATCGGCGTACAGGGAGATTTTATGTTCTGTTGGTCCAACTTTAATTCCATATATTTGTGAATGTAAACGTATCGCTATCGCTAAAGGTTCAATTGCCATAGTAAACAGTAAAGGTGAAAGTGGACAGCCTTGTCGACATCCTCTATTGATTTTTATTGGTTTTGAAATATTGTTATTTGTTAGGATTTCTGCTGTAGCATTATTGTATATTATTTGAACCCATTTTATGAAATTATTTCCAAGTCCAAACCTTTGTAGGACTTCAAAAAGAAAGGGCCATTCAACTCTATCAAAGGCCTTTTCGGCGTCCAATGATAGGAGAGCTGTATCCGGTGCTTCTTTATTAAAATAAATAATATTAAATAGTCTTCTTACATTATGGAAGCCTTGTCTACCCTTTATAAAGCCATTCTGATCTCGATTAATAATATTTGGTAAAATTTCTTGTATTCGTCTTGCTAAAATTTTACAGATTATCTTAAGGTCGGCGTTTAATAGGCTTATTGGTCTCATATTTTCACATTTATTAGAGGGCTTACCTGGTTTTGGCAGCAGTATAATTAAGGCATTATTTATGTATGATGGTAAATTATTATTTTGAAATGCTTCTAAAACCATTTCCAAAAAAGGTTTTATTAATTTATTCTTAAATTTTTTATAAAGGTCAACTGGAAGACCATCTGGTCCTGCACTTTTTCCTGATTTCATATTATCAATGGCTAGCCCAACTTCTTCTTGACTAATTTTAGACTCCAATATCTCCCTGTTTTCATTTGGAATACACGGTATAGATAGTTCGTTCAAAAACCCATTTAGGTTTGTTAAATCAGGTTCATTTTTGGTATCATATAATTTTTCATAGTAATCTCTAAAGGCTCTATTAATTTCTAAAGGATCTATAACTACCTGTCCGTTACTTATAATACTGGTAATTGGTGTTTTAATTTCCAATTGTTTAATCTGCCATGCTAATAATTTTCCTGATTTTTCACCTTGTTCATAAAAAGATTGTTTCAATCTTAGAAGACTCGAGGCAGCTCTATTCGCTGATTTTTTGTCGTATTCAGCTCTCAAAATCAGTAATTCATTCTCCAACCTTGGGTCACTTCCTGCATACACTTTTTCCTGAAGATTTTTTATTTTATGTTCCAATTTAGCTCTCTCCTCTCGAGTCTTCTTAGATTTTGATCCTGTATAACTAATAATATGTCCCCTAATAAAAGCTTTGAAAGCCTCCCACTTTACACATGCTGATGTTTGTGTAGTATTGATGTCAAAGAACTCGTCTATCTGTTTTTCTATATACTTGACAAATTCCTCATCCTGAAGCCATTTATGCTGAAATTGCCATCTACCTGATTCCTTTGTCAATTTTTTATCTACATATATTAGACAACAGGGTGCATGATCAGAGATCACGATGTTATCATAAAAGCAGTTTTGAATCTTGGACCTTAATTCTGTGGAAATCAAAAAATAATCAATACGTGAGAATGTCTTGTAGGTACTGGAATAACAAGAATAGGCTTTAACCTGTGGTTTCATCTCTCTCCATATATCCAACAATCTCAATTCTTTCATAAAATGATTAATAGTCATCCTACATCCAATGTGCGTACAATCCAGTCCTGTTGATCTATCCACACCTGGATTCAATGTACAATTAAAATCCCCTGCTATTATATGTTGCCCTGTAAGTGATGATAAGATGAGAAATAAATTAGCAAAGAACTTCTGATCATCTATATTGGGACCATATA
Organism: Pholidichthys leucotaenia; assembly: GCA_020510985.1. Classification (NCBI taxonomy): domain Eukaryota; kingdom Metazoa; phylum Chordata; class Actinopteri; order Cichliformes; family Pholidichthyidae; genus Pholidichthys; species Pholidichthys leucotaenia. Next base: position 26,096,492 of record CM035840.1, on the reverse strand, counting down.
AGTTCACAAGATTTATATTTTCTAATAGCAAAGAACCTTGAATGATTACATATCTTCCAAATTTGTCTCCAATTACATTTTTCACTTGAAAAGGAACTGATTTATGTATGAGAGTCATAACTCCCCTGGCTCGGGATGAAAATGAAGAGGTGAATACACTTCCCTGCCATCTACTCCTAATTCTTTTAACATCCTCCTCTATCAGATGAGTTTCTTGTAAAAACACAATTCTTGAACCCATGTCCTTTATTTTATTCATAACTTGTTTAAGTTTTTTTAAATTTTGTAGACCTCTGCAATTCCATGAAGTTAAATTAAGATTAACACTTTGGTCCATGATCAATAGAGAGTTTGGGATTACCTTGCAGTGTAAACATGCTCATACAGAGAAGCAAAAACATGAGTGGTTGAACATTCATCCTACAAACTACACACAAACAAATTTCCCCTTCCCACACTTGTGGCAAACCCCCCAAAATCAAAAGAAAAATTCTGTCTCCCGATATAGCCATCGACCGTTCCACACCCACGGGGAACAGCCTAAGCCACTCCTTCTTCATCCTCCCAATCACCCTAACTCTACTGCTTTTAATGACGTAACATTAACTCTCCTCTGTAGTTTTCCAACTTAACTCCAAAATTTTTAACAACTTTGTACATCATAGTTTTTTTTGTTTGTTTGTTTGTTTTGTTTTTGTTTTGTTTTTTTAATATATAATACAATCTATATTTTGTAAACTTACTATTTACTTCAAGTCAGTCAGATGCCTGTGCAAATGCTTAATTATTCTACCTTATATTTTGTTCATGCTTAGCTCCCACCAGTCTCTTCTTCTTCTTTGATCTTCTTGATGAACTCCTGCGCCTCCTCTGGGGTCTTGAAGATGTGGGTTCTGCCCTCATACGTGGTCAGCAGTCTCGCAGGATAGATTACACCATGACGAATCCCAAGGTTGCGCAGCTCCTTACGTACGGGATCAAACTGCTTCCTCAATTGCTGGATTCCTGTGGCCAAATCTGGGTAGAACCGCACCTGCTGGTCCTGGTGTTTAATCTCTCCTTTAGCACGTGCAGCGTTGAAGATCTTCATCCTGTCTCTGTTGCTAAGAAACTTCATAATTAAGGTCCTCGGCGGTCCCTTATCTCTCCGTGGGCCAATACGATGTGCTTTTTCCAGAACCACTGCTGATTGCAACTCCTCGCTGCCCAGCACCTCCGGAATCCACTTTTCCAGAAAGGAACATACGTCCCGACCTTCTGATTCCTCTGGAAGACCCACCAGCCTCAAATTATTCTGTCTCGACCGAGATTCCAAATCCAAAATATTATCTTCCAGAGATTTATTTTTTTTTTCCAAAGTGCGCACCTTTAATTGAAGACGGGTGACGTCATCTTCAGCACTAGCGAGACGGAGCTCCATCTGCGCCGTTCGTTCTACACAGTCACCCAATTCCTTTCTTATTCCTTCCAACGCTGTCATAATCCCATCAAATCTAGAGGAAAAGTCCGCTCTCATTGAACTCATGGCTGCCATCAGCGCATCTGCGCCATTCCCCGCAGAAATCGCAGCGTTGCCAGCCTCCTCCGCCATATATGGAGTTTTGTTTGCTGCGTCACAGACCTGAAAGTCCGTTAATTTGGACTGTTTCGGCGGCTCGCTTTTTCCTTTTCCTGGTTTTCCAGCCTTAGGCTTCGCCGACATATCCTCGCCCAAATGCTGGGATACGTTCTGTCCCAAATGAGAGAGTTATTTGCCGATTTTTTTTTTCCAGGAGCAGAGCAGAGCGAGACACGTCCGTCCTACGTGGCAGCCATAACCGGAAGTGAGGACTTGCTTAATTTTATTTATAATTGCAATATTTGATAAAAATATTTGATAAAACCCATAGTTAGAAAATGTTAGGATGGTATGGAATAATGCAAAATAAATTACTTTGACTTTTCTTTCATGGCAGATGAACCCACAAGAGTTCATCTTTTGTTAAAATACATCCACCCTGCATTTCAGGCCTGCAACGCATTCCAAAAAGGTGAAATTGTAAAGTATTTATTGCTTTACCGGAGTGGAGGGCCTAGTGGTAGAGCATCCGCTCCACAGCCGGGAGGTCATGGGTTCAAGCCCTGGCCGGGTCATATCAAAGACCATATAAAAATGGTACTTCCCATCTTCTAGCTTGGTGCTCAGCATAATAGGATGGGGGAAGGAAAAAATTGTTTGTTTGAAAATTCTCCACACAGTTTCTGTTCTCTGGGACATGTGAGGACTGCAGGCAGGACACTCCAGTACCCGCAACCTCGTTCTCCACAGCTCTGCCTTTGTAATGTGTGCAGAATGGGGTTTTTTCTTTGCATTATTGGAAAACATGCCATCTTGAGGGCAGAATATTGGTGCTCTACTCATAAAATCTCAATTACTTCTCTGCAGTTACTGCTGCCAAGAGCACTTATGCAACCTCATGTTGTGACATGCATGTCTTGACTTTTGGACTTGTTGCTGATAACAGTTTGGGTGGTCAGTTTTTTGTCTTTGACCCGAAGCACACGGATTTTATTTATTGCAAAAAAGATCTGGAATATTGATTTGCCTGACCACAATACACTTTAACTGTGTGATGCCAGTGAAGAACTTGTGAGGATCTTGTCAGAGGAAGCAAAGAAAAGAAAGCGAGAAAGAGCGTACCTGGATTAGACTGAATATTGGACAGGCTTACACCCACTGGGAAGCGCTAAAAGAGATAAAGGGATGGAAGACTGACCTGGCCTTGTAAGTCTTTTCTTTGCTCACCTTCTACGTTTTGGTTGCTTCCAACTGGGGCAAAGGTTCTGAATTCTCAGCTAGTAAACAAGTGTACATGGCTCACACCAGGACAAGCATTTATAACAATGGAAAAAAAGAAATATGCTTCAGAAACCCAAGGGAAAGTCTTCTGTAGGGTTGCTTTTAACATACAGCCGTTTTTTTGCACAGTAAAGTTTTAAGTAGTATTCATGAATGCAACCCTATATTTTACTTGACAAAGGTTTGCAAAAGTTATTTCTTCCTCGTGTGGTTACTTCAGCTGTTGATGAATGGTGGTTCTCAGTGCAGTGCCATCTGAGGAAATGGAGATCCCATGCATTCAGTATCAGACTGGGTGATACGGCCTAAGAATAAAATCCCCAATTCATTCATGCCACACTCGATTTTTGAGTTTAATCGCTTTTGTTGATTGAAGATGAGGAATTATTTCAAATAGCAACCCCCCCCGCCAACAAACATGATTCCGTGTTGGGAATAAAGTACAAACCTGGCTTTAACCAAACCTATTAAAAAAAAAAATCAATGTTTGATCAAACAAAGATGAATCTACACACTTGTGATTAATAAAGTGCTAACTTAACTTTCATAAAATTAACCTTTAAGGGTGGGATGTGGGTTCGAGCTAGAGGTTGCCATATTTACTCTTATGAATGGGCAAGAAAGAATGACTGACAAAAAAAGACAGCCCACCAATCGCGTAATAGTCCGTGGATTCCAGTTGAGAAACTTTCATAACAAACTCAGCAGGGTGTACAGCGGGCTTTCTCCGGCTCTCTTGCCAACCTCTTCTCAGCGGCACACAGCTGAGGAAGGACTGCCTCTTCTGGTGCTTGGAGTAAGGGCATTTGTGGTACACACAGAAGAGGGGTGGCATAGCTGTGGACGCCTACCTCTATTCTTCATTTTGCTCTCAATAGGATAAGAGCTTCTTTGTCTTTAGCTTGCTGCGAACATGTGCAGGCCTTCACTCCACCATGGCAGGAGGTCCATTTGCCACAGCTTCTCAATATGGCTGTAGCTATCTGCTCATGGTGACAGAGATGAAGTGAACGAGCACTGCTGGTCAGAGATTCCAAGTACTCCTGTCTCCTTTCTTCATCTCCCTGACTATCCCACTTTTTCTATACCAACCTCTTAATTTGAATGCATTCCTGTAAGATAAGATAACTTTATTAATCCCACAGGGGAAAGTCACTTGCCACCAGTCCAAAACAAACATTCACAACACATTCATAGCAACATAACACGAAAACAGGAGCAAATACATAAAATAATATGGCAATAAGATGCAATAACACTCCCCTACAAATGCTTATTATAAAATCTAATTGCTCCAGGAATAAAAGACCTCCTCAGTCTTTCTGTGGAGCACCGAGGCAACAGTCTCTCACTAAGAGAACTGTGACATTTATTAAAATCATGATGAAAAGGATGACTTTCAAGCTGCAACACAGTCTTCAATTTGGACCTCATTTTCTTCTCCATTATGACCTCAACAGAGCCCCAAGTAAGGCCAATCACGGAGCCGGCCTTCTTTATCAACTTGTTGATCCTATTTTTATCCTCCACCCCAATACCCCCCCCCCCCCCCCCAACAGAGCACAGCATAAAACAAGACACTAGTCATGATTCCTTGATAAAAGACACTGCAAAACTTCTTACTAATATTAAATGAGCTCAACTTTTTCAGGAAAAAAAGTCTAGTCTGTGCCTTTTTAAAAACAGCTTCACTGTTTTTCTTCCAGTTTAGTCTGTTGTCCAAATGAACACCAAGATATTTATAAGACTGGACAATTTTGATCCTCTGTCCCTTAATAATTAACAGGAGAGATTTCTTATTTTGTCCTAAAATCAATTACAAGCTCTTTAGTTTTTGTGACATTTAATTTTAAAAAGTTTCTATCACACTAGCATACGAAAACTTCAATCTCACTTTTATATTTGGAGTCATCTCCTTTATTTAGAAAACCCACCAAGGCAGTGTCGTCAGAAAATTTTTGCACCTAAAGGGAATCCTGGCTACACCTATAGTCAGCAGTGTACAGAGGAAAAAGAAAAGGAGACAAAACTGCACCCTGAGGAGCTCCTGTGTTAGTTAAAATAGTGCCGGACACTCTACTGCCAACCCTGATAAACTGGGGTTGCGATAAAAGATAATCTAGAATCCAGTCGACAGTTATATTATGCAAGTTAAAATTAAGTAATTTAGTGGCTAAAATGTGTGGTTGAATGGTATTAAAAGCATTTAAAAAAAATCAAAAAACATAATCCTAATAGTACTAGCAGATGTTTCGAGGTGACTGCATATCCTGTGAAGCATGAAAAGCAGAGCATCATCCACTCCCACCCTTTTTCTACATGCAAATTGTGAAGGGTCCTGAAAATTTTTTAACTTGCTGACTCAAGTGACCCAAAACAACCTTTCCAAAACATTTCATTAAATGAGAAGTCAGACCTATGGGTCTCAGATCTCTCAAGGTACAGTTTGCATTATTTGTTTTGGGAATGGGGACAAGACAGGATGTTTTCTATAATACTGGAATTCTAGCTAAGGACAGTGATAAAGAAAAAACGACATGAAGGACTGTACCTCCTCATTCCACCACCAAGTCTCCTTGTCTTCTTTTCTCTGTCCAGAGGACACACCACATACCTTTCTGACAGTTTCCCTCAGTACTTTTGCTGTACTTCCCCAGTCATCTGGTAATTCTTCCCTACCACCCAGAACCTGTATCAACTTCTTCCTGAACTCTGTGCGATGTTCTTCCTTCTGTAACGTCTCCCATTTAATCCTCAGCTCTGCCTTCACTCTCTTCCTCTTCTTTTACCTTATTAATAATCCTAATTTGTCCTATGCCATGTTTTAAATTTGTTGCAGACCTGAAATACAGGAATGGATGTATATTGACAAATTAAATGACATTTACAGAACATGAACTCTCTTAGGTTACTGTCTGCAATGACAAATCAAAGTAAATGTAAGAATCACTGTGGAGTTTTTTTTGTTTTGTTTTTTTTTTTTTTTCCATTTTCCATATGTTCCCAACTTTTTCTGATTTAGGGTTGCATTTAATACTGCCCTGGCTCCCATGAAGAGTTGAGTTATGCCACAGCACCTTAAAATGTTAACTAGTTGTCCATTATCTCTGTGCTCCTCCAGAGCAAAGCCAAGAGAACCTCCAGAGGTTTGAGCACCATGCAGGCCTAACAGATGCTGGATATTCTCCTCACAAAGGCCTTTCTGCTGAGGAGACTCGCTTTCACCGACTGGGAGATGGCACACTGCCTGTGAGTATAAGCAAGTGAAGGGAGCAAAGCCTTTACGTGCCAAGGAGCAGAGAAAGCTCCCCCCCCCCCCCAAGTCAGAAGTTGATCACCCCCACAGTGACGTGTGGTAGAGACCATGGCTGGTCAGGCACTGACGCTTTCAGAGTCAGATTTACAGATATATGAGCCCAATAGTAAGCTTAAATAAGTCCTTTTCAACTTGTATTAATATCATGATTTAAAATTACATTTTTAAAACTATAATCATCATCAATATTAAACCAGAATGGTTTGAAAAGTTTAACTCTGTCTGTAATGAATATTGAGAATGCTTAGTGAATGAATCATCTTGCAAAAAGACATTAACTTCTTCTTCTTCAAAAAAACTACTTTATTGAAACAGTTTTCCTATTAATAGTAAACATGCAATATTCCTATAGCTTGTTGCAGCTTGCAAAGAAAATTGTTTAAAAAAAATCACAACTGATTAAACAATTCATCAACTCATGTTTATTATTGTTATTTCAGTCAAATATCAGTTTAATTTTTAGCTTAGCCCTGTTCTGTCTAGATAAGCGCTGACCCTTAGTTCCTCCAAGTTCGCCACCGTAGAATTCAAAGACAAATGAGAGGAAAGAAAAAAAAATTGGAAAAATCTTATTATAGATGTGAAAGAACATTTTTAAACTCAACACAATCAACTAAATTAGTACAGACGTCATATTCCTCTTCAGCTTAACAAACTGCTCTTTTCTCTAAAAGTAGCCTCAATTGGGTTTTATTTCACACCACTGCATCAGCTTTACTTTAGTAAATAAATGTAAACTTACCAAGAGCTCTACAGGACTTTAAAAGCAGATTAATTAGCCACATCACACCAGAGTATTTTTATATTCCTGACATTAGTATTAAGAAATAATAAATCCACTCAGCTTAAACAGTTAACATGTTAATTTATGTGACCGGGTAAACTGAAGCACATTGGAAAAAAAAAATAATGTCACGTCACATAAGCTTTAATAATCAAATGCTGCCATTTTAGGAGTCAATAGTGTTTTTGACATTCAAACCGCTGCATAATTTAAGCAAAAAACTTACTTTTAACATGCTTTTCCTTCCTTTGCTCCACTTTGGATGTCCGCCATTGGAGTTGCTTGACAGGGGCGTGGCATAACCTGCCACAGTCTGTGAGCTGCAGACTGATTCTCTTGGAGGGTGCTGGTGTTACGTACGGTAAAATACCTCTATAAAGGATGAGGCCAGATGGCTGGACGAACACAGCTTTATTGAACATTGGTAATAACAGGAGACACACGGCAGACACCAGGCAGAGAGCACCGGTCGAAGAGGCCGCATCATGGATGCCCCCTGCTAGTTATAGGGCGGTGCAGTGGCGGAACAGGAAGTGCCCGCCACTACACCCTGGGTGTCCGCGGGTCCTTAAAAAGTCTTAAATGTGTTTGTCCAAAATTAAGGCCTTAATTATCCTTAAAAATGACAATTAGTCCTTAAATCCGCCTTTCAAAGGTCTTAAAAATGCCACAAACACAATGAACAAAATTGCAATATCTTCTTATGTTGTACAGTGAAATCTTTGTAAAGAATTTGGCAAATTTGTAATTACTGCTCTGCATTTTAGCACCATGGAGCAGAAGTGAGCGGAACCAACAGCAATCATTCGTTTGTGGGGGGAGGGGGCTACTTTCAGGTTTACACGTTAGCAGCTTGCACTTCAGTAGCTATTGGCAACGTCAGTCATGGGGAAATGTAAATTTAATCTGAGCTGGATGGATAAACCGACATTTGCGGCATGGTTAAGACCGGTTCAAGGACATAACTATGAGGCCCGTTGTACGCTGTGCAAGAAGCTCTTTAAACTCGGCTTGATGGGAATTAAAGCTGTGGAATCGCATATGCAGAGCGAGAAGCACAAAACTGCTGCAAAAACCTGCCAGCAAATGCCTGCCATTTTTCAGTACTGTTCCGTCTCATCAGTACCACAGACTTTAGCTCCATCTCCAATACCAGCAGCAAGAGCAGCTCCAACCACAGCAACAGACCTCAGAGCAACCTTTGGGTCCACCGCTACACTTCAAGCAGAGGTACTGTGGTGTCTGCACACAGTAACCAAACACCAGTCCTATAATGCCAACGAAGGAGTCGGAGACATTTTTCGAGCTATGTTTATAGACTGAGAAATAGCTAAAAACCTTTACGTGCGGTAAAGACAAATCAGCCTACATTTCAAAATTTGGTTTGGCTCCACACATCATTAAACTCCTCGTCACCAACGTTAACAAAGACAGCTTTACTTTGATGTTTCACGAAACCCTCAACCAAACAACTAAAACGAAGCAGCTGGACCTACATGTCCGTTACTTCAAAGATGATCGAGTCCAATCCAGATACCTGGGCTCCCAGTTCATGGGTCACGTAACGGCTCAGGATTTACTGCACCACTTTCAAGTAAGTAAGAACCCCACACTAAGAAATTACCAGTAATCTAGCTACAGCTTTTTTTTTCTCAATAGAACACTTACAAGAAAAAGTGTTATGCATCGTTGATGCTTATTGTTGTTGTTGTTGTTCTGTTTAAATATATCTTGATGACATGATGTTATCATTATTGCAGTTCTGTTTTAATCCTTCATAAGAACAAATTTTATTTTTCAACTGAAACAATAAGTGTTAAAACATTTAAAAAGAACATTTCTGAAAATGTCACATTTGTGTTCGACATTACACATGGCATTGCCATGCAGCAGGTATGCCCATCAGTTTGTTTACTTGTTGTTATATATATATATTTCTGTTTTATTATATACTTAATTTTTATGCAGCTGTTATGTACTTCATTCTTTTCCTAACTGCTATTTTATTTTCTACATGTTAAGCACCTTGTAACTCTGCTTGATAAATGACACTCATTTCGTCCTCAGGAATGTACTCAGCAGCTGAACTTGCAAAAGCTGCTCTCAGTCTCCATGGATGGACCCAATGTCAACTGGAAGTTCCTGGAACTGCTTCAACAAGAGCAGCGTGAGCAGTGTGGTGGGGAGTTGCGGCCGCCACACTGTACATAATCAAATCACTAATGTCCAGGCACAGAAGCGAAAAGCTGCAGAGGAAAACTTAGAAGAGCTTAAGAAAAAGAGGCAAACTCTGATCCAGGTATCCACCAGCCTACACAGGGATGCTGATCAGCTTGCAGAAGAAGCTGAAGGAAAGACTGGAACCTTAATGGCCCAGCTCATCACAAAATCAAACACGCTGAGGAAGAGATACAAAGAAAAACTGTGCGAATTAAAACAAGTGGAAGCAGAGCTGGAGACAAAGGCTACAGAACTCAGATCCATGCCATAATTATGGGAGTGAGGAGAGCATGGGAAAGCCCCTATATTCAGTTTAGAGATCTTGTTGTGTAGAGTTCTTTAATGTTTGTTTTTGTCACATGCTACAAGCATGTTTTCATATTTGAAAGATTGTCAGATCATTCAGACTGTTACAAGTTGCCTGTGTTCTGCCTACAGAGTTGTGATCTTGATGTTTATTTTTCAGCACTTTCAGTTCCATTAAATCTGTGGACAAAACTATTTGCAAATTTGCAATGTGGTCACACTTTTTGCTATTTCGCAGATGAAAGGTCTTAAATTTGATTAAAGTGGCCTTAAAAATGGTCTTAAAAAGTCTTAAATTTAACTTCCTTAAACCTGCAGATACCCTGTACACCGCACTTCACAATAAGGTGTCAAACACCAACACCACATCCCCCCCCCCCTTAGAAAAGTCCAAAACCACTCACTCAATTCCCCCCCCCCCAATTTGGGACCCGAATCACGCACTAACAAAACGAAAATTGGTGTATCTAAATGGCCTAACACATTCACACAACAAAACGTAAAATAGGGCGGACGGGTGGACTACCATCCTGCCCACATGGCACGGTGGATTATTCTGCCACCTGATAAGCTAAAAGAAAAGTCCGTTAATAAACTAAAATCATTGCAGTGTTCCTAAACTAATAAAAACACAAAACAATCCCATTTTACAACATACATGAACATTAGAACATCAGAACTTTTAACACAAAATTTACAGCACTGTTCCTTGGGCATGAGGAGCAGAACCGGCATGGGGGGGCCCAGAGCAGCCCCTCAGCAAGCGCGCCCCTGGAAGCAGCAGGCCCCCGGGACAATGGCTGATCTCCCGGACGAAAGCGCCATCACCACCGACTCCTGCTCTCGTCCAGCCCGTCACCTGAAGCCTCTTCCCAGACACGCCAAAGCTGATTGGCATGCCTCACCGAGCCATCAGACAGCTGGAAGTATGCTGCGCCCAGTTTAGCTTCTATGTGCAGACACTCCTGATGTTTCGCTGGCTGTCGTCTGGCCCATCATCGCCGTGGATGTTCCTCTCCTTGACCCCAAACCAAGTCCATAACCTGAAGACGGACTCAGCTTGGCCTGACATGGTGCTGCTGAGCAGGCAGTTCTCCAGTGCTCGTCGGTCTGGCTCCGTCCTCTTCTGAAGCCGTCGTAGCAATCGCCATTGCAGCTGCAGATCCTCCATCCCTCTGCGGCCAAGCTCCAGAGGAATCTGGGGCTAGCACATCGGCGTCACTCACCAGCGCAGGCACCTCGCCGCCACGCTTGGTACCCCCCTCTACCGTTTCCCGAGCGCCGGCACTGAGACCCTCTTGCGCCGAACCTGAGTGAGAGTGGTCCTGCTTGACCACCGCGGTGTCCGTTAGCTCTTCGTCCCACACAACGTCCTCATCGACCACCGGAACCGGAGAGTTCCACTGGCCACAACCCGACCATTCCTCCCCAGTGTCGTCTTTAATGGCAAAACCCAGTCACAGCCCATGACGTTGTCGCCTCTGGCCGTCACATGGAACGTGAAGTTAGCCATCGTGGCAGACTTATACTGAACCATTAACTCCAACATCCCAACTGTGTACAGCCTGCCACCTCCGTAACCATAAAGCGGTGCTGGGTTACCTCTTACTCTGTAGTAAGGGATAAACTTCCTCACCGTGGTCCAATTCAGCAACGACCCCTCCGCCCCCATGTCGAGCAGCAGCAGTACCTCCATGTTGTCCAGTTCCACTGCACAGAAAGTGTACCCATTGGTACTGGGAGACACCATATGGATAGTTGTCGGGGGCAGGTGGAGTGATTTCTTCCATGGGCTCTCTGGCTCAGATACACAGCACACTCTAGCATAATGGTTCAAGCGTCCACATCTGCTATGCTTCCCTCTAGGAGGCCAGTCCTTAGCCTTATTTCAGTGCATTGTGGACCCACAACCGTTTCAAAGGGGTTTTCCCGGGGCAGACCTTCGGCTGGCAGCATAGGATTCCATAGTGCTGTTGTCCAAGCTATCCTTGCTATCTGCGTCCGCTACATTTGCCGCGGTGGGAGGCTCCGGTGGCCGTTGTGACTGGCACCAGTTTAGCTCCGAAGCTAGCTTGTCTGTGGCCTCCAACTAGAGAACTAGCTCGACAGCCCTGGCTAGCGCTAGGTCACTCGGCACCGTGAGTAGCCTAGCCCGTATAGCAGCGCTACTCGTGTGTTCCGCAAGCTGGTCATGTACCAGTTCATCCTCCAGCGGCCCAAAGTGACACTTGCGAGCTAACTGCCTCAAGTCGGCGACAAACTGATGTATAGGCTCACCCACACATTGATGTTGCTGCTGAAAGCGAATCCTCCGGACAGTCACACTATCCGAGGTATGAAAGTGACTTGCTAGCAGCTCAACAATGTCTTCAAAAGAGTCTGACGCTCCGAGTGTGCGCAAGACACGCTGGCCCTCAATCCCAAGGTTGTGAACAAGTAGTGCACGTGTTCTTAACCCTCTGAGTGTGTATGTTGCTGAACTGCGACATAACCCGTAGTGGTCAGGAGTGGTAAATATTTTTTGTCAGTAAAATAGTTCAGATTTCCAAGGCTATAACTTGAAAGTTGCAAGAGATAATGGCTTACAGTCAGTTAGAAAGATGTAAAATATGATCCAAAGTTTCAGATAAGAATAAATTTACTCATCTAATTTGCATAATGTCGTGATACCTCTTTAAATTCCATAACTCAGTCAAAACTGGACTTTGGACGTAGTTACACAAAGAATGGTTAAGTCTTTTGACACCGTTGTTTTTTTTTTTTTTTTGTTGTTTTTTTTTTTTTTTACAGATGTACCTCATCATCTTATCCTCAAAGTATATGAACAAGAAATTAATACATTTAAAAAACCCCGAAATAAGTCACTTACTGTTGTACAGTCTATTGACAAAGGGGGGCTGCGTGGTCGCTGCGTTTTCACCCATTATGGCCCTTATTTTGCATTCTGTTGGTAATATAAAATCTCTACAACATCTACAAAGTCTTATGATTATCCCACATAAATTTCGCTTGTATCCTGCGGCTATTTTCAGCATACAAAGCCGAAAAAGTGACGTGATGATCGCGGACATATTAGCTTTCTGGGCTAAATGCTAAAACAGGAAAAGGAAATAAGGAGTTCTTCTTCTTTGGTGTATTACGTGTCATCCACTGAGTCTTCCAACGGATGTCTGCCACCTTTTGAAACTGGCAAATTAGTACAATCAGTACAAATCCCCAAGGCAGGCAATCATGTCAGAGTGAGAAGACAGGCGCAGTGCTGCACTCTGCCACTAGGGGCACAAAAATTCTCAGACTCAAAGAGTTAACTTGTTGAGCTTACCCAGGTCGAGTGCAGTGATGTAGGTCTGGAAAGCTTCAATCCATCTCGGTCATGGCACGGGCAGCTCACCCAGGAGCTTGAGGAAGCGGCAAAGTGGTGTAATACACGCCTCCATTAGTTAATCCTTGATCGCCAAATGTTCACAATAAGGTGTCACACACCAGCACCACAGCTGGCGTCCCACCTGTAGAGGGTCCCCATTTGCTATAAATGAGATGAGCACAAATATTTTTTTTTTCCCCTCATTCTTGTGGCCCCCCTAGAGAATGCCACCCTGGGCAGCTGCCCATGTGGCCCATATCAAAAACTGCCACTGCTTCCCTATATGCGCATATATGCCATTTTATAGGACAGATGCTTTCACAGTCAAAGGTATCTTACAATTACCTCCGCCAAGGAGGTTATGTTTTTACCGGGGTTTGTTTGTCTGTCTGTTACCAATATAACTCAAAAAGTTATCAATCTTTATTTCGGATAGATTAAAAGTACAGATTAAAAGAAACAGAATAATATAACAAAGGTGGAAAGAAAATCCAACAAGGTCAAATTAGACAATAACTCCTCTGATTATACAGTTCAACATAAGTTATCCGAAATGGGTGATGGCTGAAGCCGCAGCTTATATTGCCCACCCATATTCCATCCAAGAATTCAAAAGAAAAACAAACAAGAGCAATTACAATTCAGAACAAAACCTCGTCGTCGGCCTCCGTCGGTCTATGATGACCATGGAAGAGAATCCTAAACGTCTACTCTGCTGGAACAGCACCGCCTGTGGCTGAACAAGCCGATGCGCGAATGGCAGTCTCTGTCACACAGGTCGCACTTGTGGGTGGTCTCCGTGCTGCTGGGTCTGTGGCGGTTCTTCCTGCGGGTCCTTTTTTCATCTGCTGCAGCAGTCAGTCTCTCTTCACCCGCCTTGAGCTGTCTGGTCAGGGTGCCTCTCCATTTGGAGCGGTCCGTTGCAAGGTCTTCCCAGCGCTCTGTGTTGATCTCCAGTGCCTTCATGTCTCTCTTGCAGACGTCTCTAAAGCGCAGCTGAGGGCAGCCAACGTCTCTCCTGCCAGTTGCCAGTTCTCCGTAGAGGACGTCTTTGGGGATTCTGCCATCCTCCATACGGTGAACGTGGCCTAGCCAGCGGAGCCTGCGCTGCCTGAGTAGAGTGAACATGGAGGGAAGGCCGGCGCGGCACAGAACTTCTGTGTTGGGCACTTTGTCCTGCCAGGATATGTCCAGGATGTGGCGAATGCAGCGCAAGTGGAAGGAGTTCAGCCTCTTTTCCTGCCGGGCATATGTTGTCCACGTCTCACTCCCACAGAGCAGTGTGCTGATGACGCAGGCGTTGTACACTGCCATCTTCGACTTGACGGAGAGTTTGGGATTCTCCCACACTCGTGTGGTGAGGCGAGCGAGTGTGAAGGCTGATTTTCCAATCCTCTTGTTGATCTCTGTATCAAGGGAGAGGTTGTTGCTGATCATGGACCCCAGGTACATGAACTGATTCACGACCTCCAGCTCGTAGTCGTCGATGGTGATGGTTGGTGGTGCTTCCGTGCCTTGCGCCAAGACATTAGTCTTCTTCAGGCTGATGGTAAGCCCGAAGTCCTTGCATGCCTGGGAGAAGCGGTCCATCAGGGTCTGAAGCTCCTGCTGTGTGTGGGTTGCGACTGCAGCGTCGTCTGCGAACAGCATGTCTCTGATTAGAGCCTCGCGTACTTTGGTTCTGGCTTTCAGGCGGGCGAGGTTGAAAAGCCTGCCGCCAGATCTTGTGTGCAGGTAGATTCCCTCTGTTGCTGTGCTGAAGGCATGCCTCAGGAGCATAGCAAAGAAAATCCCAAAGAGGGTTGGCGCAAGTACACAGCCCTGTTTCACTCCACTGTGTATGTTGAATGGCTCTGAGACGTTGCCATCGTGCTGCACTATCCCCTGCATGTTGGTGTGAAACGATTCGATGAGGCTTTGCAACTTTGGTGGGCATCCTATCTTTGGCAGGATCTTGAAAAGGCCCTCTCTGCTGACCAGATCAAACGCTTTGGTGAGGTCGATGAAGGCGACGTACAGGGGCATGTTCTGTTCTCTGCATTTCTCCTGGAGTTGGCGGATGGAGAATATCATGTCTACCGTCGATCGCTCAGCGCGGAAGCCACACTGAGACTCGGGGTAGACACGTTCGGCAAGCTTCTGTAGACGAACGAGAACAACTCGTGCGTAGACTTTGCCAACAACGCTGAGGAGGGAGATGCCCCTGTAGTTGTTGCAGTCGCTTCTCTCCCCTTTGTTTTTGTAGAGTGTGATGATCTTGGCGTCCCTCATGTCCTGTGGTACGGCACCTTCCTTCCAACACTGGCAGAGGACGTCATGCAATGGCAGCAGTAGGGCGGTCTTGCAGTGTTTGATCAGGTCAGGGGGTATGCCGTCGTTGCCGGGTGCCTTGCCAGTGGCCAAGCTATCAATGGCCTTGCTGAGTTCGTCGATGGTTGGCTCGGCATCAAGTTCGTCCATGGATGGCAGGCAGTCGATGGCATCAAGGGCTGACGGTGTCACGGTGTTCTGTCTGGAGTAGAGGTCGGAGTAGTGTTCCACCCATCTCTCCATCTGCTTGTTCTTTTCTGTGATCATCTCCCCAGTGGAGGATTTGAGGGGGGCCGTCTTGCTCTGAGCCGGACCAAGTGCTTTCTTGATGCCATCGTACATACCACGGATGTTCCCTGTTATGGCAGCGGTTTGAATGTCTTGGCTGAGCTGAGTCCAGTACTCATTGGCACAGCGCCGAGCAGTCTGCTGAACTTTGCTTCTCGCAGCCCTGAGAATCTGGAGATTCTTCTCGTTTGGGTACTTCTTGTACTCAGCAAGTGCTGAGCGCTTGGCTTCAATGACGGGGGTCATCTCGGTCAACTTGGCATCAAACCAGTCCTGTGACTTCGAGGTCTTCCTCCCAAAGGTAGCCAAGGCTGTGCGGTGGATGGTGTTTCGCAGCTTTTCCCACTTCTGCTTTGCAGATTCTCCTTCTTGTGGTACACCAAGTTCCTTCTCAAAGGCGGAGGCAAACTGCTCAACAAGTTCTGGTTGAGCCATCTTTACTCCGGGATTTCTCCGGTTTCCTCCCGCATACCAAAAACATGTAGGTTTAGGGCGCTCGCGCACGCAGCGACCGGCAGCCGGTGGCTTGTCACCAGACTGCAAACCAAATCTACCTACGGGTACAAATAAGTAACCAAAAAAAAAAAAAATCTTGCTGGTGTTAATCCATGCCTTTCCAGGCTGTCTAGCACGATGGAATTTCTTCAGCTGCAGCTTGACCTTGCAACACACCAATGAATGGTCTGTGTCGCAATCTGCACTCTGGAACGAACGGGTGATTAGCACGTTCTTCAGTGAGGTGCGCCTGGTCAGGATCAAGTCCAGCTGGTGCCAGTGCTTTGAGCGCGGATGTTGCCAGGAAACCTTGTGTTGGGGCTTGGTCTTGAAGAACGAGTTTGTGATGTACAGATCGTGATATGTGCAGAACTCGAGCAGCCGCTGTCCGTTGTCGTTCATTCTGCCCACGCCAAAAGGTCCAAGACAGGAGGGCCAGGAGTCATGGTCAGCACCCACTCTGGCATTGAAGTCTCCAAGGAGAATGAGTTGTTCAGAGTTGGGGATTCAGAACAAAGCTAAGACAAAATGTGACAAAAAAAACTAAGCAACAACACAACGCAGACTGGATATGACAATCCTTATGTGATTTTATATATCATCTTGTATAAAAAGTTATGAACGGATTTTGATGAAATTTTCAGGACAAGTCTGAAATGGGACAAGGAAGAAATGATTAGATTTTGGGAGTGATCCAGATCACCATCTGGATCCAGGAATTTTTTAAAGGATTCTTTATTATTGTGAGATAGGGCCATTTTGACCATATCTGTATATAACTCCATAATAAATGGTCAGGATGCTTGCCAAAAAAATACAGGATAAGATCCCAATAGGTTCTAGGAAATATCAAAGACTGATCCGGATCCTGCAAAAAATCCAGATACTGTGATCCACAACAGGAATTAATAGGGGATCTTTGGAATTTTCATCACTGTAAGGTAACAAATTAAGATATAAACATGCAACAAACACCAAAATATAGCCAAGACACTGAGGAATCAGTAGTGTGCCAATGGATTTGTTGTGTCTTCAAAAGCTATGGACCTACAGTATATCCAGAAGAAAACTGCCATTACCGAAAAAGTGAGTTTTGTCAATAACTACTGAACTAATAAAGATATCAATGTGAATCCAATTGCTAAAGGTATGTTTTCATGGTCAATGAATCTGAACATATACATAAAATAAATGTAGGACTATTATACTTGGGGAAAATCCCAATATTAGGGGGAACTGAGGTACTTGGCGGAGGTCTGCGCTCTCCGAGTGCTTTTTTAGTTACGAATGTGAACAGGAGTTGAACAAGATGGTTGCAATGTATAGCCAACATTTTTGTGTGATGTCAAGAAAAGTAAGATTATGGCCACTTTTGTAAAGCTGTAGCTGTACATCTTTTGATTTATCACTTTCTTCTAAAATTACTTTTTTTTTCCCACAATATTTTTATTGAACCTTTTTTCAACAAACATGACACCAACAATCAAACCCCAACACTAAAAGAAACCAAAAAAAAAACAAATATTCCAAAAACACCATCAACCATTAACAAAACAAGTCAAACAATGCTCCTCTGTTTAGCCTAGGTAATCCATTGCATAAGTATACATATTATACATTCACCAATTTGGAAATTACAAGGTCCACACACATCATTCACCTTCTTCTTCAGTAGTTATGTTTAGTTTCTTTACATGATCAATGAAAGGTCTCCATATATTCTCAAACACATTTTCCTTTGATTTCAATATGTATGTTATTCTTTCTAGTGGAAGGTTTGTTAACATCTGTCTTAACCACTGAGTCACATCTGGTCTATGAGTCTTTTTCCACAGCAGTGCAATACATTTTTTGGCGTTAAGCAAACTGAGGTCTATGAATGTTCTTTCACTCTTATTAAAGTTATGCTTTTCTGGATACAGACCCAACAAAAACAATTTAGGATTCAATATGAGTTGTTTTGAAATTATTTTTTCAATTGTTACCCTCACCTCTTCCCAAAACATTCTAATTTTTCTACATTCCCAAAAACAATGAAATAGAGTTCCTTTACTTTCCATACATTTTGTGCACGTATCTGGTATGTTTTTGTTATGTCTATTTAACTCCACAGGTGTAACATACATCCGCATTAACCATTTAAAATATCAATTTAAGACGTACATTTATTGATTTGGTTTGAGCTTCTGTGCAAGCCAATTCCCATTGTTCCTCTGAAATTTCAATTTGTAGGTCTTCTTTCCAATAATTCATTCTTTTCTGTGAGTTTTCACTTGAGGATAATATCAGTGAGTTATAGAACTCTGAAATAATACCCTTTCTCTTACTATTTTTCGTCAAAATTTTTTCCAAGTATGAATAGGTAGGTCGGGTGAGAGCATTATTTTGATTTGATCGAATGAAATTCCTAAGCTGAAGATATTTAAAAAAATGTGTTCTATTAAGATTAAATTTGGCCCTCAGTTCTTCAAAAGACATTATGTTGTCTGAACATGCTAAATATAAGTCTTGAATCTTTTGAATCCCTTTTAAATTCCATAATTTAAATACAGCATCTGCTCTCCCTGGTGTAAAATATTGATTACCCCATATTGGGCTAAATTGTGACAATAAGTGCGGTTCTTTTAAATATTTTTTGATTTCATACCATATTTTGATCATATGCTTTACAATTGGATTTTTAACTTGTTTCTGTAATTTTTTAGCCGAGTCTGAGTATATGAATAAGGGAAGAGGTAAAGGTAAATTGTATGATTCCACCTCCGTCCAGTGAGGGAGATCATTTGATGAAAAATAATATGTCATAGACCTCAGTTGTGCTGACCAGTAATACAACATAAAGTTTGGACATTTCAGACCTCCACGATCAAATGGCAAATATAGTAAGGACAGACGTAATCTAGCCTTCCTATTGTTCCATATAAATTCCACTAACTTTTTTTAATTCTTGAGAATAGATCTGAAGGTGGTGGTAAAGGAATGTATTGAAATAAATATAGTATTTTTGGTAAGATATTACTTTTAAGTATATTAATTCTCCCGATCATCGACATTGGCAGTGACATCCATCTCTGAAGCAACTCATTAATATCTGTCATTAAGGCTTCATAGTTGATACTAGCAGCTGATTCTAACTTAGGCACAATTTGAATTCCTAAGTATTTAAACTGATTTACAACATTGAATTGATTTACCTCAGGAGCTGGATGCTTTCTCTGGGTCTCATTTAGCATTAATATTGAAGATTTATTTTTATTTATTTTATATCCTGATATTTCCCCAAAGTTCTTTATTATATTTAACAAGGTCGGAATTGATTTTTTAAGATTTGACATAAACAAAATTATGTCATCAGCATACAGGGAGATTTTATGTTCTATTGGTCCTACTTTGATTCCATATATTTGTGGATGTAAACGCACTGCCATCGCCAAAGGTTCAATTGCCATAGTAAACAGTAAAGGCGAAAGTGGGCAGCCTTGTGGACAACCTCTATTAATTTTTATTGATTTTGAGATATTGCTATTTGTTAGGATTTCTGCTGTAGCATTATTGTATATTATCTGAACCCATTTTATGAAATTATTTCCAAGTCCAAACCTTTGTAAAACTTCAAAAAGAAAGGGCCATTCGACCCTATCAAAGGCCTTTTCAGCATCCAATGATAGGAGAGCTGTATCCGGTGCTTCTTTATTAGAATAAATTATATTAAATAATCTTCTTACATTATGGAAGCCTTGTCTTCCCATTATAAAGCCATTCTGATCTCGGTTAATTATATTTGGTAATATTTCTTGTAGTCGTCTTGCTAAAATTTTACAGATTATCTTAAGGTCTGCATTTAATAGGCTTATTGGTCTCATGTTTTCACATTTATTAGAAGGTTTACCTGGTTTTGGCAACAGTATAATTAAGGCATTATTTATATATGGCGGTAATTTACTATTTTGAAATGCTTCTAAAACCATTTCCAAAATTGGTTTTATTAATTTATTCTTAAATTTTTTATAGAGGTCAACTGGAAGACCGTCAGGTCCCGCACTTTTTCCTGATTTCATATTATCAATGGCTAGCCCAACTTCTTCTTGACTAATTTTTGACTCCAGTATCTCCCTGTTTTCATTTGGAATACATGGTATAGATAATCCGTCCAAAAACCCATTTAGTTTTGTTAAGTCAGTTTCATTTTTTGTATCATATAGTTTTTCATAATAATCTCTAAAGGCACTGTTAATTTCTAAAGGATCTACGACTGCCTGTCCGTTACTTATAATACTGGTAATTGGTGTTTTAAATTCTAATTGTTTAATCTGCCATGCCAATAATTTTCCTGATTTTTCACCTTGTTCATAAAAGGTTTGCTTCAATCTTAGAAGACTCGAGGCAGCTCTATTTGCTGATTTTTTGTCATATTCAGCTCTCAGAATCAGTAATTCATTCTCTAATTTGGGATTACTTCCTGCATACACTTTTTCTTGAAGAATTTTTATTTTACGTTCCAATTGGACTCTCTCCTCTCGAGTCTTCCTAGATTTTGAACCTGTATAACTAATAATATGCCCCCTAATAAAAGCTTTGAAAGCCTCCCACTTTATACATGCTGATGTTTGTGTAGTGTTGATATCAAAGAACTCATCTGTTTTTCTATGTACTTAACAAATTCCTCATCTTGAAGCCATTTATGCTGAAATTGCCACCTACCAGGAACCTTTGTCAATTTCTTATCTACATATATTATACAGCAGGGTACATGATCAGAGATCACAATGTTATCATAGAAACAACTAAAATTACTTTTTATTTTGAAATTTTAAAGGACTTTTTTCCAGTTGTTTTTATTTTCATTTTGCTGAGAACATATGAGGAGAACCAGATGAAAAAGGACAAGAGGCAGGTTACTCCCAGCCCAGATCCCCAGTCTATCAGGCCCAACCACAGAGAAGAAAAGGCCTGTAGAAGGAACCCAAGCAGTCAAGTGCTGAACATTTGAGCTGTGAGACAAAGACACTAATTATCCAATTACTGTTGTCACTTTGGCTTTGAAAGCCACTATTTTTTCCCCCAAATTTACAAAAAAAAAAAAAAAAAAACCCAAAACATTCAGCACATAAACTTTGTAACATAACTTACAGATATTGCAGTCTCCTTCTGTGCATCTGCACAGTGCAGAAACTGTTGCAGCTGTAGACACAGGTGTTAATAATGTCGTTAAAGGTGTGCTCTGGCCTGAGCGGACATAATGTGATATGTTGCACCTGTATTTCCTGTGCAGATTAACTCAAAACGCCCCACATGGGGAAAACAAGCGTTAAAAACAAGGCAGTTACTTGGTGGGTGACGTTCACAGACTTCCGGTGAACGTGGAGAGGATAAGGGTTGTGCTTTCTTTATGCGTCTACCCCTTGTGACCCACGCACCCTCTTCATTTGTCCTGCTGTCATTTGATCACAAGGACACAAATGGGGACAGCTGTGGCGGAAAAAATACATATGAGAGTCTACTGTGTGTAGTTAGAGCTGACGAAGTGTAACGGTGGAGGAGCAGTGGTAAACAAATTATGTAATGAGCTGGGCGTAATTCTCGGCGCGGTTTCCTAGCAACCGCCCTGAATCGTAAAAGCCCCTCCCTCTTGTAGAGTGAGACGGACCAATCACCGCGCTCCTCACGAATCGCAGGCCATCCGCAGTGTGAGCACAGCCAGACGCTTTTCTGCAGAACGTTATTGTTATTTAAAGAGAGAATTATGGACACAGTTCAAGACTCTGCCGGGTTGAGACATAAAAGAAAAGTTATCATAAAAAGGTTTGTCCGTACGGTATTCCACTTACCGCTTGGGTTTTGTCGAAAACCGTTGCAGGCCGTTAGCATTTCTGTGTTGTTATCTGGCTAGCAACGCTAAAAATGGCGATAAGCTGAAGGAGAACAGTTTATTTGTGACTTAGTAGTGTTTATATTTCAGTGTTAACTGGCTTAACTGTCTTAATTGAATCAAAAACTGTGGAAATATTAACAACTTACCCACTGTTATTGTCTAGTTAATGTTAGCTTAGCACTGCCTAACTCATAGGCAGTGTGTTATCATGTGGTTTATCATTTGAATCGACTTTAAAGGGTTGCTTTTGTCATTATTCACTGTATTGTAATATTTAATGATAAAATGGCAATGTGGTACTCTGAATATCACTGAACTCTTGTGGAAACTGGGGCACGAACCGAGGCAAGTGTTCAAACATTCCCTTGAAATATGGGCTGAACATTCAAACTACCATACAGGCCTGTTCCAAGTTAAACGCAGTTAACAAAAAACAGTTAAAACAGTTAACAACAGTTAACAAAAACAGTTAAAAAAAAAAACAGTTAACAGTTAACAACAGTGGCTCTGACGGCTTGCACGGTTTTTAAATCAGGCTTTTTTCTCTCGACATTAAGTTAAACAACTAGCTGTTGTTGCCATGTAGTTTGTTTTTTTCAGGGTTGTTTTGGCCAACATCCAGCAAAGTTGCTTTAGTGACGAACCAACACGGGTTATTGACCCAAATCCACTGGGGATAAAAGGCCATGGGGACTGACTGCTTCTAGTTTACACAATGACTGTTGCCCTGAACAGACGGCAGGATCTGCTATACTACTCTAATATGGGCTTGGAAAGACGTTTAACGTATGGATGGGAATGGAAACTCGACACTGAAAGTATTATCCCAGATATTGTTACTGACGCTAGCCAGAGTGAAAAGGCAAGTATGGATCAACATGCTCTTGGTCGCAGTTGATAACAAAAATTGGCTTTGCGGGGGGTTTTTTGTTTTGTTTTTTCCTTCATCTAGGGCTGTCGCAGTAGAGGAATTTACCCTGCGGTGACGGTGGACAGCTCAACACCGCGATATGATTGCAAGTGTTTTTAGGACCCTGTTGTCTCGTAATTTAAACAAGGTTCATAATGTGGCAAATGATGGAAGCTGTGAGACACTGACTACAGCTACGCTCTCAGCTTCATGTGCGTGTGTAACAATTGTGCAGAGCTCCAGTCTTTCTAGGCATGAACTGCTGATTTTGTTAAAAAAAAAAAATTTTTCATAAAGCAGTGGCGGGAACACCAGTATTTCAACTACAGCATGAATGGACTGGAGACTGCAGTGACATTCAGCTTATTGAAACAGGACAGTCTCCGTGAATTTTGGATTTTTGGCACTGTCTGAAAAATCACATTCAAACAAGCAATGCACTGTGTAGTAGTTGTTTCGCTCCCAGAGCTCAATTATGAGCACTCCGCTCAGAAGGAAATGACACACTTTGTGCCCTTTCAGTGTTCACTGTCACGGCTGTATTTAGCAAGGAGCCCAAACGCTTCTACCACTGACTGCCTGCTGGAGTCCCTCTGGAGAGAGAGAGAGAGTGCCCACACGGCGCTGATGCCATTAGTACCGGGTGCAAAAATGCTGTTGGCAAAAAAACAAACAAACTTACATTTAACAATTTATTTATTAATCAGTAGGGGCACATAAGTGAACGAGATTAAACCACACACGCAAAAAAAGTGAATGTTGCGGTTGCTTGTTCTCCTCAGCGGTAGGCTTGTCCATAGCACGGTATTGTATAGTGGTTATCACGACAGCCCAACTTCATCTTTAGGTAGTCTGTAAAGTGACTTAGCAATGATTAAAGGGTGCCTGTGGTGGTCGTGGAAAAAAAAAGATGTTATATTGAGCCCCTGTCTCACGTTCTAGTTCAAGTTTAAGTTGAAATTCATGTTCAAAGCAATTTGATATAAATCCATTGCTGATGTGCTGGTTCAGCTATGTCAGCAGAACATGAGTGCAGCCATACTAGCGGCTACATGGCCTGCCAGGACGCTTCCTGTGACGTAATAAAGTGGACACCGCGATCTGGATCAATATTGGCTGAGCCTGGAGTGCTCGGATGAGCAGTGGCTTTCGGGATATTCAAATTCAAACGTTTATTTCAAACTCAGAGTTCATATTATATGCAGAACTAAAACGAGTAGAAAATAAATAAATAAATGCTTAAATTCAGCGGGTCAACTCGTCTGATCTGATGTCCTAACTGCCGCAACACGGCAGATGATTCGGCTCCTCCCTCGCCGTTATACAGAGCGGCAGACACTCGGCGCTCTTGTTAAAACAAAAACATACAATGCGATATGGTTATAGCAACATGGCGGAATGTAAAGCCTTTGGATGTCTCAATAATAAGCGAAAAAACAAAGAAACACTTCTTTTGTGTACCCAAACCCAGCTTACCTTGTCCGAAGATCATAGAGGAAAAGTGATTGCGCAATCTCAGAACAGGGCACAGGTGAATCCTTTCAGACGAAATTGCGTTGTGTGTGAGGACCACTTCGTCACTTTAACCCTCAGAAGACCTTTCTGGCTCAAACCTGTAGCCATGTTGGACGAATTCTTCCTCAGAGTCAGAAAATTCAGCCATAATAGAACAAAAACAATGGACTACAGCACCATAGTCCCGGTGAAACGCTGAGTATTGTCTTTTCAGTAGCAACGGTATGACGTCACTTCCGCATATGTCATGGCGGCACCCATAGTTTTCATTGGCTGGCCATGCCCGCGGTCCTATTTCAATATATCTCAGGTGGTATATGGCTGGCAACAATTATTTACCCAAATAACAAATACCTTTTCCTAATGTTTTCAAGTTCAATGCGTCTTCACGACCACCACAGGTACGCTTTAAGTAGGCCACAATGTGATCTGCTTATTTGCTCTAGTGATGAATTTTGTAATTTATAAATGCAGCATTCTGTTTCTAACCCTTCTTTTTCCACCCATGTAGTATAACAAGGCCATGGGGATCAGACATACTTTGCTATTTTAGAACTACAGGGCCAGTAAGGGGCTGCTGACCTTTGGTGTGCTCGTAGTTGGTAGTTGCGTGATCTCCCATGGTGCATTTTACAGTGTGTCCTTAAGAGTCTACGTTTTGCTACTTGTAAAGTTCTATTTTGGAGTAATCTGTTAACAAGGACTTTTTTTTTCCCCTTCTGAATTTCTTCTGAAGAGTGGGCTTGGTGGTTGACCAGTGTGTGTGTGTGTGTGGGGGGGGGGGGGGGGGGGGGGGGGATGGGTTATTCCTTTTATGGTTTGCTTGTTTCACGGTTTGTTTCTGCCTTTGTAGAAGTTGAGAATGCCAAGTGGGGACTTAAAAGAGGACAGGCTTACATCAGCACAATCAACCCCAGGTTGCACCCCTCCAGTCACACCATCAGCTACCCCGAACGTCACCCCCTGTGC
Source organism: Pholidichthys leucotaenia (assembly GCA_020510985.1). Lineage (NCBI taxonomy): Eukaryota > Metazoa > Chordata > Actinopteri > Cichliformes > Pholidichthyidae > Pholidichthys > Pholidichthys leucotaenia. The sequence goes on along the minus strand of CM035840.1, from coordinate 26,071,304 downwards.
CAGTCCCTACACATCACCGGCTGTTAGTCGCAGGTAAGCACTGTGGGCATGGCTTGGGATTGGTTGCCATCTGGTGTATCTTGCTGCTGTCGTCTGTATGTTTGTTCATAAAGTTATTTTATTTTTACTTGGTGTAAACACAGGAGCTGGTTCCAACTGAAGCCTGCATCTTTCATTGGTGCACCAGAACAAAACTGCCCCAATTCCAGTGCAGAAATGGGAGGAAATGAGGGAGGAGACAGGTGGAGCTTCTTTGGAACTCGATCTGTGGTACAGAAGTCCCCCACTGATCCAGGCTCTGAAACGAGCACAGGTGAGACTTACAAATGTACTAATGCACAAGATGGATGTACTTTATTGATCCCAAACTGGGAAATTGCAGTATAACAGCAGCATGTCACGGTAGATGACCCAGACCAACAGAAATACACACAGCATAATAGAAAAGGAGTTACCCAGGGAAGTAAAAATGCTGAGATAACTTTATATACTATATAGGCTACTACTAGGTTAAATAGATGATCCTAATGAATATATGGATGGTACCAACTGTACAAAGGATTATATGTGCAGGGATGAGAATCCTCCGCGGATCCGAGGAATTCCTCGGATTTGATCATGTCTAGGGTCATTCTCGTGAATCGTCTAAATTCTAGGAGAAAATTTTAGGGGGGGGGGGTGAGGTCTGTTATGAGCGGCGAGTCGTATTTTCGATCGGCTGCTCAAATCCACCACGCAGAGCGCGCTACCCAGCGAGATCAGTAATGTAACAAGGCCACTGATTGGCTGATACTTATTGAAGCAACCAATCGACGATTTTGTTATTCCTTTGTCATATCCCACACGCGGAGCGAAATGCAAATGGCGGACAATTCAATCAACCGAGTTTTCCCGATTTCGTGAAAATGGTGAACCTAAAACTCACAAAAGACGACAAAGCAAGAATTTTAGAAATCGACAAAGGGATAAGGAACAAGTTTCGTTGGGAATGGCTCGAAAAACTTTGTCAATGACTGTAAAGATCGGTAAAAATACCGAAGTTGTGGTTGAAAAAATGGCCGACTTCATAGCGAAATGCGAAGTACCAGGGAAAGCCCTGTGTGTTTATTGTATCGATTTCTTGAGTTATGGATCTCGTGGTTGTGTTGCCTTAGTTGAACACTGTTCAAAACAGAAACATCTCAAAATTGTGGCTACAAGGAGATCGAATTACTCGCTCGTGCTGCGTTCAAAACGATCGATGGACACGGTTAAATTCAGATGCCAGTCAAAGTTCATCACAGTCAGCCCCGATTACAGCAATTAGTGATCGGAAGACACATTCCGAGGTAAGATTTTTTTCTCGTTATAAGTAATGTACTTGAGAATTTTCGCGTAATGAATTTATGAAATAGCATGTGTAAGTTGTGACGTCATGCCTGTTTTGAAACACTAATTGATAATTTGAAACACTAATTAAACATCTTTTAGATTTTACTTACTTTCTTAGATTATCTTTCAAATATTAAAATATACTAATATGCAACTTTTTTTAATATTCCTAGTAACACTAACAAATGCACACATTAGTAAATCAAAATGCTTGCAGAATGTCAGTATATTTTAATAAATGAGTGATGGAATTTTGTTAATATTTATAATTTATTTTACTTGGTTAAATTATTTTGTCTGTTCTAGAACTATGTAAATGTAATTCTGTGTCAGTTGTAGGGGCAGCAGTGGCGCAGGGGTAGTGTGACCGACTACTGATCGGAGGGTCATGGGTTCGATTCCCACTCTGTCTGAAGTCTGCATGTCAAAGTGTCCTTGAGCAAGACACTGAACCCCCAGTTGCTCCTGGTGGCCAGGCTAGCACCAGTGTGTGTATGGCAGCTCTGCCGCCATCAGTGTGTGAATGGGTGGATAGCAGGATCTGTAAAGCGCTTTGGTCATCCAGAGATGAGAAAAAGTGCTATATAAGTGAACGCCATTTACCATTCTAAACATATTAAATAGTAGTAAAATATAATTTAGTATTATTACATCAACATACCATTCAGATATCATAAATTTACACATGCGATGCAGCAGCAGATTAAAAAGGTAAACTATAAATGCATTTGTACTTACTTCTAACTTTAAATATAAGACCACATTTGAGCATTCTAAAACACCAGATTTTGTTAGCTTCTGGGGGACGTTGCCCCCCAGACCCCCCACCAAGGCTCCACCTTGGATCCGGCTTGGGGGACGCAGGCCTAACTAAGACCCCCGGCTTAGTTTCCTCTTTTTTTTTTTTTCCCAAACCCCATTCTCATCCCTGAATGTGAGGTATTAGCCTGTAAGGTGCAGTATGGTAGCATTGTTATGACCAAAATTCAATATTAGAGTGAGTTATTGTACAGTGAAATGGCATGTGGCAGAAAAGATTTCCAGCACCTGACCGTTAGGAAGCGGAGCTGTAGTAGTCTGCTGGAGAAAGCGCTCCACTGCCTGTCCAGTGTATGGTGGAGGGGGTGATCAGGATTGTCTTAAGTTTGTTCAGTGTCCTCAATGTAGGGGCTAAATTGTCATACTAGTAGTAGATTAGTTTATTTGACAGGGACAGTGCAATAAACATAGACAATTAATCAAAGACAATCAATCTGATGTGTTGCACATAGTGTATAGCTATTAGCTAATTTGCAACTCTTGTCCCTGGATGGGCTTTATAAAAAAGAATCAAGTAAAAGATGGGAAAAAAAAAATACACAATAACCACATACATCAATGCAGAAAGATTATAAATACACAATTATAAATATTATAAATACACAAATATAACAGCCTGACTCACATTTAACATAAATATTATAAATATTATAAATACACAAATATAACAGCCTGACTCACATTTAACACATAACATAACTCACGTTTGCCTATTTCAGGCCTCCCTCCCTTCGTCACTCACTATAAACAAACACATTTATTCCTTCCCTTCATTTACTCTCACTTTGCAGACAATTAATTCATACATGAGTACATTCTTGTTTATTTTTCAGCCAGTTTTTAACCTTTTTAGTGAATGTTTTAAAGTCCGTTATTATTTTAATTACATTTGGCATTGTGTTCCAGATGTGACTGCCCTTTATAGAGAAAGCTGTTTGTCCAAATGTGGTTCTGCGGTGGAATATTTTACAGTTATTGTTAACAGAACTCCTGGTGGCTCTGCTGCTGTCCTGTCTTTGGACGAAACCAGCAAGTGGCTCGGGTGCTGATTTATGGAAACATTTGAACGTTAATTTCAGAAAACAGAGGTCAATGAAACTCTCAAAACTCAATAGGTTGTATTTTTTTAAAACATTACAGTGATGCCACCTAATGGGCTTTTTGTCCAAGATTTTTAGGGTTTGATTATATAATGAACCTATATGTCTTATTGTGGAAGGGGCTGCTTGAGCCCAGACTGTCAAACAGTATGATATATGAGAAAAAAAACCATAGAATGCATATACAGTGCAGCTGCTTCGTAAGGTATGTAATATCTAATTAATTTAAAGCAGTTCAGATTTTTTTTTTACTGTTTTTGAAATTTTCTTTATATGAAGATTAAATTTGAGTTGAGGATCTAGTACAATGCCAAGGTATTTGAATTCTGTAGCTAAACTGATGTCATGATCATGTATATTAACTTTAAAACGTTGCAGGTTACATTTTTTGATTGAAAAGCACATTGAGACTGTTTTCTGAAGGTTCAGCAATAGATGGTTCTTGAGGAGCCACTCTTGGACATCAACCATACTTGTAGACAGTACATCTGCAGCCTGTGCTGGAGTCTTGGCAGCTGTGTAAATAACTGCATCATCTGCATAAAGTTGGCATGTTGCAGCTGAGCAGTGTAACGGCAAGTCATTGATAAAAATGCTGAAAAGTAAAGGACCAAGAATGGACCCTTGTGGGATACCCATGCGGTTGTTTAAAAATGAGGATTTATCCTGGTGAACTTTTACACACTGTTCTCTATTCTGGAGATAAGATGCAAACCATTCTAATGTATTTGGGGAGAAGTTAAAAGATACCATTTTGGATAAAAGCAAACTGTGGTTTACAGTATCGAAAGCCTTTTTGAGATCTAGAAAAACAGCTCCTACCACATTACCCCTGTCCAAGGACTGTTTGACGTTTTGAATAAGGCAACAATTTGCTGTTTCTGTTGAGTATCCTGGTCTAAAACCAAATTGATGTGGATGAAGAAGTTGACTGTCTTGTAAGTAGTCTATCAGCTGTGTAGCTACAACTTTTTCAAGAACCTTAGATAGGACTGGTAAAATAGAGATTGGGCGGTAATTGCATATATCGTCTTTACTGCCTGATTTATGAACTGGTATGACGACAGCTTTTTTCCAGCCAGATGGAAATGTACTAGACCTAATGGAGAGATTAATGAGATGAGTCAGTGGTTTGATTAATATTTTGCTGTGCATTTTAAGAAAGGAGGTGCTCATATTGTAGATATCATTAGTTTTTGAGTTTGACAGTGTTTTAACAATACCAGCAATTAACTTCTCATTTACCTCATCGATGTGAAAAGTATCTGTTGGAAGTATGGAATTTGTGTTGTTGAGCACATTTGGCAGTACAAAAATTTTTGTTAGGTCTTCCACAGAGCCCACAAAGTATGAATTAAATTCATTTGCCAAAGTAGCCTTGTCACTGACGGTCTTGCCATTGATTCTAAGTTCCTTTACCCCCTTTTGATCGTTTTTTTTATTAGTTAAGTTATTTTAAATGCCTCCATAGGGAACTGTTGTTACCCTTTGCATGATCTATCAGTTTATTGTAATAAGATATTTTTGATTTTCGCAGCTCATGTACCACTTTATTTCTTAAACTTTTGTACACAAGGTGATCATTTTGTAGTTTGGAGGTTAGTGATGTTTTCAATGCATAGTCTCGCCTCTTCATAAGTTTTTTTATTTCATTATTTAACCATGGTAGGCTAATCTTCTGTTGTCTACTTTTAATTTGCTTTGAAAATTTTTCTATAGATTTTGTGATTGTTGCAGTTATAAAATTACAACAATCATCTACTTCACATGTTGACATGAGCTGCTCCCAATTTTGATTCTCTAAGTAATGTTCAAACTCCTCATTTTTTGATTTGGGAATAATAAAATTTGATTTGTCAATATCGACTCCCCCAAAATACTGTAGTCGCTTTTTAGTGAGTTTCCTGACAGCAAGAACCATGTTATGATCTGAGAGACCAGTTACAAGATTATAGGTTCTGGTTATTCGTTCTGGTTTATTAGTAAATACCATGTCAATAAGTGTTCTGGATTGTTTGGTTATCCTGGTGGGTCCTTTGATCATTTGTTGGTAATTAAATTTAGTCATGAGGCTTTTCAGTTTCTGTTTGTCTTTTTTACTAGTTAACCCCACACTATTGCAAACTGTGACCCATGCAATTTCGGTGTTCTTAGTAACGCAAATGCTTTCCCCACTGATAATGCCTTGTTTGCAGTTGAATAACTTTGGCAATCAGTGGAGGTTGACCATGTAGTTGGCTTAGGTTAATTGTGTAAAATGTTAGTGCATTATACAACCCTGCCCGTTAAAACTGAGGACATGAAGCAGCAACCATTGAACTACAATGGCGTGAAAAAAGTTTGCCCCCTTTCTGATTTCTCAGTTTTTTTCCTATTTTTTGTCACTTAAATGTTTCAGGTCATCAAACTAATTTAAATATTAGGCAAAAATGACACAAACACAAAATGCAGTTTTTAAGTGGTGTTTATTAAAGGTAAAAAAAAAAAATCCGAACCTGCATGGCCCTGTGTGAAAGTGATTGCCACACCCATTAAAACATAAATTAACTGTGGTTTATCACATCGTTGGAAAGCTGAGTTCAATTTCTCTAGCCACACCCAGGCCTGATTACTGCCACACCTGTTCTCAATCAAGAAATCACTTAAATAGGACCTGCCTGACAAAGTGAAGTAGACCAAAAGATCCTCAAAAGCTAGACATCATGCTGCAATCCAAAGATATTCAGGAACAAATGAGAAATGAAGTAATTGAGATCTGTCAGTCTGGAAAAGGTTATAAAGCCATTTCTGAAGCTTTGAGACTGCAGCAAACCACTGTGAGAGCCATTATCCACAAATGGCGAAAACATGGAACAGTGGTGAACCTGTGGTAAATGGAACCATGAATTGTGCTGTCTACCAAAAAATCCTGAAGGAGAATGTCCAGCCATCTGTTCGTGACCTCAAGCTGAAGCGCACTTGGGTTCTTCAGCAGGACAATGATCCAAAACACACCAGCAAGTCCACCTCTGAATGGCTTAAGAAAACCAAAATGAAGACTTTAGAGTGGCCTAGTCAAAGTCCTGACCTGAATCCAATTGCGATGCTGTGGCATGACCTTAAAAAGGCAGTTCATGCTCGAAAACCCTCCAATGTGGCTGAATTATGAGAATTCTGCAAAAATGAGTTGGTCAGAATTCCTCCAACGCTGTAAAAGACTCATTGCCAGTTATCGCAAATGCTTGATTGCAGTTGTTGGTGCTCAGGGTGGCCCAACCAGTTATTAGGTTTAGGGGGCAATCACTTTTTCACACAGGGCCATATAGGTTTGGATTTTTTTCCCCCTTAATGATAAACACCTTCATTTAAAAACTTTGTGTTTTCTTGTTTGTCTAATATTTAAATTTGTTTGATCTGAAACATTTAAGTGTGACAAACATACAAAAAAAATGAGAAATCAGGAGGAGGGCAAACACTTTTTCACACCACTGTATATAGATTAGTGTACTCCAGTTAACCACTGTTCTGCACAGAGTTTGACAGAGTGACCAAATTAAGGCTTAATAAAAATGCCAGTGACACTGATGTTGTAATATCAATCAGTGGCTGATCATGGCATCGCCAGCTGACTGGTGTGTTCATGTGACATCTGTGACGTGAGAATATAAAACTTGATGCACTGGAGAAATGCACTGTTGTCTGCAGGCGATCAGACCCTGGTCTGCTGGTAGTTTAATAGAAAAAAACAAACATCCAAGGTTGCTTAGGTGTTAATTATGCTAACGGAACCTGTGATTTCATCTTGACAATTATAATTTTGAAAGTGGCATATTCTCCCTGGGTTTGTAAATGGTGTGGTTTGAAAGTTTGCTTTAAAAAAAAAAAAAAGACTGTTTAAAGGCCAAATGTCACGTAACAGGGTACTTTAAATATCTTGAAACTAGATATAAAAGGGAACCGATCCGTTCGGGTCTTGGTGCATATGCTTCAGTAACAACGGAATATTCGTTAATTTAAAACTGCCGCGCTTGGCCTGACACGGCCCCTGGAATCGCCTGGGGAAGAAGGCGGAAGTGACGAAATCGATTGTACCCTAGTTTGATGCTTGGGGTATTTCAATTGATTGTTTATATGGAGACTGGAAGGTTGAAGTGAGCAACAAGAAAGAAAAAATTGGATATTTCACCCATACCTTAAAACGGGACTATCAGGGACAGCTGGGTAATAAGGGACACTTCTCTGGGAAATGTTTTCATACCTGTCAAGTGAGATGTTTTCGCCGTACTTCAACACCGTAAAAAGCGGCTATAAGGAACGGCGGAGCAACAAGGGACACCTCTGTGAAATGCCCCAAATGCAACTCGTGTTGTTATTGTCAGATATATACTCATATATTTATTCCATCCAGCTACAATGCTCTGCACTGTGTGTCTGTGTGTGTGTGTGTATATATTTATTTTATAGTAATATGTACATATGTATATTAGCCGCTCTTGCTTGCTTGTTTTTTTTCTTGCCTTCTGATTGTTGCTCTGAGTGTTGCTATCCCTGTGCTGTTGCAATCCTGGAATTTCCCCATTGTGGGACTAATAAAGGCTTATCTTATCTTATCTTATCTTAAATATTTTAAGGATTCATGGATATTTGACAATAAAACAACTGAGCGTCCGGCGCAAAATAAAAAAAAAAAAAAAAGCAGAATTCTGTATTTGTCAGGCGATCTCTGTCTGTTCCGCAACCGCTGCACAGCTCAACGTGTTAAACCATTGTCCTAATGACTTCTCATGGTAGTGAGAATAGCTGACGCTGTGCGATCAGCCCGCCCAGACAATTAAACTAATGATTGACTCCACACTTCGAACAGCAGTGAGAATAGCTCAAGCTGAGCGATCTGACAGCCCCAGCTGTGAGTGATCACACACAGGAGTCCTCAAGACACTCAGTTTTTTTTCCAGTATATTTTTTCTTTTGGGCGTACAGAAATGGCAATACGCCCGTTTTTGCTAAAATTGCATTTTCCCCGTATTTTCCTTAAAATATTTGACAATAACAACACGAACTACATTTAAAACATTTCCCAGAAAAGTGTCCCAAACCACTCCGCCATCTCCCACAGCCGCGCTTGGCACCAAAATACGGCGAAAACGTCTCTCTTGACAGGTATGCGCCTCCATTTTCATATTGATCTGGTCAATTTCTTGACAGCAGCGGCTCTCCTCCACTGTAATAATAATGGCTTCCGAAAAATCAATATTTATGGGGCGCCCTGGACAGACCCCCTTCGGCTTCGCAATTCTGGAGGCAATTAAGAATTTTTCCGGTTCCGCCGGACCGGCGGCGCCACACGAGTCGGCTGCCTGTTGCAACAGCCTTTTTTTTTTATCTTCCTTCTTCTTTCTACACCTTTCACTCTGTATATATATCACGGACGCACGGATCGCCCCGGGGGTCTCCCGGGTCGGCGGACGGAGCCACGGTTTGCAGCGGGAGATGTTACAGCGGGGAGGAGCTAGTGCTAGCTAGCGCTTGGCCGCCGCCCGGTGCTAATGGGAAACTCGACATACCGGGAGCTGTAGCGAAAAGGACGCGGGTGCCGGGCTGGAGTTTAGGCGGCGTGAAAGAAATATAGGACAGAGTGGTAAGGAGCGGTGGCAAGAACCAAGCAGACCGCCCGTAAAATCTACTGGAGGAAGAAGCCCCCCAGGAGACAGCTAGCCACCAGGGCTGCTCGGAGAGGCGCTCTGGCCACCGGCAGAGTGAAGAGGCCTCGCCGTCACAGGCCCGTGGCTCTGAGAGAGATCCGTCGCTACCAGAAATCCACGGAGCTGCTCATCCGTAGGCTGCCCGTCCAGCGCCTGGTGAGGGAGATCGCTCAGGACTTCAAGACCGTCCTGCGTTTCCTGAGCTTCGCCGTCATGGCTCTGCAGGAGGCCAGCGAGGCCCACCTGGTGGGTCTCTTCTTCGCTAGGGGGGTCACCATCATGCCCAAAGACTTCCAGCTGGCCCGCTGCATCCGCGGAGAGAGAGCTTGGACTTTCTGCTGCACATTCACCAGCCATAATGCTCTGCACTGTGTGTCTATATATATACATTTATAGTAATATGGACATATGTTTACTAGATGTTGTTTTTTCTTGCCTTCTGATTGTTGCTCTGAGTGTTGCTATCCCTATGCTGTTGCAATCCTGGAATTTCCCCATTGTGGGACTAATAAAGGCTTATCTTAAATCTTAAATCTTAATTAATGTCCAGTTCAATGACATTTTCCACTGGTTCTGCTCTCTGGTCATCGTTGGAACTGTTGTCATCAGACAAAGCATCTGATTCCGTCTCGGACGGCTCAAACCTGTAAGGTTCTATGCCTCTGTCACTGTCTGAACCACTGACACAAAAAAAAGACAAAAAAAAAGACAAAACTAAACTAATTTGTTCACAATCGCTGTCACTTTCCGTCATGATTGTCCAATGTTGATAAGTGTGAATGTGGATAGGCAGGGCAGCCAGGGTACAACTGGTGATGTCAAAAACATGGGCGTGGTCTGGACTGGCTGTCACAAGCCAGCAAGCAAGGTGGGGCCTTCACCTGGTGTATTTTGTGCAATTATGTAAATACAGGTGGGTGATATGGTCTCCGGTATGAATATTTGGTTTAAGCTATGTGTATTTTATCTAAATTCGTTGTCATTTAGAAAAAAAAATCACGTGACATTTGGCCTTTAACTGCAGTGTATCATTTTCCAGGACTACTCCTTTAATACGGAGTAAGGCATGAGGATTTAAGATGTTTAAGTCACTCGAATGATGTGTAGCATGATTCAAGTCTTTGCACTTTTTTCCTCCAGGCTTCTCTCTGCAGTCCTACTTTGGCCTTCAGAAGTCCTCTACCATGGATGGCACCAACACCCAGATCAACCTCAAGGTGGAGGACCCTGTCAAATTTGTGCCCCCCAAGATTGAAATCTCAGAAATTGAAACCAAGCAGCCAACCTCGCGGCAACACAAGCTGAAACCTCGTGATATGAATGTCTTGACACCTTCAGGCTTCTGAAGTCGGAGCAGCTACAGTTACTCCTGTACTCTTCCCCATTAATCTGATTTTTTTTTTTTTTTTTTTTTTTTCCCCTCCTCCCTCCCCATCCCCATCTGCTTCCTCCTCCACCTGAGCTGATGGGGAGGTTGAAAGGAAAGAGGACCAAACAAGCCATAGCTGTGCCGTTACTTCCATCACATCTATTGGGATCAGTTTCCAACATTTTTTAACCCCACACCCGCCTTGCCCAAGTTTACCAACTCATGAGTCCAAGTAAAACAAATGAAGCACCTTCATTTGTTTCTTGAGCTGGTGCTTGATATTTTTGGTTACATAATGGGTGAATTGAAGTGCATTGCCTTGTCCTTCAAATCCTGTTGGTATGAGAACAAAGTTGAAATATTTTGCCAGCTTTTTGAAGGCTGCTTACACTAAAACTGACCAGATATTTCATTTCGTAGTTCTCAGATGTCTGCCTCATTTGTTTTTGATATACTTCATTTTTAGGTAGGTTTATTGATTTGTAGGTGTAGTTTTCTTTGCATGCAAGATAGTGTGATGTATGATTGAGATTGCCAAGTGTTTATTTCTTTGAATCAGTGTTATTTCCTTTTTTTACGTTGGACTGAAATGTTGGTTCACTACAAAAATCAAAGTGGTAATGTTCATTTTTGTTTGTGCCTAAAATACTGCTGTTTGTCTGGGAGATGTTGATGCATTTCAGTAATTGCACAAGGGGGCTCGTCTCCCACCTAAATCATCAATAAATCTCATGAACCAAACTTGTTTTAGTTTTCTTATAAACACGAGTACATCTGAGAATATAAGTATATTGACGCTGTTGCTGACTGGTTATAAAGTTGACAGATTTCAAGAAAATAAGTATTGAACACGTCAACATTTTTCTCAAACCTTTCTGATGGGGCCATTAACCTGAGATTTTCTCCAGATATCGGTAACAATCCAAGTAAGGCATACATGCAAAGAAATGAATGAACTGTGTTTGCAAAATAAGTTATATTTAAAGTTGAATGACATGGAATAAATATTTAGTAGAAGAGTCTTTATTGGTAATAATGGCTTCCAGACACCACCTGTATGGCGAAACTAGGTGCAGGCATTACTCGGGAGTGACTTCAGCCCATTCTAACACACTCTCTTCAAATCTTGAAAGGTTCCATGGGTGTCTTCTATGAACTCTGATCTTCAGTTCATTCTATAGATTTTTCAGTTGGATTCAGGTCAGGTGACTGGGCCATTCTAGCAGCTTTATTTTCCTTCTCTGGAGTCATTTGAGTTTCCTTGGGTGTGCTTGGGGCCATTGTCTTGCTGAAATGTCCACCCTTATTTCATCTTGGCAATCAATTCTTATCAAGGATGTCTCTGTACATTTGTCCATCTTTCCTTCAATTAAATGAAGCCTGCCTGTGCATTGTGCTGGAAAAACACCCCCACACATGATGCTCCCACCTCCAAACTTCAGTTAGGTATAGTGTTTTGAAGCTGATGTGCAGTGCCATTTCTTCTCCAAATATGCTGTGTTGTGACATCAAAAAAGTTGAATTTTGCTCTCATCTGACCAGACTATATTCTCCCAGTATTTTAGTGGCTTGCCCAAATGTTGTGCTGTGGGGATCATGAAATGATGAGACTGGATAATTTCTCAGTATGGTTTATTCATCTGAAGTCCCCAGCTCTCTTTCTCTGTCGGGAAAAAAGAGGAAGAGCTGCGGTAAACCCACATACATTTATACCCACACATCAAACACAGAATCACACAATCAAGTCAAATCCTTCTATTTACACTTAATTACTTCAAAGTCCTCCTTGCTCTTCTGTCTGACCCCAGGAGGTCAGACAGTCCTTTCAGGCTCTCGCTCCAGATCCTCTGACTTCCTCCCAAGTCCGCAGGTGGTCCAGACTCATTGTCCATCTGAGGCGTGATGTCAATACACACCGCAAGCTTAAAGTCCTTCTATGCTTGGGTCTCTGCAGTGAAATATGTGAGCTACATAATGTTACCATTATGGGCGCTACATCACTCCCCCCCCCCAAACGCCAAAGAATGGACACACCCGATAACCGTATCCTAATGGCAATACAGCATATGTCACCCCCCCACCTGCGGAATTTACAGCACGGCCTACACAGTTTGATCGAAACACACATCACTCTGCCCGTAGTCTGGGCTTCAACCTCCTCCCAAACTTGCTGTACGCAGGTTTCACAGCCTGTGTTGTGCCGTCCTGCGGCGAATCTGTGGAATGAGGGGGAGAAAGGTTATTTGTCCCCTGCGGGGGCTCCAGGGGCCATTCCCTGGGTGGTCTGCCGCGTCGAGGCGTCCTCGCCGGTCTTACAGATTTGTCATGCAACACAAAGGCAGGCTTTAATCTATCAATACTGACTGTTTCTTTCCTGCCCCCCGAATCTAGCACAAAATATTTCTCCCCGGTTTCCAGCACTCGAAATGGACCGTCATAAGGTGGGCGGAGACAGTGTCGCTGAGCGTCGTGCCTGACAAAAACAAATTCAGCGTTTTGTAAAGCCTTGGAAACAAAAACACGCGGAAAAGTGTGATGAGCGGGGCCCGGGAGCAGAAATGCTCCCGTACCATTCAGAGGTCCCCGCACCGGGGGGCGCCCTGGTGCCGCATGGGCTGGTAGGAACTCGCCAGGCAGCCTGAGAGGTTGCGCAAAAACCAATTCTGCGGGTGAGGCATCTAAGTCCTCTTTGGGTGCCGAACGCAACCCCAATAAAACCCATGGTAGTTTGTTTACCCAATCTGCATCCGTGAGCGACGCTCTGAGGGCTGCCTTCAAAGACCTGTTAAAACGCTCGTATAAACCATTGGCCTGGGGGTGATAAGCGGTAGTGCGGTGGACTGCCGCTCCTAAGCCGCTGGCCATTGCTGACCACAGCTCCGACACAAATTGAAGTCCCCTATCGGACGTAATATCCGACGGAACCCCGAACCGCGCTACCCAGGCTGTTAAAAAAGCGCGAGCCACCTCTGCCGCTGTGGTCGTCGTTAACAGGACCACTTCCGGCCAACGTGAGGTTCAGTCCACCATTGTCAAGAGGTGTGTGAACCCTTGTGACGGCGGCAGGGGGCCCACTAGGTCTACGTGCACATGATCGAATCTCTTAGCCGGAATGTGGAACGGTTCTAAAGGGGCCTTCGTGTGCCTGTGGACTTTGGCCCGCTGGCAAGCCATGCAGGCTTTCGCCCACTCTTTCACGTGCTTGCGCAGGCTCGGCCAAACAAACTTCTCCGCTACCATTTTCACCGAAGCGCGTACTCCCGGGTGCGCCAGGGAGTGCACCGCATCAAAAACGCGACGGCGCCATGCGGCCGGTACCACCGGGCGCAGTCGCCCGGTGGATACGTCGCAGATCAGAGGGGGTGAACCGGTTTGTAAACTTTTGCTCTCCAGCCTTAACCCTGTTGGTCCAGACAGGAGCGCGCGCACGTCTGCGTCTCCGCTCTGCTCCGCTGCCATGGCTGCATAATCTATCCCCACGTGAACAGGGGCCGCGTGCGCGGCCGCGCTGTTACCCCGCCCCGCGTCTGCGGTAGTACAACCCGCTTCCACGCGGACAGGCGCTGTTACCACGCGTGAGAGACAGTCTGCTACTACGTTGAGTTTACCGGCTACGTGCTGAATATCGGTGGTAAACTCCGAAATTGCGGCCAGCTGTCTCTGCTGCCGTCCTGACCACGGTTCTGAAATTCTGGACATTGCAAAAGTAAGCGGTTTGTGGTCGACAAACGCAGTGAAACGTCGCCCCTCCAGCCAGAACTGGAAATGGTGAATGGCCAGGTGGAGCGCTAGCAGCTCCCTGTCAAACGCGCTGTATTTCCGCTCAGCATCGCACAAGGACCTGCTGAAAAAAGCGAGCGGTTGCCAAACCCCGGCGACTTGTTGCTCTACAACGGCCCCTATGGCCACATCTGACGCGTCGGTGGTTAGCGCTATGCGAGCTGATGGGTCTGGGTGATCCAGCAGCGCTGCGTCTGCCAGTGCTTTTTTAACCTCTGTGAATGCGCGCTCCCGCTTCGGGGACCACTCGATCGCATTGGAGGGCTTCTGCTTTTTAAGCGTGGCGTATAACGGTTGCATAAGCTGCGCTGCGTGGGGTATGAAACGGTTATAAAAATTTACCATTCCTAAAAACTCTTGCAACGCTTTGACCGTTTGTGGCTGGGGAAACTCCGCCACTGCGCGTACTTTGGCCGGCAGAGGGATTGCTCCCTCTGGGGAGACGCGGTGTCCTAAAAAATCGATTTGCGCTATGCCAAAATGGCACTTGGCTGGGTTGATTATCAACCTGTGCGTTCCCAACCTCTGAAAAACCGTGGTGAGGTGTTTTTCGTGTTCCTCCTCGGAGGCACTGGCGACTAAAATATCGTCCAAGTAGACAAAAATGAAAGGGAGGTCACGCAACACGGCATCCATCATTCGTTGGAAAGTTTGCGCGGCACCTTTAAGGCCAAAAGGCATGCGTAAAAATTCAAAAAGTCCGAACGGGGTTATTACCGCTGTTTTGGGAATGTCCTCTGGTCGAACCGGGACCTGATGATAACCGCGGACCAGGTCTGTTTTAGAAAAAATGCTCGCCTTCGCCAAGTGCACCGAAAAATCCTGGATATGCGGAATTGGGTAGCGGTCCTGCGCTGTGGCATTGTTTAACCTGCGGTAATCACCACAAGGTCTCCACGAGCCGTCAGCCTTAGGCACCATATGCAGCGGGGAGGCCCAGGCGCTCTTCGAGCGGCGAATTATGCCCAACCTTTCCAGGTTGGCGAACTCCTCGTGCGCAATGGAGAGCTTAGCTGCATCCAAGCGCCGAGCTTTCGCAAAGACTGGTGGGCCACTTGTGGTGATAAAGTGTTCCACCCCGTGCTTCGCAACCTTAGCTGAAAACGTGGGAACTGTGAGTGCTGGGAACTGGGTTAGAAGAGTGTGAAACTTACCGCCTGCCGTGGCGACGTTGGTCTGTACTGGCGGCGGAGACACTCGAGCTGCACAAGGGATAGAACAAAAGGAGAGTGCATTAACTAGGCGTCTATTAACCAGATCCACTAACAAGCCATGTGAGCACAAAAAGTCAGCCCCTAACATGTTGAAATCACCGTCGCTACTATGAAGGTCCATTCATAGGTGCGGCCGTGCAAGGACAGGCGTAGAGTCCTTTCCCCGAACGTTTTGATCGACGAGCCGTTCGCTGCCATTGCTCCGTCTCCGCGGGGCCCCGCCACACGATCCGCATAGGTCGCGGTGATGAAACTCCTCTGGGCTCCGGTGTCCACGAGGAATTGCCGCCCGGAGCCCGCGTCTGTTAGATAAAGCAGCTTGTTCTGTTCACCGAGAGTCGAAGCTTCTAACGACCCCCGGCCCGGGCGTTTCCGTTTCTTGAAACTGCACGGCGGGATGCATCTGTGCGCCTTCTCAGCGAAGCGTCGATGGTAAAAACAGAGGCCGTCCCCTCCTCTGCCTCGGGACCGCGCCGCTGCCGTCGTCGCTGGGGTTGTTCCTGCTGCCTCCGGCTCCTCACTGCCTCCGGCCGCCGTGCCGAGGTCTGCTGCTGCCACGGAAGTCTCCTGCTCATCGCAGGCGTCGAGGAGCCGCTGCGCTTCCCTGGCCAGCGCGCGGAAGTCTTGCTGGTTCACACACCTCATGCCAGACAGGGTACCTTTCATGTGTGCTGGGAGGGTCCTCAAGAAGATGTGCTTGAACAGAAACGCATCGTTGTCTGTCCCGATCAGCTGCAGCATGTCCTCCATGAGGTCGGTCGCTCTGCGTCCTCCTCTGTCGCGCAGGTCCAGAAGCTGCCTGGCCTTCACCTCGGCTGATGGCACAAAACTCTCGATGAGGGCGGCTTTCAGCGCGTCGTACTTGCCAGCAGCAGGCGGCTGCTGCACCAGGCTCCGCACACATCGAGCTGTGCGGCTGTCGAGTCTTGCGATGACATTATGAAACTTGGTGTCATCTGCTGATATTCCCCCAAGCACGAACCGCGATTCCGCGTGTTGGAACCATGAGTGCGGGTTGTCTTGCCAGAACTCGGGGAGCTTAATCGAGCCTGTGCTCGTGCGGTCGGTCTCCGGTGAATCCGGGTCAGGGAAACGTTCTCCCGGCATCGTACGTCTTGGTCACCAATGTGGGGATCATGAAATGATGAGACTGGATAATTTCTCAGTATGGTTTATTCATCTCAAGTCCCCAGCTCTCTCTCTCTCTCAGTCGGGAAAAAAGAGGAAGAGCTGCGGTAAACCCACATACATTTATACCCACACATCAAACACAGAATCACACAATCAAGTCAAATCCTTCTATTTACACTTAATCACTTCAAAGTCCTCCTTGCTCCTTTCAGGCTCTCGCTCCAGATCCTCTGACTTCCTCTCAAGTCCGCAGGTGGTCCAGACTCATTGTTCATCTGAGGCGTGATGTCAATACACACCGCAAGCTTAAAGTCCTTCTATGCTTGGGTCTCTGCAGTGAAATATGTGAGCTACATAATGTTACCATTATGGGCGCTACAGTGCAGTAAACTTTCAACGCGCTTCAGTATGCTTTTTCTTCAGCAATGGAGTCTTGCAAGGTGAGCGGGCATAGAGCCCATGTCGGTTGAGTGCATTACTTGAACTGCTTTGAATAAGCAGTACCTGCTAACGCTAGGTCTTTCTGGAGCTCTCCATGAGTGGTCTTTGGCTCTCGGATGACTGTTCTGATAATTATTTTGACTCTTCTGTCAGAAATCTTGTGAGGAGCTCCTGGTTGTGGCCGGTTTATGGTAAAATGATGTTCTTTCCACTTCTGAATGATGGCTTCAACAGTGCTCACTGGAACTTTCAGCAGTTTAGAAATGCACCCATAACCAATGCCATCATTATGTTTTGCAACAATAAGGTTGCGAAGGTCTAGCGAGAGCTCTGTTTCTACCCATCATGAGTACTTTGTGGTGTGACAGTCTGATATTCACAGACCTTTTTAAAGGCTATCAGTCAGGACTTAACCAGCTGAAATTAAGGGCGCATTCACATGGCCACTGTTTGGTCTGGTCCACTTCCACGGATATTCGGTTTGTTTGGCGCAGTCTGAACATGCATTCAAACTCTGGTACATACCAAACAAGTAAACTCTGGTCTGCCTGAAAACAGTGTTCTCAGTTCATTTGCAAATGAACCCTGGTGCACTTTGCTTGCAGTGTGAATGCAAATGGACTATCCAGTGGACCAAAGGGTGGACGTGCCCCTTGGTGTTTGTGTAACCATAGCAACACATAGTCTGAGAAGAGGAAGTGGTGTTTACCGTAGTGCATTTTGGGTAGAAAATAATAGACAACCACATGGATCCGAGAAATCCTTTTACCGGAGAAAGCCAAGGAGTTAAGTTAAAAAATGTCTTGTTTGTGGCGGACAAACAACCTGGCTGAAGGGAAAAGATTTCCATTTTTGGTCCTGGCCAATCAATGAGCCGAACTTTTCTTATTTGCTGAGATTTTTTTCTTCCTGGTCAGTGGAGACCCCCAGACTATCCTGGTGTGAATGCAGCCTAATCTGCACTGATGAGGGATGGGATGGCTTCCTAAATTCTGATGGATTTCAGCTGGTTTCTTGGCTTTCTATGCCTTTTTGTTCCTTTTTCTTCGTGTGTTCAATACTTATTCCCTGTGTCATTCCACTTAATTAAATATAACTTGTTTTGTGAACACAGTTGCCTTGGTTTCTTTGTATGTATGGATTACTTGGGTTGTTACTGATATCTGGTGAAAATCTCAGGTCAGTGGCTCCATCAGAAATATGTTTAATGAGAAAAATGTTGACGTGTTCAATGCTTATTTTCCAAGCTGTATAAATGTTGAGGAAAATTAAAGTTCTAATAAATTTTAATTTGTCTGAACCATCACAATAGGATGTCTGCTTGAAGTGAAGACCTTGTGGTGCCAGGTGTATAAAATTTGTCTTGAATCTGACACTTTAATCTCATTGTAAAGATTAAACCAGCACTGACCGGTTGTTACCAGTATGAAGGGAAGAGTATTTTTATACATTTATCCATTGCATGCTATGAGTTCAGGTACTTTTTTGAAACTTTGCATTACAGTGGTGTAGACAGTGAGCCACTTGTGGTGAAAATGTTTTATCTATACTTTTAGATTCGGCCAGAAGATGGCACAATAAGTTCAAAAACCCAATAGGACATTGCAAGTTGCCTTTCATTGACTGGATTTTGACTATTTTGTTTTCAGAATTGCATTGAGTATGGAAGCCTGAAGGTGGCTAAATTGTACATCAATTGCAAAATATCCAAAAATATGAGTAACATGCAGCCAAATAACAGTGCCACCGTGGAGCCTGAACTGATTGTTGCTTTCCATGGTGACTATCAGGTCATATACTGTGTAAACAAAATTTAATTAGCTGGGACTTGACAAACTTTTTATTGCAAAGAATCCATAGTAGCTAAATATTACTGCATACACTAAGAAAGTCAGTGTGGAGAAATGGTAAAGCTCAGCCATGATGTGAACAAAGCTGACACTGGATACGGTGATGCTCTGACTTTGTGCACGTGTAACTTTTATTGAAGGGTGTGCCTACTGCCCGATTTTTTTCTTACAAACACACCATAATGAAAACCAAACACATTTCTTAGATGAAATCAGTAATGAAAATAAAAATCTGGATTTGGTGTGAGATTTAAACACAGACCATCTCTTGACTTGACGGGTGCGGCCTTAGCTAGAGCTCCTGAGAACCCTTCTGCTTAATTACAGGACGGCAAGCATCATCATTTTGTTTTCAGGTGTTGCAAGAGCAAAGTTCAACATCAGACAGAACAAGTACCAACAGAGAGCTGAAAGCTGCCGGTGGACACATAAATGAATAGTGGACAGAAGGAGAGCAGCAGAATACGGGGGATAGAAAGTGCTCCTGTTGACAGAGGAATTTTGGGTAAAGTTTTGGTCACACGTTTGTTAATTAACTTTGATTCACGAATACACCTGGCACAGTAAGTGTCAGAAACTTTAAACCAAAAGTGCCCCGCAGCAGCACAGCAAAGGCAAGAGAAAAGGAGGGTGTGGATGTCAGGAGAAGGCTCAGAGAAATGGGGAAATAGGGAAAAGGGTGGAGTGACCCAGCAGTCATGACATAATACAGATGTCTCTCCCTGGACCCGACATGACATAAACGCGTGGCCCAATTCCCCCCTCCCCACAAAAGTCATACAGCTTACTCAGAGGTGTGCAATTGCAACCCCCACCCTCCCCGAGTAACCACGCACCAAAAACAAACAGTTATACGTCCACAATCTTGCACAGTTCATTCACTTATCTAATTTTGGAAAAGCTGGCCTAGCTGGGGCATTCTATGGAATCCTTTTAATTACTTCACTACTCACATTCATGTGACGCACTTTAGACTTGCATGTCTGGGCAAAGTACCATGGTGTGGACAGATGAATGGGCCATCAACACCCGCTTACTGGAAACTACGTTGTATTTTTGGAAGACCAGCTCACTCGGATCAAGGTTTATGTGTGCTGGGATGCCTGGGAAAGTGCTATTAATGTTTAAATGTGTATAAAACTGAAAGAGAAGATATAAAGAAGATTGCATGAACCATTTTCTGTTACATATAGGAGTGGTGAAGGTGTTTTACTCTGGGGTGAGTTCCTGGTGAAGGTTCCTAGAAATATGCAGACTGCATACATTCAAATGCACTGATTTTCTAATGAATATATTACAAAGTCCGTATACAAAATATAAGGAATAAACAGATTGCTTTTTTTTTTGGAGGGGAAGGGGGGCAAATCCTGTGAACATGAAATGTCATTTGCAATACTGTGAAGGAAAATTCTTCAGGTACAAAACATAAACTGATAAGATAACACCTATAAAAGGCAGACAGGGCTTTACAGCTTTCAAGCTATTCATTTATTGATTTTGCTTATATTTACAGCATATATCTTATCCCTACAACCAGCGTCACTAATAACAGTGATAAATAATGGGGGGTTTTTTCTTCGAAGGGGTAATTATTCACATAGCTGGTGACGAAATTTAACAAGGGATTTGAAAGATGTCCGCTTGACGTTGGTTGGGTGGGTTGTCTGCACCATCTGACTCCACAACCACATCTGGGGCTGATTCACAGTGAGCTGGCCCGGAGATGAACCCACCAAACTGAGCTGAGTGAGTGAGGCGGGGGGGTGCGGGTGTTGGGGGAGGGGGAGGGGACTCATGGGGAAATTAAGCAGAGCCAATGGCCATCTTCAGGTATCCAGTGAAAGTAAATCTCAATCACGACCACTAGTTACAAGTCTTCTGGCTATGAAAACATGGATGTGAGTTACACACAAATCAAATTACTGTGCTGATGTAACTGTAGAAGAGCCAATAAAAGCATTCCTACTTGGCTTGCCAAGTGGGTTGACCCTCTTGGTGACACAGGTAGAGTGCCGGACTCCGGAGCGCGAGGATGTGAGTTCAGACCCCCTGTTGGACACCACCAGTTGGGCTTAACTTAACAGCCTGTCCCCTCGGTCACATAACAGTATACTTCTGCAACAATAAGTCATGGAGACATGAACTTACTTCAGTGTCCATACAGGTCCATTGGATGCAAGTAGTGTCAGTAATACTTGAGTGCTTCTTAAAGGCAAAGCAAATTCATCAGCTGCTTTATGTGCCTGGAACTATTACAAGTATGTAAAAAAAAAACATTCTCTAATTTCATGAGTTAGTCCTCTTTTTTAATCCTTAACTAGTTTGGACTCTTTCCTCTTTACCATTGGAAAATTACATTTCTTCTGTATTACCTTTAAAATGTCAGCTGATGACATGAATATAAAGTTGTCCTTTTTTCTTTTAATTTTTTTTGAGCAAGTTTGATTTGTGGGCATGCCCAGCAAATACCTTGGGGTCTTGAAGACATTTTTTTTTCACTTGTAAAGTTGGTTGAGCCTTGGAAAGACCGAATTGAAATTAATCGCTCAAGTAGGTTCATTTTGTCTTCTTTTAATTATTTACCTTTTGTTCTTATTATTAATTATCTCCTTTTCTATTTTTGTCTTTAATAAGAAAAAAGGTAAAGAATTGAAGTTAAGATGGCTGCACCCATGCAACATGCATCAACAGTAGTGTAAAATGTACCATTTATTACCACTTCTGTTTTATATGTCTCTCCTACTTGGTGGTACACATCTTCTACCTCTGAATATGTTGTTATACTCATAATGTATTTTTATACAAACTATAGAGTCAGAATTTTTTTTTTTCCCCTCTTGGTATTAGTGGGGAGCTAAAAAATTAGAAATAATTAAAACAAAAGCTGTCATGAGCTGAGCACAGGAGGTTTCCGCATTGCTCAGTCTCATGGCTTTTTCTATATATTTATATATTTGTTGTATTTTGTGCTTTTTGAGGTTCTGTATTCTTGTACTGTTTGCTATTTTCCTGCTTATGTTTTAGTTTTGTTACACTTTTATTTTGTATTAATTTGTATTTATATCTTAGTCTGCTTTGGTTGATATTTTATTCTTTATATCTTTACTGTTGTTCTTTCACTGGTTGACAGCTGTCAGTGGCGTGGTGCTCCATGTGGGCGTTGCCCTGTCAACTGTCAGCTCCAGTTACGCTCCCCTCTCACTGCTCCCAGCTGGTCCTAATTATGAATCGTTGTTTCCTTCTGCCCACTCATGTGACCCACACTTGTCATTGATTATGTAAATTGTTTTTGACCCTATTTAAGGGCAGTTATTTTCATTTCCTGTTGCCGCTGTCTTGTTGAAGTTTCTCCTCATCTCCACCAGAGCCCTGCCTCACTCTGGTGCGCTTCATTAGTAAGTTTATTCGTTGTTTGTATTTTGTGTTAGAGCACAGTTTGAACTTATGCTTTGTTATTTTCAATAAACCCCACAAACTCACAGTTCAGCGCGTGGGTCTCACCTCTGCCCCAAAGGGCAATTCATGACACAAAGCATCACAACTTCAACTTGCAGAGGCTTACTAAGGATTATTCACTTGTGTCAATGGGCTAGTGCATGCCCTAGCCCCACTGTAGTGCTGTGTATGAAATTATTGTGTACTGTTTTATTCTTAGTGGGCATTCCATCAATGGTTAATGGCTAACTGGCTATAAAAGCACACTTTATATAATGAAACAAAAACAAAATTAACTAATTAGAAGTGCAAATTAATATGTAACAGCTACATCTCTTCTTCTTCTGGCTGTTCCCTTTAGGGATTGCCACACTGTATCTCACCCTATCCCTTGCATCTGTCAAGGTGTGGTGAATGGGACTCATGCATAGGCAGGAATATGGTGCAAAGCTGGTGACTTGTTAACAGAACTCAAAAACAAACAAATGACAGTGCATGGGCTGGAAACCAAATTTACATACAACATGAGAGCACACCAAACAGAACCGACAGAATGCAAATGACGCCACACCTGATGCAGACTGGCAGAGATACATATATATAGACAGGGGAGTAATCAAAACAACGCACGACAGGTGAGAAACAATCAAGGACAACTGAGAAGCACAGGATGGGTGGGGCTGAGCAGACAGAGCACACTGAGACCAAAAATACAAATGATAATTACAGCACAGAGAAACATAATAACAAAGGGCGAGGACATGGCTGAACTCATGTTCTGAAGGTAACAGAAAAACAAATATGAACATAAAGCGAGGACATGAGCACAGTCATGTTCAAACCCTTACAGTACCCCCCTCTAAAGGGTCAGAACCAGACGACCCAAGGTGTAACAACAAAAATGAAATAAAGTGTAGGCACGAGAATGCTTAAGAGACAGCCTTCAGAGCTTGGAACTTTCTTGTAAATTTGTAAATGTTTCTTTGTGATTTTGTGAGGGGTTTTTTTTTAACATAATTTGCAATATTTCCCTCACTGCAGCTTTTTTTTTCTTGTACAATTCTTTTTTCCTCAGAAATTTTTGCCTTTTCAAATAAATTTGCTACTTTGATCATGTAAATCTGAAACATTCTTGAAAATTTGAAACTTTTCCTCATAAATTTGAGTGTTAATTTGCTATTTTTTTCTTGTAAACAATTAAAATTGTTCTGTAAATTTGCAACCTTTCTATCAGTTTGCACTTTTTCTATCATATATTAGCAGTTTTTTGTCCCCTTCATAAATTGGTGACTTTCTTGTAAATTTGCAAACCTTTTCCTTATGATTTTGTGACTTTTTTAAACATAAATTTGCATTTCTTATTTTTTTTATTTTTTTAGAAATTTGCAGCATTTTTTTTTTGTAAGTTTACAACTTTTTTTTGTTTTTGGTCACAGCCACTTTAAATCATTTTAACTATTTGCAAAAAGCTGAATTTGCAAAATCTGAAAAATGGCAGTGGAGGCCAAATAATATCAAATAATTCAGTTTAAATGGTGCAGTGTAATGCAAACAGGAGCAAG
Organism: Pholidichthys leucotaenia; assembly: GCA_020510985.1. Taxonomy (NCBI): domain Eukaryota; kingdom Metazoa; phylum Chordata; class Actinopteri; order Cichliformes; family Pholidichthyidae; genus Pholidichthys; species Pholidichthys leucotaenia. The sequence continues at coordinate 26,047,551 of CM035840.1, read as the reverse complement.
TTAATATTAGGCACTTAGTAATAAAGGTACAAGTAATAAGCTTCCACATTCTGGCACTAATGCAACAAAGATATAGTTGGCATTATCCAAAATTAATGAACCTCAACACAACGTGCAGTGCATTAAACTTCCATCTGGTCAAAAAGAAAGGGACAAACTTTCAAAATAAGTTGATGACAAAGCCAAAAAAAAAAAAAGGTTCTCACCCGGTGTGTGGTGGGGGTACAAGGCCAGGTGGGTCAAAACCAACTCTTGCCCTCCCACAGAATCCAAAAAAGCATGCAGTCTTGTTAGCCCACCCCAAGTCCAAAGCCCCAAAGGGTGGTCTGCCAGCATCCCAAGACCACAAAAAGGCCCAATACCGAGCGTTGGGTGGCCTACCCATAGGCCACCAGATGGAGGAACACAGCACATCGAGTGGCCTACCAAAGTCCAAGGAGCACCAGATGGATGAACATGGCACCATGGGGGCGTTGACCTCAGGAGCTGACAACATGAAATCTTTAGACTCAGGAGATGACAAAGTGGAACCCTTAAACACTGGAAATGACAATGTAGAAACATTAACCCCTGGAGATGATAACATGAAAACTTTAAACTCTGGAAATGACCACCCAGAACCTCTAAACTTAGGGGATAACATGGGAGCTTCTTGCTCTAAAGAAAACAGGGACTTTTTGCTCTGGACACCACAAAGGAGTCTTTTGCCCTGGAGAAAACAACACAGGGGTCCCAAACTCAGGAGGTGACAACATGAACCCTTTAAACTCAGGAAGTGATAACTCAGGAAGTGAGTGTCACGCCGCGCCGCTCATCAGCGGCGCCACCTGCACACACACCTGCACATCATCAGCGGCGAGGGATTTAAGCCGCCTCGCCCTGGGCTTCGGCCTGAAGCCGTCAGACTTCCTTACGCATCGCTGTGAGTTTCCCTTTCATTCTCAGCTGATCATTCCAGTAAGAAGGTCTTACCTTTTTCTCCTCCAAGTCTGCTCCCCTGTGCACAGGTGGATTTCCCAGCGGCGGACTACTCCTCTCCATCGCCTGTTCCTCGCTGCTGCACCGGGCTTTCCAGGTGGCTGTCTACCGGACCTCGTCCCTTGCTGTGCCAGTCATCCATCCTGTCCAAGTAAGCTCCTCTCTCGCTTATATATCTCCTGTGTTGGTGTGTGCCCGTCACCCTTCTCCCTGTGCTTTTCCCATAGGGTTGTCTTGCTGTACGGCCTCCTGCCTCTGTGCCCGAAGCAGACGCCGCCACAACACATTCACATCTCGCAGACACACATTCATACACTCCTGTTGTTAATAAAGCTATTTGAGCTACTCTGAGCCTGTGTGTGTGCGTCTCCTGAGCCATGCGTTATGTCAGTACGGCTTCAGCAGAGCGGCTCGGCAGACGGCGGGCTCGCACACCGGCTTACCACTCTCGAGGCTCGGGTGGACCAAGTAGCTTTTCAGCAACAGGTGATTTTTAATCAGTTGATTATTATAAATAACCAATTGGACCGCTTGGACCCCCAACAGCCGTTCCCCCCGGCTCGTCAGGGTGGCGCGGCTCCTGCTGCTCCAGCAGCCGTCCAGCAGGCTCCAGGTGCACCAGCTCGGCTCACGCCCATTCCAACCCCCGCTTGCTTTAGCGGTAAGCTCGGCGGAGCGCGGGGGTTCATAATGCAGTGTGAGTCCGTTTTCCACCATGTGCCCGGGGACTTTCCCTCAGATCATAGCCGAATTGGTTATATCGGGAATCTCCTGGAGGGGCGAGCATTAACCTGGACCTACGCCGTTGTGGCGAGGCCCAGTTATGCCACCCTCACGTATGACCAATTCGTGAGATGCTTCCTGGAGGTCTTTGACCACTCTCTTACCGAGACGGTCCAGGTCGATCGGCTTCTCAGCCTCCAGCAGGGAAGCCGGTTGGCAGCGGACTATGCGGTCGACTTCCGGGTAGCGGCGGAGGAATTGGGCTGGGAGGAACGCTCCCTCTGTGGCCTTTTCCTCCGCAGTCTCAACGATGATCTGAGGGATGAACTGGCTGGGCGGGATATCCCGGAGACGCTAGCGGAGCTAACATCCCTAGCGATCAGTTTGGACAACAGGCTGCGCGAGCGCTCCTCGGGGCGGAAGTCGTCTTCTTCTCGCCCTCGTGGAGTCTCCCCGCGCCTGTTCCAAGCTCGCCCCCTGGCGACGCCGCCACCATCGTGCCCCGAGGAGTCGGAGCCGATGGTGACGGGTTGGACAAAGCTTTCCCCTGCGGAGAGACAACGCCGCCGTGAGTTGGATCTCTGCATGTATTGCGGAGATGACCAACACACGGTGAAGCTTTGCCCACGGAAAGCCAGTCGGCGGGGTCCGCGAGTCACTGTAGGGGCCCTCGCGGACATCAATCGGTTAAGTCCCCTCACACAATTGAAACTGCCCATCCGTTTTTGTCACAACTCCACTGGGCATCTCACCCACGCACTGGTGGATTCGGGCGCGGAGGGCAGTTTTATTTCACAAAGCCTGGCAACCCAATTGGGCATCCGCTGTCAGGCACTAAGGAACCCTATCTCCCTGGTCAACCTCTCTCGTGCCTCCCTGGGGAGAGTAACACACCAGACCATCCCCGTCCCGGTTATTATCTCTGGAAACCACTGGGAGGAGATAATCTTTTACGTCCTGCCCAACTCTGTGTCGCCCGTCATCCTGGGGTATCCCTGGCTACGCCTCCACAACCCCGTTTTGGATTGGAAGTCCGCCGGGGTGTCGGCATGGAGCACGTTCTGCATGAGCACCTGTCTACAGTCCGCTGCCTGCTCTCCGTCCGCTTCTCCTTCACCTACGGACGCTGCGCCCCCGGACCTGTCCCTGGTGCCATTGGAATTTCACGACCTGGGTATGGTATTCAGCAAGTCCAAGGCGATGTCTCTCCCTCCTCATAGGCCCTATGACTGTGCAATCAACCTCCGCCAGGGGGCACCCTTACCCTCTGGGCGACTCTACAGTCTGTCGGCGCCGGAGAAGGAGACCATGAACTCTTACCTCAAGGAGTCGCTGAGTGCTGGGATAATCCGCCCATCATCATCACCTGTGGGGGCAGGATTCTTCTTCGTCGGAAAGAAGGACGGATCCCTCCGTCCTTGCATTGACTATCGTGCCCTTAACGACATTACGGAGAAGGATCGCTACACCCTGCCCCTCATGGACACCGCTTTCCACTCCCTCCAGGGGGCGACTTGGTTCACCAAGCTGGATCTACGCAGCGCATACCACCTCGTCCGGATCCGGGAGGGAGATGAGTGGAAGACAGCCTTCCGTACCCCGAACGGCCACTTCGAATACCTGGTGATGCCGTTCGGGTTGACCAACGCTCCAGCCGTCTTTCAGCGCCTCATCAATGACGTCCTCCGGGATTTCATTGGCCTTTTTGTGTTCGTCTACCTGGATGACATTCTCATCTTCTCCAAATCCAGGGACGAGCACCAGGTCCACGTGAGGCGGGTCCTCCAAAGACTGCTGGAAAACCGGTTGTACGTGAAGGCCGAGAAATGCGAGTTTTACGCGAAGACAACATCCTTCCTCGGGTTCATCATCTCCCACGACCAGGTGCTTCCGGACCCAGAGAAGGTGAAGGCGGTGGTGGAATGGCCCACACCTGCATCAAGAAAGCAGGTGCAGCAGTTCGTTGGGTTTGCGAACTTCTACCGCCGCTTCATCCCAAATTTTGGCACCATCGTCGGCCCGCTGACCCGCCTCACGTCCCCTAAGGTCCCGTTCCGGTGGACCAAAGAGGCCGCGGCTGCCTTTCAGGCGCTGAAGGCGGAGTTCTCCTCCTCCCGGGTCCTTAGCCAAGTCAACCCTGCGCTGCAGTGCATCGTGGAAGTGGACGCTTCGGACACAGGAGTGGGGGCGGTGCTATCCCAGCAGTCGCCAGATGACGGAGTCAAACGGCCCTGCGCCTTCTTCTCCCGGCGCTTGTCCCCGGCGGAGCGGAATTACAACGTGGGGGACAGAGAGCTCCTCGCCATCAAGCTCGCGCTACAGGAGTGGCGTCACTGGCTAGAGGGGGCGGACCTGCCGTTCGTGGTCCTGACGGACCACAAGAACTTGGAGTACCTTAGATCTGCCAAGCGCCTGAATGCCCGCCAGGCGCGCTGGTCCTTGTTCTTTGCCAGGTTCCAATTTAACATCACCTTCAGGCCTGGCTCCAAGAACGGCCTGCCCGACGCCCTCTCTAGGCAATTCGCCTCCGAGGAGTCGGAGGACACGGTCCACACCATCCTACCCAGGTCGTGCGTCGTGGGAGCCGTCACCTGGGACATTGAGAGCAAGATCCGGAAGGCGCAGGAAGTGGAACCTGACCCTGGCGGCGGACCGGAGGGGAGGCTGTTCGTGCCATCCACGGTTCGGGGGGAGGTCATCCACTGGTTGCACACATCCAAGCTCACCTGCCACCCTGGCTCCTCCCGGATGATTGACCCCCTCCAGCGGTCCTTCTGGTGGCCGGGCCTGCGGAGGGACGCTGCCCGCTACGCCCGGGCCTGTCCAGTGTGTGCCACCAACAAATCGGGTAATGCCCCTCCAGCGGGTTTGCTCCAGCCTCTGCCCGTCCCTGGCAGGCCCTGGTCGCATATCACCCTGGATTTCGTCACCGGACTCCCAGTCTCTAACACCTTCGACACCGTCCTGACCATCGTGGACCGCTTCTCCAAGGCGGCGCACTTCGTTCCCCTGCGAGGTCTTCCTACTGCCCTGGAGATGGTGGACCTCCTAATCCAGCACATGGTCAGGCTACATGGGATTCCGGTGGACGTGGTCTCGGACCGGGGGCCCCAATTTTCTTCAGAAGTTTGGTGGTCGTTCTGCAACGCCTTAGGAGCCAAGGTGAGCCTCTCCTCCGGCCATCACCCCCAAACCAACGGGCAGTGTGAGCGGACCAACCAGGAGCTGGAGGCTGCGCTCCGCTGCGTAACGGCGTCCAAACCAACGTCCTGGAGTAACCACCTCGCCTGGGTTGAATACGCCCACAACACCGCTCGCTCTTCTGCTACAGGGATGTCCCCCTTTAAGGCGTCCCTGGGTTACGACCCCCCGCTGTTCCCGGCGCAGGAGAGTGAGGTAACTGTCCCCTCAGTACGGGCGCATCTCAGGCAGTTCCGCTCCATCTGGGCGTCAGCGCGCAATGCGCTTTTACGCACGGCGGAGCGCAACAGAGCCGTGGCGGACCAGCACAGAAGACCTGCCCCGGCGTACAGAGTTGGTCAGCAAGTCTACGTGTCGACCCAGGACGTGATTTTAAAGGGCGAGAGGAGGAAGCTGGCACAGCGCATTATGGGCCCATACCCCATCACCAGGATCATCAACCCGGTGGCTGTGCGTGTAGCTATTCCCCCCTCCCTCTGCATCCATCCCACCTTCCACGTGTCCAAGGTGAAGCTGGCAGTCTCCGACCCCCTTTGCCCTCCTCCTGCTGTGCAACCCGTGCCCCGGATGATTGATGGCCATCTGGCCTGGTCCGTCTCCTCCATCCTGGACTCCCGGCGCCGGGGTCGTGGGTTGCAGTACTTGGTGGACTGGGAGGGCTATGGGCCTGAACATCGGCAGTGGGTACCCTCGTCGTTTGTGTTGGACCCATCGCTCATCGCTGATTTCCACCGAGCGCACCCAGAGAAGCCATCGCCAGGAGGTGCTGCTAGAGGGGGGAGTACTGTCACGCCGCGCCGCTCATCAGCGGCGCCACCTGCACACACACCTGCACATCATCAGCGGCGAGGGATTTAAGCCGCCTCGCCCTGGGCTTCGGCCTGAAGCCGTCAGACTTCCTTACGCATCGCTGTGAGTTTCCCTTTCATTCTCAGCTGATCATTCCGGTAAGAAGGTCTTACCTTTTTCTCCTCCAAGTCTGCTCCCCTGTGCACAGGTGGATTTCCCAGCGGCGGACTACTCCTCTCCATCGCCTGTTCCTCGCTGCTGCACCGGGCTTTCCAGGTGGCTGTCTACTGGACCTCGTCCCTTGCTGTGCCAGTCATCCGTCCTGTCCAAGTAAGCTCCTCTCTCGCTTATATATCTCCTGTGTTGGTGTGTGCCCGTCACCCTTCTCCCTGTGCTTTTCCCATAGGGTTGTCCTGCTGTACGGCCTCCTGCCTCTGTGCCCGAAGCAGACGCCGCCACCAACACATTCACATCTCGCAGACACACATTCATACACTCCTGTTGTTAATAAAGCTATTTGAGCTACTCTGAGCCTGTGTGTGTGTGCGTCTCCTGAGCCGTACGTTATGTCAGTGAGAATATAGGCACTTTTACCTCAGCAGATAATAACAACATGGAAGTCTTAAACTCCAGAAAAGAACAACATGAGAATTCTTTGCCCTGAAGAAAATAATATAGGAGCCTCTTGCGCTAAAGAAAACAAAGAGCCTCTTGCTCAGAAGAAAACAACGTAGGAGCCCCTTGCTCTGGGGATAACAATATAGGAGGTTCTTGCTCAGAAGAAAACAACATGGGGGTTCCAAACTCCGAAGATAACATTGAAGTCTCTTGCTCAGGAACTAATAACCCATAAGTTTTTAGTTCTGGAGAGAGTACCCGAGGGGCCTTCACCGCAGGGGCTAACAGCAGTTGAGAAGCGGCGACCCCTGGTGGTGAAGGTGGAATGGATTGGTCAGACAGCCCAGGTGGAGCAGACTGCTCGACCTCTTGGACGATGGGTGGAGTGGACTGCTTGACTTCTTGAACGACGGGTGGAGTGAACTGCTCGACCTCTTGGATGACGGGTGGGGCGGACTGCCCGACCTCTGGAACGATGGGTGGAGGTCCCTTGACCTCTTGAATGACGGGTTATGTGGAGTGCTCAACCTCTTGGACGACAGGTAGAGCAGACTGTTTGACCTCTTGGATGATGGGAAGAGCAGACTTCTTGATATCTTGGATGATGGGTGGGGCGGACTGTCCGACCTCTTGGACGATGGGTGAGGAGGACTGTCCAACCTCTGGAACGATGGGTGGAGGTCTCCTGACCTCTTGGACAATGGGTGGAGTGGACTGCTCGACTTCTCGGACAATGGGTGGAGGTCCATTGCTCTCTCCTGGGGCTCACAGCATCACTCTCGTCGGCGACACTCACGACCCAAGCGCTTTGCCGCTGCACCCAGCACCCTCATCCAAGGCACTCCGCTGCGCTGCCTCTGCGCCTGGCTGTCGCTGCTGCTTCCCGGGGCTTCCAGCTTGCTTGCTCTCACTCTCCAGCTGCGGGGAAGACTCAGTTGACTCCGGTTGCTGCTCTCCCTCTCCGCTGTCATTGCTCACCACGCCATCAACATCACCAGCACTATGTTCACACACTGTGCTGAGCTCCTTGGCTGGCTCGCCGCCGTTGGTAACCAGGGGTTCTGGTCCCCCCTGGATACCCAGCTGGTAGCTTGTTTATGGTGCACACGTAGCGTCATGGCTAACTTTTCTGTTGCCACAGACTGAGCCTTTAGCTCCTCCGAGCTAACTAGCTTAGCTCCTCTTGGCGCCAACAGTCTCGCTACCCACAGTCCCAGCTTCTTGTCCCTTGTACGTTTGGCAAAATCTCCAGCCAGCCACCCGACAGCATCTGCACAAAGCTCTGTCTCTCCCAACATGCGGAGAAGTCTCCGACCCTCCATGCCGAGACGACGGGCCAGAAGTGCCTGTCCTCGGTCCCCGTAGAGTCTACCCAGGCCCAGCCCAGCGATGTATCCCCCAAGCATCGCTATCCAATCCGGCCATAGGACCGCTGGCTCTCCGGGACACTCCAGAAATGGTGGTAGAGGTGAAGGTAGCCCACACGACTCCATGGTTTTCTCTCATCGCCAAAATGTTCATTCATTCATTCATTCATTCATTCATCTTCTTCTGCTTAATCCTTTTCGGGTCGCGGGGGGGACTGGAGCCTATCCCAGCATCTTTGGGCGAGAGGCAGAGTACACCCTGGACAGATCACCAGTCCATCGCAGGGCCAACACAGAGAGACATACAACTATTCACTCTCACAGTCATACCTAAGGACAATTTAGAATCCCCAGTTTTGATGCCATTTAACCTAACTTGCATGTTTTTGGCATGTGGGAGGAAACTGGAGAAATCCCGGAGTAAACCCACGCAGACACGGGGAGAACATGCAAACTCCACACAGATCAATGTTGGTCAGGGGCTGGGATCGAACCAGGGATCCCATGGCCAAGGGTGAGTTGCTGTGCTGTCGCAGTGCTAACCACTGTGCCACTGCCCTGCCAAAATGTTATGTCTGGAAAATCAGAGTCGGAGTCGTTCTTATGCCATGCAGCAAACTCAACAAACTGAACTTTATTATAGACACACAACTATATACAGTCTGGCCGTAGCCCACCTGATATCACACTACACAGGGCGGGTACGGCAAGCCCTAAGGGCCAAGCACACACACACACACACACACACACACACACCACATTCTACACACAACACTTTGTCCAATATATCCACTATCCCTCATCTGCACATGTCCAAACCATCTCAACTTTGCCTCTCTTAAACTGGACTTATGCCCCTCTTCCACTGTACACATTTGAGAGGCTTGTGTGACGTAAATTATATCATTGTCTCCAGTCTGCTAGGTTCTGCACGTGCAGCACAAATTTTCTGACCACATTGTTTGAGAATGTTGACTACGCATGTGCAAGATCCAATCTCCCATTCAAGAGATGGCACTACCAACACAGCATACAAAGATGAAGAGGAAGAAGAAGAAGACGATGAATTAAAAAGAAATGTGACTAGACGAGACTACAGAGAGAAAAAGAAAAGATAATTAGAGGTAAAAGTAGTAAACACAAGAGATTCTTTTCTCCTTTGTGCAGTCATTATTGTTATTGCTTAAGTGTGTGTGGCTCTTTTTAACTTTTTTAAGTGGCTTTTAAGTGTGTGTGGCTCTTTTTTAAGTCACATGACTTTTTAAGTCATGTGACTTATGTATATTTGTGTGTATTTATGTATTTATGTGTATTTCATTTGTAGGAATTGGGCAAAAATGGACCAGCAACAAGCCAATTTTGTTTATATTTTGGCTGGTTTGAAAACTTGCATTCGATTGGTCCTAAGTTACATCTTCCAGAAAAACAGGTCTATTTTTAGAAAGTAGGAGTTTGAAGCTTTATAATGATATCAGAAACTGATGGGGGTTTTCCCAGGACTTGCCACCAGCAAACAAGGAAATAGTCATGATTTATGACTTCTAGTGCCTGTTGCTCTTAATTACCCGGTGCACATTTTGACTCATTTTGCCAGCACGGATCACATATGTTTTCTCTAGATCCACAAAGACTAAGTACAACTACTTCTGACCTTCTTTATACTTTGCAGTGGTTATCAGGCTCCTTTCCTATGGAATCAGTTGCCAATTTGGATTAAGGAGACAGACTTGACCTGTTTTTAAGAACAGGATTAAAACTTTCCTTTTTGACAAAGATTATATGGCCCTTTTCCACTAGTACCTACTCAGCCCTACTCACCTCAGCTCTACTCGGTTTGTAGGGTTTTCCATTAGTACCTGGTACCTAGTACTTTTTGGGACCTATTTCAGTGAGGTTCCAACCGTGCTGAGTCAAGCTGAAAATGTGACAACAGATTTCAGGCCACTGATTGGCCAGGGTGTAACGTCAGTGGATGAGAGCAACGTCTTCACAAGATTCAAAACCGCCATTTGTAAATTTGGCCGTGAGTTTTTATTATTTCTGTGATAATCAACAAAATAAATGGCTACACACAAATCCGCACCGTCACAAAACACTCACCATCTTCCCGTGAGCAGACATCAGCTCGGAGACCTCCTGATATTTAATTTGGGATCACTTCGTCGGCACCGGGGCTGAAAAGTTCATCGGCTGAAAAGTTCATATAGTGGTCAAATTTGACCAAATGTACTTATTTTTCAACCGTCTCCCCATCAGTGTGCACAGTTCTTCCATCGGTGTTGCCGTACATGGATCCCTGCACTTGAAAATTAAACTACATTTGGTCAAATTTGACAACTTTCAACTTTTCAGCCTATGAACTTTTCAGCCCCGTTGGCCCTGCTGCGATGGAATAACCTGAAATGAAAAAATATACCAGGAGGTCTCTGAGCTGATGGCTGCTCATGGGGAAGATGGTGAGTGTTTTATGATTTTAAGCATCTTTTACGTTATTTATCAGTGAAAACGTCAGCATGTAAACAATATAACAGGATAACGGGCCGCCTTCCTGTAATGAACCCACCCGCTTGAGGTGGTACTCAGTTGTAATGGAAAACCAACCACACCGTGTCGAGCCGAGTAGAGTCGAGGCAAGTGGGGCTGAGTATAAGTGCTAGTGGAAAAGGGGCTTTTTGCTTTCTACATGTCTGTTCTTTTCTTCTTCTTTTCTATCCCTTCACCTCCAGCCAGTCACAGTAGATGACTGCCCCTCCCTGAGCCTGGTTCTGGTGGAGGTTTCTTCCTGCTAAAAGGGAGTTTTTCCTCGCCACCGTCGGCAAGTGCTTGCTCACAGGGGATCACCTGTTTGTTGGGGTCTTTCTGCAACTGTGGAGTATTTGCTCTACAGTTTGAAAGTGGTATGAAATGACTGTTGTGAAATTCCACCATAAATAAAGTTTAATTTAATTGTCTCACTGTTCTTATGCATGTCCTGTACCACCCTCACATAGTCCATGCCACTCCTGACTTCATCATACAGTACCGCACTTCCTCTCTTGGCACCCTATCATGTTTTCTCCAGATCCACAAAAACATGCATTGCATCTGTACTCTTTGGCAAGAAACTGCTACAGCTCTGTGCATCAGTCTTGTTCTTGAAGATTGGTATCACAACACTTCTTCTCCACTCCTCAGGCATCCTCTCACTCTCTAAGATTGTGTTCAACAATCTAGTTAAAAAGTCCACTCCCATCTCTCTTAAACACCTCCATACCTCCATAGGTATGTCATCTGGACCAACCAGTGTTGCCAGACATATTGTAATTATCATATTTCTATGATAGTTTTGCCCTCTGTATGATGTACAATCAATAATTCAAAAAATCCCATAATGTACGACAGTTTAACCCCCTCATTACATGGCTAAGTTAATACATTAGCCAACACAATCAGAATACTGATCCTGCGCATACATACTACACTTATTTTTATGCATCATCTCACGTGTGCGGGCTGCATGGAAAAGAAGATGGAAGACTTGCATTGCAGTAGCAGAGAGGCAGCCTTGGATGGAGGCTAGTGATGAGATCCACACTTCACTGAAACGTACTGAGTCAAGCTAAAAAGATCCGTTGTACACCAAATCATTCAGTGCTGTACTAGAGTTCCAACTGTTTACCATTCACTGAACTGAGGGTTAGCTGAACTAAGCGGCTTGTTTGCCGCTCAGGTGAGTGATTCAGCTGGTGATCCCCGGCTTCCAGTACAGTTCCGGTGAGTGATTCAGTACAGTACGTTTACCCATAAAAACTAGTACACTCGATCAAATTGTTGGCGTACGTTACAGCACTAATACAGGCATGGCCGACTCAAAGAAACATCACCAGTAGGTTGAGAAACAAATGGGAGGGGCATAGACCCCAATTTTACCGGGTAGTTCAACCCTGTTGTTGGCATTGGCACTGAAGCTTTCTGTTACTGCTGCAACATACAAATGTTTGTAAAAATGTCACTGGATTGTGGTTCTCAATAAAACTATGAGATAGGTTTCTACTTCAACTATCAGAGGCATTTTAGTAGTAGTTTAGGTGGATTGATTGATATTTATTACTAATGTATAGAGTACTTCTCAAAATATTTATGAGGCAAGACTTGATATATGCTAATTCAAAACTTCCTTTGTCACCATCTTTCTCCCTTTTTGTTAGTTGTCTTTGCTTATTATGTCTGCAGAAAGACAATCAAAAGTCAATCACAAAATTTAATCAGGGACATTGTCCACTGTTACTTGTTTCATACAACCCATTTTTTTAACCTCTGGCCATCAAGCTGTTACTCTTTTGCAGTTCAATAGGCCTTTTCCTGCCATCCCCCACAGAGCAAGTTTGGCGGGCCCTCCTGTGTTGGCCTCTAGGCCCTAACACAAAGCAGATGTGGAAGAGGAGAATCTCGTACGTCTCTGAACAGTCATCCAGAGGCGTTCAGTTGACTAAATCTTGTTAGTTAACTGAGACCTGCTCATTTTGTGCATTTAGAAACCGCCCACGCACAGAGCTGCTGTTGTCTAGCACAATACATACAATTAAAAAATGCCAAAACACTCCCGTGTGTGTGTGTGTGTGTGTGTGTGTGTGTGTGTGTGTGTGTGTGTGTGTGTGTGTGTGTGTACATGCTTCATTAAACGTGAACCATGCATGAGCATGAGATTATTCATTTCCTTGTGGTGCTGCTAAAAGGAATGCCTTTTATACCAAAGACGTGTACAGTTCAAAGAATGTTTAAATCAGAAAAAAATGTTTCTTGTTTGATTTGTTTTCTGCAATCAGCTGAAAGTTTGCTAATTTTGAAAAGGAACCTAGGTTACAATGGGGTATGAGTAATTTTGAATGTAACTGTACAGTACTGAGAGACTAACCAAAGTACAAGTTAATAATAATCCATCTTCCTTGATCTGCATGTCTTAGACTGGCATGTTATTACCACAATTTAGATATAAGTATGACTATTTATTAACATTTACACAAACTTTATTAGTATTGGATATGATAGGCAATGTACCACATCCTCCTTTATATATTTCTATTATGATAGACTTGCTGTAAATGATTTATTCATAGGTTCTCTGTAGAGCTGACTAAAAAAATAAAATCCCAGAGTTTTTCATGCTACACCTGATTTTAGGTTTTAATCAAGATTTTGGATTCAAGACAAGAAATTGACCCCCCCCCCCCCAAACATGATTCCCTATTGGAAATAAAGTGCAAACTTGGCTTTAACCAAGCCAAACCTTTTTTATAATAAAGGTTTGATTAAAGGTTTGTATGGACTGTATGTACAGCATGTAGGGATGGATGGGTGTCAATGATGATATGTATAAAATATAGTTAATTGTCTACTTGGGGTTCTTAATTGAGGTAATATGTATATATTTCACATGGGTTGTATTTAGAGAAAAGAGGAGTTGGAGTAAATAAGTGTTAACTTCTTCCTTCTCCCTTCCGAGCACTGTACACGGTCACTTTTGTTGCACTTGTCATCTGTTTTGTTTTTTGCTCTTTTGTTCAAAATAAAATATCTCTCATCTCATCTCATCTCAGACAAGGATGGAACCACACATTTCTGATTAATAAAGCTTAAAACTTAAGTTTTATAAAATTATTTTTTCAGGGTGGGGAAGAGGTGAGACTTTGAGGCAACCATATTTCCTCCTGTCAATGGGAAAATCAATTTCCACAATATTCTTTTTTTAAAATATTGTCCAAACCAAAAAGATCCCAATTTCAATTTAAAATTGATTCATTTCCCAGCCGTAGTTCTATGTGATGTCACATAACTCACTCTCTTTTCTGCTAGCATAGGTGCAACTGAGTGTAACCCCATAAATATTTCTGAATTCTGTTTAAAAAAAAAGAAGTCTTAATTGCCTGGTATTCAAGGATAATGAACATGTGATAATTACACATTAGTCCATTATGATATGTATATGAGCACATAAAACCTAATAATCTCAGTAAGGTTTGATAGTGTTGAGATTTGTTCATTTACATGCTTACTCGTTGTGTTTGTATTGTTGTCTTGGCATTGTGTGACAGAAAATGATGTAATCACATAGTCATGCTCCTGGGTTTTCCACCCTATTGAGTCTGTGAAAGTGTGAATAGCACCACTTACAGTCCAACCTTTCTGTAGAGAGGACCTACAATCTACAATAGTACTGAAACAGCCTTAGTGAAGGTCACTAATGACTTTCTTATCGCATCTGATAATGGACTTGTTTCTGTACTTGTCCTTTTAGATCTTAGTGCAGCCTTTGATACTATCGATCATGATATTCTACTTGATAGATTAGGACACTATGTTGGACTAAATGGTACTTCACTGCAGTGGTTTAGATCTTATTTGTCCAATAAACTTCAGTTTGTTCATATCAATAATGAGTTTTCTTCCAACTCTAAGCTCAGTCATGGAGTTCCACAGGGATCTGAGTTAGGTCCTACTGTTTTTAATTTATATATGCTTCCGCTAGGTAACATCATTAGAAAGCACTGTATACATTTTCATTGTTACGCAGATGACACACAATTATACCTGTCAATGAAGCCCGATGATTGTAATCAATTAGCCAAGTTAGATGCCTGTCTTAAGGAAATCAAAGCTTGGATGACTTGTAATTTTCTGCTATTAAACCCAGATAAGACTGAAGTCATTCTTGTTGGTCCCAAAAATCTTAGAAATACCTTTCCAAATCAAACTCTTAATTTGGATGTGGCTACTCTTACCTTTCTTTACCCGAGTGTCCAAGACATACGGTCGCAGGTCTGATGACATGATAACAAAATCGATCATTAATCTGTGAGCTAGGGTGTCCTGGTGCCAGGTGCACATATGGACAACCTTATGCTTGAACATGGTGTTAGTTATAGACAAACTGTGGTTAGCACAGAAGTCTAATAACTGAACACCACTCGGGTTCAGATCGGGCAGGCCGTTCCTCCCAGTCACCCCCTTCCAGGTTTCACTGTTGTTGCCCATGTGCGCATTGAAGTCCCCCAGTAGGACAATGGAGTCTCCAAGATGAGCACTCTCCAGCAACCCAGTCAGAGACTCCAAAATGGGTGGGTACTCTGAACCATCATTTGGTGCTTAGGCACAAATGATGGTCAGGACCCATTTCCCAACCCGAAGGCACAGGGAAACAATCCTTTCATCCACCGGGGAAGACTCCAATATAGAGGCAGCAAGGTGGGGGGATACAAGAATACCCACCCCTGCTCGTCGCCTCTCACTGGGGGCAACTCCAGAAAAGGCCAAGCTCCAGCCCCTCTCCAGGAGATTGGTTCCGGAACTGGAGCTGTGTGCTGAGGTGAGGTCAACTATATCTAGCCAGTATCTCTCAACCTCATGCACCAGCTCAGGCTCCTTCCCCACCAGAGAGGTGATATTCCACGTCCCAAAAGCTAGTTTGGAAAGCTTGGGATCAGACTGCCAAGGACTGCCAGTGAGGCGGCATGCAAAAATATAAGCAGCAGTGCTGTGGTTTTAAGCAGGTTTTATTATATCATGTTGCCTTCACGGGATCCCCTCTCCGGTGCATAGTGGAGCAGCCCGGAGCGGGATCCCTAAGCTCTCAGAGAAGGAGAGGCGGACACGCGTGTGTCTACCAGTTGCAGGATCAGAGTGAGAGAAGAAGAGAGATTGCGTTACAGAGTTGCACCTTAAATACTTGATCATAACAATACATCAAAAAGACATACCCCACAGTCTAGAATGATCAAAGGGACAACAGAACAGGCAGGAGGTATTTGCATTTGTAAGCCATACATCACAATGGGCAGATTAGCTAGACCTCGCTCTAAGTGCAAGACAAAGAGGCTAACAAGCACATCTACATATTGATCTGAGTCTCTAGGTCACAGTAAGGACAGGACGCATGAGTACAAAGGATGAAAGGCATCGATTAACATCACATAGGTGAGACAGAAGAAACTCGTCTACCTGTAGACATTAATACACCAAAGCACATCTAAGATGCTCAGAAAAAGCACAGTAAGGACAAGCCATATGCACACTATACCGAATGGCGCATTACATCATCATTTGGCTGCACGGTGGCGCAGTGGTTAGCACTGCGGCAGCACAGTTTACCCTTGGCCGGGGGATTGTGGGGATCGTGGGATCGTGGGTTCGATCCCAGCCCCCGACCAACAGTGATCTGTGTGGAGTTTGCATGTTCTCCCCGTGTTGCGTGGGTTTACTCCGGGATTTCTCCGGTTTCCTCCCACATGCCAAAAACATGCATGTTAGGTTAATTGGCTGTTCTAAATTGTCCCTAGATATCTGTTTCCTATAGGCTCTTAGAATAGAGGGTTAGTGTTAATGAAAGCGCTTTGAGTGGTCTTTGTGACTAGAAAAGTGCTATATAAGTGCAGGTTAGTTAGTTAGTTAGTTAGTCTCCGCCTTTGACTGCCACCTGATCCACATAGCACCGGACCCCCATAACCCCCCCTGCAGGTGGTGAGCCCACTGGAGGGCGGACCCATGTAATTCCTTCGGGCTGAGCCCGACCGGGTCCCATGGGCATAAACCCGGCCACCAGACGCTAGCCATCGAGCCCCTCCCCCAGGCCTGGCTCCAGGGTGGGTCCCCAGTAACCCCATACCGGGCGGGGTACACTGAATCCTTGTTCTAGTATTTATCATGAGAGTCTGTTGGATCGTTCTTAGTCTGGCCCTTCACCCAGGACCAGTTTGTCTTGGGTGACCCTACCAGAGGCAAATTGTCCCGGACAACATAGCTCCTGGGATCACTAGGGCACGCAAACCCCTCACCACGATAAGGTGACGATCCATGAGGGGACCTACAATCTTCTGCTGTATTTCACCCCACATGTAAATGTTTCAATAAATGTTCATGAGGGCTCAAAGAGAGTCCATCTTATTCCTCTACACGCCAGAAGACCGCTGCGACAACTCAGCTTTTAACAGCTTTTATCAGTAAGTTGGACATATTTCAGATCTCTGGAATAAGTTTTGAGTGGGCATATAACATGTGGCAATTTCAGTTGCTAAGAGCTGAGTGAGCCAATGTTGAGGTTAAGTGAAAAGTTTTGAATGGGACATACAACGCGGGAGCCTGTGAAAACATAACAAGATAGCTGATTAGCAGGTACAGATTGTTAGCATGATGGCTAACAGGATAACAGCAGTCACAACACAGCAGCTGATATTCACTGGATATGAAGATGAGTATGACCTATGGAAGACAAGATTCCAAGGCTACTTACACACTAAAAAAAAAGACTATTTTGTATGAGCCCAGTGGTGAAGAGCAAGTTGAATGAATGAATCTTTATTTCAGATAGATTAAAAGTAAAGATTAAAAGAAATGAACAGAATAATATAACAAAGGGGGAAAAAATCTAACAAGGTCAAATTAAACAATAACTCCTCGGATTATACAGTTCATCATAAATTATACGAAATGGGTGATGGCTGAAGCCGCAGCTTATATTGCCCACCCATATTCCATCCAAGAATTCAAAAGAAAAACAAGAGCGATTACAATTCAGAACAAAGCTAAGACAAAATGTGACAAAAAACTAAGGTACAACACAACGCAGGCTGGATATGACAATCCTTATGTGATTTTACATGTCATCTTGTATATATGTTTGGAGTATTTCTTCCTTTAGTTTTTGTTTAAATTGTCCAAGCGTTGTACATGATTTTAATTCAGGTCCAAAATCGTTCCACAGTCTGACTCCTTGCACTGAGACACAGTGTTGCTTGGTGGTAGTTCTCACTGAAGGTTTTTGAAATATACGTGTTCCTCTGAAATGATATTGTTTCTCCCTTATTTGGAACAACTTTTGGATATTTGCAGGCAGTGATAGATTCTTCACTTTAAACATTTTTACTGCAGTTTTAAAGTCAACCAGATCTTTCAACTTGAGAGCTTTTAATTTAAGAAAAAGTGGGTTTGTTGGTTCCCTGTAAGCAGCTTTGTTTATTAATCTAATAGCTCTCTTCTGAAGCATAAAGACTGGATATATGTTTGTTTTATATGTATTTCCCCATACTTCAGTACAATATGTCATGTATGGGAGTATTAATGAATGATACAAAGTATATAGAGTGGGTTGATTCAGCAAATATTTCACTCTGTGTAGTATTGCGATTGATTTGGATATTTTACCTTTAATATAATTAATATGTGACTCCCAGCACAGTTTATAATCAATTATTACTCCAAGAAATTTAATTTCGGATTCTATTTCAATCTCTACACCATTTACACTGAATTTAGATACTGGGTTGTTGTGATGGTTGTTAAAAATTATAAATTTTGTCTTACTTAAATTGAGCATTAATTTGTTTGAATCAAACCACAGTTTAAGCTTTCCTAATTCCTTTCCGAGTGTATCCAAAAGTTGTTCCAAATTGCTTCCACTGCATAATAAATTAGTGTCATCTGCAAACAATATTAATTACATTTTTTCCGAAACTTTATATATATCATTCATATACATATGAATATACATGGGCTGCACGGTGGCGCAGTGGTTTAGCACTGTGGCAGCACAGTTTTACCCTCGGCCGGGGGATTGCGGGGATCATGAGGTCGTGGGTTCGATCCCAGCCCCCGACCAACAGTGAGCTGTGTGGAGTTTGCATGTTCTCCCCGTGTTGCGTGGGTTTACTCTGGGATTTCTCCGGTTTCCTCCCGCATACCAAAAACATGTAGGTTTAGGGCGCTCGCGCACGCAGCGACCAGCAGCCGGTGGCTTGTCACCAGACTGCAAACCAAATCTACCTACGGGTACAAATAAGTAACAAAAAAAAAAAATATTGAATAACAATGGCCCCAAAACTGAACCCTGTGGGACTCCGCAAGTAACCTTCAATAACTGCAAGTTTTTGCTACCAACACATACATACTGATATCTGTTCTTTAAGTAACTACATAACCAGGACAGTGCTACCCCCCTAAAACCATAATTTTGTAGTTTCTTTAACAATAATTTATGATCCACTGTATCAAATGCCTTTTTAAGATCCAGGAATACCCCAACGGAATACTCTTTATTTTCAACAGCAGTTGATATTTTTTCTATAAATTCCATTAGAGCAAATGTAGTTGTCCTCTTGTGTCTGAACCCATATTGCTGCTCACACAATAAATTATTCTTCATTATAAAGTTGTCAATTCTCTCACAGAATATTTTTTCAAGTATCTTAGAAAATTGCGGCAATAGTGAAATAGGTCTATAGTTTGAAAACTCCCCTCTGTCACCCGTCTTGTATATCGGAATTACTTTAGCTATTTTCATTGCATTGGGAAATATACCTGTTTGGAGAGACAGGTTACAGATATAATACGTCAGTGGCTTCACTAAGCGTTCAATGATAGTTTTGACTAAAAGCATGTCAATACCATCACAATCCGTAGATGTTTTACTTTTAAACGATTTAACAATTTCAATGACCTCTCTCTCGTCTGTGTTCTTTATGAAAATGGAGTCTTATATAGCAATGTTTTTGCTTATTGTATCACCTGTAGATGCTGTAATGTTTTTTTCTCGAGCCAAATTAGGACCAATGCTAACAAAAAATTTATTAAATTCATCTGCAGGTGAGACTGCATTCACACTCTGAGTCGTTTTTGTTTTTTTGTTTTTTTTGAAAGATTGGTTGGGTAGCTTGTATTTCTGTTTTTATTTCCAAGAATATTGTTAAGTATTGTTCATGTATTTTTAGTGTTATCTCTGTTTTTCTCCAGTTCTTTACTGTAATAGTCTCTTTTACTACATCTCATTATACACTACCATTCAAAAATTTGGGGTCACTTAGAAATTTCCTTATTTTTGAAAGAAAAGCACTGTTTTTTTCAATGAAGATAACTTTAAACTATTCAGAAATACACTCTAATATCTAATATACATTGCTAATGTGGTAAATGACTATTCTAGCTGCAACTGTCTGGTTTTTGGTGCAATATCTACATAGGTGTATAGAGGCCCATTTCCAGCAACTATCACTCCAGTGTTCTAATGGTACAATGTGTTTGCTCATTGTGTCAGAAGGCTAATGGATGATTAGAAAACCCTTGTGCAATCATGTTAGCACAGCTGAAAACAGTTTAGTTGGTTGGAGAAGCTATAAAACTGACCTTCCTTTGAGTAGGTTGAGTATCTGGAAAAAATTATTATTTCAAATACAAATCATTATTTCTAACCTTGTCAATGTCTTGACTATATTTTCTATTCATTTTACAACTCATGGCGGTAAATAAGTGTGACTTTTCATGGAAAACACAAAATAATTGTCTGGGTGACCCCAAACTTTTGAACGGTAGTGTATATATTAACTTATTTTTGTATGTTTTATACCGCTGCTCTGCTTCTTTTGTCCTATTCTTTAGAAAAGCTTTATCTAATGATTTTTTCTTTTTACACGCTTTTTGTAATCTTTGGTTAACCATGGCTTGTCGACAAATTTCTATTTAAGCTTTTTCTTTACTAATGGACAATTTTTTTCATAAAGAGTGGTTACAATGTTCATGAATGTGTCATAGGCTTCATTTACATCTGATACATAGACTTTTGTCCAGTCTTGCTTCAGCAAGTCTTCTTTAAAAGAACTGATTGCATTTTGTGATTTGTATCTGAAAGATTTTAAAATTTTTTCTGTATTGGCCCCCATGTGGCCATGGATAAGTGCAAAGATTGGCAGATGGTCACTTATGTCATTTATCAATAATCCACTTTCTATTTTCTTATCAATAATATTAACAAACAGGTTATCATTGTGTAGCAGTGTGAACTGTGATTCTACTGGGATGTGTTATTGTGGGATATAGACTCATGCTGTACATAGAATTCATGAACTCTGTGATTACATTTTGTTGAAATGGATTTAGTAAATCAATATTGAAGTCTCCACAGATTACAATCATTTTCTTATTAGTTATATTATTGTACAACTCAACTAACTTATCTCTGAATGTCTCAACGCAAGTTCCCGGCATTCTATATATACAACTTATAATTAGATTTTTTGTTTTATCTTGGTCAGTCTCAACAGTAACACATTCCAGAATCCCTGGTAGTGCAAAGGACATTCCATTTACAAGTTTACACCTATACAGGTCATCAATATACAGTGCAACACCACCACCCTTTTTTTGAGATCTATTAATATAAAACATCTGATATCCTTCTATTGTCATCAAAGAAGCCTGCTCTTCATTGAGCCAAGTTTCAGAAACTGTGAAAGTTGTAAATTTTCTATCTAGCTGTTTTAAATAGTCCTGAATCTGTGGAAAGTTTTTGTTAAGACTTCTGCTGTTAAAGTGTATTATTGATAGTTTACCATTTAATTGCACTTGACTTTTGAATTGTTTTTCAGTGTAATATTCACAGTGATTATGAATATTATTGAAGAAGTGGTTATCAGGATCAATATCATTCTACATCTCTTGTAGTTTATGTTCAGCATAATGACATATTTTCAGAGTCTGAATTTCTTCACTCTTTGTCAAATGACTTCCTCCAACTGGGGATGATTGATATCTACTAAAGTCAGTCATAAGTTTTTTGTTTTGTTTTTTAAAGTACATTGACATGGTATGTCACAAAAATGACTGTTCTTGCCTTGTGTGTGGATATGGATTATCATAGTCTCTTAATTTTCTTAATCAGTGTTCATCTATATTTATTTAAGTCAGTGAGATCTCTTATTATTATGGCCTTTGCTTCCTCAGGTGCTCCAATTTAGTTTGATCCAAACTCTACAGTTTCTTGTCCATGTTGCTTGTATCTTGTTTTGTCTTTTCAGCATCTATGCTTGCTGTGCTATTTCAGCATTAGTCTTTGTTAAATGTTCATTTAGGTAAACTGTTCCCCTAGCTTTCTGGCCTGCCTCAGTATATCATTTTTTTTACCCTTCTGTTCACAAAGCGCATCACAATTGATTTCTTTTGCTTTATTATCCTTTCTGGGTAAAGTATGGCAGGCTGAAATTGCATTTACTTCAACCTTTATGTTTCTGCTTTCAAGGAACTGAAGCACCTGGTTTTCCAGGGAGACTGATTCACTTGGGGGAGCCTCCTCACCTCTCATTCCTACTGTAGCATGAGCGTGTGACTGGTATTTAATTAAATCATCCATAACGAGAATATTGTTCAAGGTCCTCGATGCGCCGCTCCAAGTCTGCAATTTTTTTGTCTCTTTCCTTAATTGTTAATTTCAATTCTTGGACTTCCTCCATTAGCCCTAATAATTTAGACTGTTGATTGGCCACTTTGGTCAGTTCTTCTGACATGAAGTTCAGAGATTTTTTAATCTCTTCCATTTCCTCCTTCTTTGGTGGCATTTTTTACTGACCTGATGATAGTAGGACAATCTCTGCTGGTGTCGCTGGTATCCAATCCAGCTGACCTCGAATCCAGCTGGGGCCTCAGCTAGCCCCCTCCACTGCTAGCCCTGCTGCTTACCGCTGCTGTAGTTGAGCTCCGATCCGGTTCCTGTCCAGCTGGGGCTTCGGTAGCTCTTCCGCTAAGCTCCGCCGCCCACTGCCACTGTAGGTGAGCTCCGATCTGGCTCCTGTCCAGCTGGGGTCTCTGTAGTTCCTCCGCTGAGCCCCGCCACCTACCGCTGTCTTCCTCGGTAGTTCCTCCACCGAGCCCTGCCACTGTAATTGAGCTCCGATCTGGCTCCTATCCAGCTGGGGCCTTAGTAGCTCCTCTGCTGAGCCCCGCCTCCTACCACCGCTGTATTTGAGCTCCGATCCGGCTCCTGTCCAGCTGTGGCCTCGGCTAGCTCCTCCGCCGAGCCCCAATCACAAGATTCTAAGAATCTGTGCGGGAGGCTCAGCCGTCATCTACTGGGCCGATGCCAGGTCAGTGAGACGAACTAGGGACAGAGTCGCTCCTTTGTACCGGTGTTAGCTACAACTAGCTGTAGTGTTAGCTGTAGCATTAGCATTAGCTTAGCACATTAGCTTAGCATGTTAGCTTAGCATATCCCACAGCTCCTTCCGTTCGTCCTTCTCCTCAGACGAGCGTGTTCAGACCTACGCAATCACAGCACTTTATGGTATAATTTTTTTAAGCATTAAATCGTCAGTATTATGTTCTTGTAGTCAGGTTTGTCGTTTTTCACTTCCTTGTTTTGTCCAGGGAACACTGTGGTCCCTGGACAAAACGTAGCTGAAGACAGAGAGAAAAATGCTGATAGCTATGCTGAGGTTATAAGACTAATTGATGATAAAAGCCTGTCACTAATAACACATGAAGCCACTGAAAAAAAAAATACTAAAAGAACATTATTCTGGAAGGAACAAACCAAGATGTGCCATTGACCAAGATGCATATGATGGACAGTGAAAGCATTGCATATTATTTAATCCGAGCACAGAACATTATCACAGCCTTAAGAAATGCAGGTGAAACAATGAGTGATGGACTGATTATAAGATAAGATAAGATAAGCCTTTATTAGTCCCACAACAGGGAAATTCCAGGATTGCAACAGCACAGGGATAGCAACACTCAGAGCAACAATCAGAAGGCAAGAAAAAACAAGCAAGCAAGAGCAGCTAATATACATATGTACATATTACTATAAAATATATATATACACACACACACACACACAGACACACAGTGCAGAGCATTGTAGCTGGATGGAATAAATATATGAATATATGAACACACAGTGCAGAGCATTGTAGCTAGATGGAATAAATATGTAAATATATAAACACCCACAGTATGGAGCATTGCAGCTAGGTGGAATAAATATGCAAGTATATAAACACACACAGTGCGGAGCAATGTAGCTAGATGGAATAATATGTAGATATATAAAAACACAGTGCGGAGCATTGTAGCTAGATGGAATAAATATATAGATATATAAATATAAACACACCCAGTGCAGAGCATTGTAGCTAGATGGAATAAATATGTAAATATATAAACACACAGTGCAGAGCATTGTTGCTAGGTGGGATGAAACAGCATAACCGTCTATTTAGTTATCCTACATGGTATGATTATGTGCCCATACATATTCTCACCCTCCATAGCGACCGGTATGTTCCTAGTTGTATGCCGGAGAGGACCATTGTGTAAGTCTATTGCATCTTTTGCATTCAAAAAAAAAAAAAAAAAAAAAAAAAAAAAAAATTATTGCCATTATTATTGCCATTATATTGTGAAGGCTACCAGACTCCTTTAAGCCACTGGCTGTCCATGTAACACAAAATGAAGAAGATAATGTTACATTCACAACTTTAAGAGGAGACTGCAAATTTATGAGGAGACTGGAAAAATAAAGCTCACAGAATCTACATACAATGTGATGAAAACTTGTATGAGACATAGCCAAGGTCCTGCTGAGATGCACACTGGCAGTAGAAAAGACAGAGGTGCCAATGTGACATGCTATAGATATGGAATGAAATTAAATTAAATTAAATTAAATCACCCTTTATTGTCATTCAACTGTACAACCAATCATGTACAGTAGAACGAGATTGTGCTTTACCTATCTACAGTGTCAATCACACACACACCCCAAGTGTAGAATCAGAGGGCCGCTGCCATGCAAGGCGCCGCCACAAATTTCCCTCCTCCATTCCATTATTGCTGAGCACCAAGCTGGACGGCAGGAAGTTCCACTTTTATATGGTCTTCGGCATGACCCAGCTGGGATTTGAACCCCTGCCTCCCGGGTGTGGGGCGGGTGCTCTACCAACTGAGCCACCACTCCGGTCAAAGGGCATAAAGGAAGAAAATGTTCCAGAAAAGGGTAGTGCACTTATTGCAGGAGTAACACACATCAAGGATCCCTCTACAAGAAAAAGAAGGGGACAAGATGGCATCAGAAAGGCTGCAGAGGAAAAAGTGTCTGAGACTGTTTCTCTCAAAGCGTGTGAGGAACAAGAGGCCACTCTACAATGTAAAAAAGAAAGGCATCATAGTGAATGCAGGAACAACACACTGCATCCTAAATGGCATCAGAAAGTTTGAAAGCTTTGACAAGTCATTCTAGCCACATTCGGTAGAGTTGGCTGACAGGACTATATGCAGTGGGATAGCACAACAAAGAGGAACAGCAATAATACATCTGCTGGACAACACGGGGTGACAACACAGAACACAGCTACATGATGCACTCTACATGCCATCAAACCCACACAACATCTTTTCAGTGGCAAGGGCCACAAAACAGGAGCAATGGACACTTTCAAGAAAGAGGACAGCTGCATACTATGGCTTGTTCCAGGATTGACATCCATTCAAGTGATAATTTGTATTATTTACCAACTGTTGAAAACGACATTGACCAATATAATGATGTGCAAAAACTACAAGGTGTCGTAAAAGGCACAGAGAAAGTCTAAAAGTGTCACCAAAGTCCATAGGCCTTCGGACCGGAGAACAACGTGTGTCGGGGGGCCTGCACCAGGCCATGGACCCCCAGACTAGAATGCAGCGCCGGTCCGGCAGCCAGCCAATGTCCATAGGCCAGAGAACAAGGTGGAACAGTGGCCGCAGAAGCACAGAGCTCACCAAACAAACACAGAGGAGTCCTACGCTCTGTGACCGATGACTGCTTCACACTGACCTTGGCCCCTGGAACAAAAGGTGGATGCACACCGGCTTCTTGGGCAACGGTTGGAGGCACGCCGGCCTCTTGGGCAATGAGTGGGGTGGAGTGCTCAATGTCTCGAACAACGATGGGTGGAGCAGACTGCTCAACCTCATAGACAACGATGGGTGGAGCGGACTGCTTGACCTCTTGGACGATAACGGGTGGAGCGGACTGCTCAACCTCTTGGATGGATGGCGCTGGAGCATCCGGCTCTGATGCCTGGAAAACCATCTCCATTGCAGTCACCTCAGTCAGGGGAAAAAGGCAGGGTGAGGCATCAGCAAAAACACTAGGAGCTGGGCAAGTCTTAACTAGTACTAAAGTTATAAAAGTAAAGAAAAGAACTTGCCTGAGCTCCTGGTCCTCTGCTGCTGTGGTGACCTCCTCAGTATGAGCCACAGAAGCTGGAGCGTGGACCTCCCACAGAGCAGGAACTGAAGTCTGTACTGTGGGAACAGTTGGAGCTGGGCGTGCACCTCAGGGACAGTGAAAGCTGTTGTGTGCACCTCGGAGACAGCTTGAACCATTGTGTGTACCTCAGAGACAGCTGAAGCTGTTATGTGCACCTCTGGGACGGCTGGCGCTGTTGTGTGAACCCCGGGGATGATTGGAGCTGTTGTGTGCACCTCAGGGATGAGTGGAGCTGTAATGCACACCTCATGAGCAGCTGGTGCTGTCTGGAGAAGAGTCGAAACTGGTGGTGGTGCTGGGAAGTTACATGGAGCTGGTACCGGGGCTGGGGAGGGATGTGGTGCTAGTACTGGAGCTGGGGAACAGTGTGGAACTGGTACTGGATGATCCTCAAGCTGCCCAGATGCAGCAACAGCCGGTGGAACATCAGGTCTGGGGGCTACAGCTACTTGGAACCCCCTCCTGGAGGTAGCTGCAGCTGGAGGAGCTTCAGAGGCAGCCAGCTCATCCCAGACCAGCTGACTGTCAAACCAGAATGAAACACAGGAGATGCAGGTGAGGATGGGTGGATAAACAGGGCAGTAGAGTTAATAACAGAGTGGGGTGAAGAGAACTCAGGAGTGCGAGGCAGCCGCGGCCAAGTCTCCCCACCAGGAATCAGACAAGCCCCTTCATTCAATGATGTAAAGAAACAAATGGATACTTGCCTGTATTCCCACTCTGCTGCTGCTGACCCGTCCGGCAAGTCCTCTCAGGAGACGCTGGAACTTGTCAGACGGGGGGAGAATGCTCGATGGTGGTGTGCTCATGGTGGACTGAAGGAGGAAATGGAAGCCTGGTGTGCCCTTGCCAGGGATGAGAAGCCGTCTGTGTCCCACGGTACTGGCGACAACCATGTCTACCCCCGGATGTATGCAGTCCTTCCTCCACTGGCACCTCTCCCGCCGCCGGGAACGATTCCATCAGCCCCCGGATGATGATCTGTATGTTTATGCACTGCTCATGCAGACAGGTGAGCTGAGTGAACCGCTGGAGGGCTAGAAGCGCCTCACTCAACTCCTCAGCCCATTCGAGGCAGAGGAGGGCTTCCTCCGGCATGTGGGAGGTGCGGGCATCCTCGATGCAGGCCTCAGTGTTTGTCGCTTCCCATGCTTCCTTCTCATTGAGGCCAAAATACCGAAACTTTAAATACGCTGGGTCCATGATGTGTGTCTTTCTGTCACGAGAGGTGGTTAACTGGACCCAAACGCAGTATTTAAAGACGGCAGTGATAGAGTCACCTCGGAAGCTGTAACAAAAACTTACAAAAGGTCAGGCAGGCTCATGCAGGGATAACGGTCAGAACAGGAGCGTGTTGATCACGCTGCATGACTAACGACAGACGTGAGGAAACACAGATTGGGGCTTGACATAAATAGAGACAGGAGCAATCAAACATAACACGGAACAGGTGATCACAATCAGGAACAAATGGAGATGGCTGGGATGATCACAGACGCAGGACAGGCGGGGCTGAACAGATAATCACACACAGAGGATGTACAACAGTCAGAGGGGAGACAAGACCGCAGCACATAATGATAATAATAACAATAATAATAATAACGATAAACTAAGAAGCCGACCCAAGGAGAAAAAATATACTAAACAGAATAATGATAATGGCAAACCAGAATAAAGATAAAAACCAGAGTGAAATACAGAAAATACCAAAATTAAAGCTTAAAGCGAGGGCGAAGGTTGAGGTCCATGCCCTGAAGACGAAAACACCCTAAATAAGGATGAGGGCATGAGACCTGGCCCACACCCTGACAAAAAGCATAGGTTGGTGAAATTTACAACCAAAATGGGAAAAAAGAAAGAAACACAAACATCTGAGTCATGCATAGAATATGGTGATATAGAAATATGCCCCAAAGTAAATGGTGATGAAAATGCAGATGAAAATATGGAAAATGAACCCGATGAAAATGATGTTTCAGAGGCTGTGCCTGAACACACTGAATGCACACAGCCAGCTAAAGAGAATGTGACCAGGAGGAACCCACGAAGGGCCTGGAAGAATCTGGTTCATCTGCAGGGGTTCAAGACTGAGGATACAAAATATGAATTGCAAATATGTGTTGATCTTTGTTGCAGAGCAGTGTGTGGCATACCTCAAACCTATAAGGATAATATAACACCAGGTAATTCAAGGCAGTGAAAAGAATCCATCCATGAATGAGAAAAATGGGGCCTACAGTCTCACCCAGAGAAATATAAAACAAGATCTGCTGCAAAAGGTTATAATCAGAAACCAGGCTTAGGCAAATACTAGTATGCGCAAACAAAAGTGTATGGAGACAACTACACAATAGGTATGGTTGTTGCCATACACAGGTACAATAGCACTACCCAAAAAACCCAGTGAGCAGACAAAAATGCAAGCACATTAACATTAAGCACAAGTATTCTGTAGAAAAGTGGCACTGAAATATTCACCTACTGAGAAAATGATTGCTGATGGGTTTGTCTGACACTTAAAAGTGTGAAAAGAGTGTGTCTATGCTGGTAAAGGTAAACGGAGAAAGTTAATGTTATTACACTTTCCAGGTAACACACGGGAGCTAAGGTCGAGTGGGGGCAATGAGATTTGTTCATTTACATCCTTGCTCATTGTGGTTGTATTTTTGTCATGGCAATAGTGCATCACAATATGATGTTATCACGTACTCATGTTCTCAGGTTTCCTACTCTCAGTGAGTCTGTGCGAGTGTGAATAGTGCCCCTTACAGTCCAGCCTCTGTATAGAGAGGAGCTGCAATCGCATGCTGTATTTTACTCCACATGTAAATGGTTCCATACTGCAAATATTCCTGAGGACTAGAAGACAGTCCAGCTCCACTTATTCCTGTATACGCCAAAAGACCGCAGTGACAACTCAGCTTTTAACAGACATGCTCTAAATGAAAGTGAATCAAAATATTGAAGGGCCAGCAAATTGCCCAGCAAGCTTTGACAAAACCTTACCTATCATTTTATATCACCATAGTCATTAGAGGACCTTTGATCTGTGGGGTGGATCTCATTGGATAACAACATCATGATGCACACCAAATTAGTCATTAATCCGTTAAGCCAGCCAAAGAATGTGGCTCTCTGTCAGCAGTTCACACTCACGCACATCTACAGTACACCTGGACAAGTGTCAGCATACGATAAAAAGAAAGATGGACACAAAGAGAGGTGGATACTGTAGGATGGGCTTTACAGGAACATTTCAAAAGAATTTTCTAGATTTTCATAGCATTGTTTGAGGCAGGGAGGATGTCAAAATAAGGCTTAGATTACATTTTTTTTTCACATAAGGCCCTTATCTTCTTCATCACAGCAGCATTCGCTGTGATGAAGGAAGAACAGGAACCCCTGATGAAGTTTGGAGAAAGAAAGGTGCAGCGTGTGACTTGGCCAAACAAACACACACATTCATTAACCATGTAGTGTATCAGTGGATCTGGTGTGACAAAGGTAACCACACAAACACCCACCGATACGTCTATGAATCAGTTCTTGTGCTCTGATCAATTTGATACAGGTCTTGCTCTATTATAAAAAAAAAGCTTGTCTCATTGTGTGACACCTATTAAACTGTTCTGAAATCCAACTAAGATAAGCCGTGCCTGTCTCTGCCTCCCTTTGATAGTACTTCTGATAACCACAGCTCAGATTTTGCAGATGTAAATTAAATGAATTTTTATATGTGTTTATAAATCTTCATAAAACTATCAGAGTCAAGCAGTTTCTATCTTTCATTACTAAACTGAATGCTGCCTAGTGCCCCTGAGCACTACTAGCAGGACCTTTGCACCGGAGAAAACCTGAATCAGAAGGAGCTATAAAAGTGATATGATAGAACAGTTACGGGAAGCAGGAGTGATTTCTGTGCTTGATGGTTGTTCTAGTTAATTTTTTCAACAAGCTCACAAAACTGACTCAACACTGGCAATATTAAGTGAATAAATTAGTGGTGGGCAACAATTAAAAATTTTAAATCACAATTAATCTTTTGAAATTGTGTAGTATTTATGATCAATCACACTTTAATCACACACATCTCTTCCATATAATGCACCTTAAATTGGTCATTTTTCACATTTTTCATACTTTAATTAACGTGAGTGGACAAATATGCTTGCTTTCTGCAACTGAAGGTTTATTTAAAGCTTTTAGCATGTAAATGACAACAACTATCCAGGATACTCTCTAAAAAACCTCATAAATACAGTAGAAATACTGCATGTGCAAATAACTAGCCACCACTTTAGCATTATTGCACCAGTTGTCATCTTACCAGTTGTCATAACAGTTGCATCTCTCACCCCACTTTTATATGTGACTTCCAGCAATAGATAGTGTTATGTATGGTAAAATATCTTGTTAAAGGATGAGGCAAGATGGCTGGACGAACATAGCTTTACTGAACGATGGTAGAACAGCAGACACATGGTAGACACCAGGCAGAGGGCACTGGTCAAAGAAGCCACACTATGGATGCCCTCTGCTATTTATAGAGCTGTGCAGTGGCAGAACAGGAAGTGCTCGCCACTATACCGCACTTTACAATAAGGTGTGAAACCCCAACACCACATTTCCTCCCCCCCTTAGAAAAGTCCAAAACCACACATACAATTCCCACCCCCTCCCCCCAATTTAGGACCCGAGTCATGCTCTAACATAACGAAAACTAATGTATCTAAATAGCCTAACACATTCACGCAGCAAAACGTAAAATAGGGCAGACGGGTGGCCGACTGTCCTGCCCAAACGGCACGGTGGATTATTCTGCCACCTGATAAACTAAAGAAAAAGTCCATTAATAAACTAAAATCTCTGCAGTGTTCTTAAACTAAATAAAATACACAAAACAATCCCATTTTACTATATTCATACACATATGAACATCAGAACTATTAATACATAAATTTACAGCACTGTTCCTTGGGCAGGAGAAGCAGAACCAGCATGGGGGGGCCCAGGGCAGCCCCTCAGCAAGCGCACCCCTGGAAGCAGCAGGCCCTCGGGACGATGGCTGGTCTTCTGGATGAAAGCGCCTTTCTTCCTTACCACCGACTCCCGCTCTCGTCCAGCCCCGTCACCTGAAGCCTCTTCCCGGACACGCTGAAGCTTATTAGTGTGCCTCGCCGAGCCATCAGACAGCTTGAAGTACGCTGTGCCTAGCTTAGCCGCTATGTGCATGTGCAGACACTCTTGGTGTTTCGCCAACTGTCGTCTGGCCCATCTTCGCCATGGATGTTCCTCTCTTTAAAACCCGAACCAAGTCCATAACCCTAAGAGGGGCTCAGCTTGGCCTGACATGGTGCTGCTGAGCATGCGGTTTTCCCGTGCTCGTTGGTCTGGCTCCGACCTCTTCTGAAGGTGTCATAGCGGTCACCATCGTAGCTGCAGATCCTCCATCTCTCTG
Organism: Pholidichthys leucotaenia; assembly: GCA_020510985.1. NCBI lineage: Eukaryota > Metazoa > Chordata > Actinopteri > Cichliformes > Pholidichthyidae > Pholidichthys > Pholidichthys leucotaenia. Next base: position 26,016,365 of record CM035840.1, on the reverse strand, counting down.
CGGCCAAGCTCCGGAGGAATCTGAGGCTAGCACATCGGTGTCAATTGCCGGCACAGGCGCCTCACCACCACGCTCAGTACACCCGCTACTATTTCCCGAGCACCAGCACTGAGACCCTCTTGTGCTGAACCTGAATGAGACTGATCCTGCTTGACCACCGTGTTGTCCGTTAGCTCTTCGTACAGCACAACGTCCTCATCGACCACCAGAACCGGAGGGTTCCACTGGCCACAACCCGACCATTCCTCCCCAGCATCGTCTTTAATGGTGAAACCCAGTCCATAGAACAAGTCACAGCCCATGATGTTATCGCCTCAGGCTGTCACGTGGAACGTGAAGTCAACCATCGTTGCAAACTTATACCAAACTGTTAACTCCAACGTCCCAACCGTGCACAGCCTGCAGCCTCCATAACCATAAAGCGGTGCTGGGTTACCTCTCACTCTGTAGTGGGGGAAAACTTCCTCACTGTGGCCCAATTCAGCAACAACCCCTCCACCCCCGTGTCAAGCAGCAGCGGTACCGCCACGCCGTCCAGTTCCATTGCACAGAATGTGTACCTGTTGGTACTGGGGGACACTATATGGATGGTTGTCGGGGTGGGCGGAGTGATTTCCTCCGTGGGCTCTCTGGCTCAGATACACGGCACACTCTAGCATAATGGTTCAAACGTGTACATCTGCTACAACGCTTCCCTCTAGCCGGCAGTCCTTAGCCTTATTGCAGTGCATCACGGACCCACAACCCTTGCAAAGGAGTCTTCCTGGGGCAGACCTTCGGCTGGCAACATTGGCTTCCGTAGTGTCATCGTCCAAGCTATCCTCGCTATTCTCGCTATCCGAGTCCACCACATTTGTCGCGGCAGGAGGCTCCGGCGGCTGTTGTGACTGGCACCAGTTTAGCTCCGAAGCTAGCTTGTCTGCGGCCTCATGCCAGAGAGCTAGCTCGACAGCCCTGGCTAATGTTAAGTCATCCGGCACCAAAAGTAGCCTAGCCCGCAATGCAGTGCTACTCGTGTGCTCTGTAAGCTGGTCACGTACCAATTCATCTTCCAGGGGCCCAAAGCGACACTCACTAGCTAACTGCCTTAAGTCGGCGACAAACTGATGGATAGGCTCACCCACTCATTGATGTCGCTGCCGAAAGCGAATCCTCCGGACAGTCACGCTAGCCGGGGTATGGAAGTAGCTTGCTAGCAGCTCGACGACATCTTCAACTGAGTCCAAAGCTCCGAGTGTGCAGAACTGATGGAAGTGGTGTTCGCCATGGGTTAGCTTTTAGCTTATCCATTAGCCCTTTTCATGACTGCTTTTCACTGCAGACGTGCATTTCATAGATAGATAGATAGATAGATACTTTATTCGAAAAAAAAAAAAAGCACTTCACAGTTTGGATTGCTGAGTTATGTCCGGAAACCCTGAATGACCAACGGAGAGTGGTGCTGATTCAGATCAGGAACTTTATCACACAAACTGTTATTATTACAGTACTGGCTTACTGTGGATACTGTACCCTGTATCCACCTTATTCCTAGGCCCCATGATGCCTTACGTCAATTATGGTAGCAACTTCCGGTACTAGTTTAGAACAAATGGTTGTCACTGAAACAGGACACTTTTCCTTCTTAAAAAACAATGACTTCAGCTTCAGAAATGCGGGAACACGGCCTCTTGCACCTCAAAACAGTAACATAATCATGCCACTTCCCACAACTATCAAGGAATGGAAAGATGACCTTAAAAAGGGCTGCACGGTGGCGCAGTGGTTTAGCACTGTGGCAGCACAGTTTTACCCTTGGCCGGGGGATCGCGGGGATCATGAGGTCGTGGGTTCGATCCCAGCCCCCGACCAACAGTGAGCTGTGTGGAGTTTGCATGTTCTCCCCGTGTTGCGTGGGTTTACTCCGGGATTTCTCCGGTTTCCTCCCGCATACCAAAAACATGTAGGTTTAGGGCGCTCGCGCACGCAGCGACCAGCAGCCGGTGGCTTGTCACCAGACTGCAAACCAAGTCTACCTACGGGTACAAATAAGTAACAAAACAAAACAAAAAACAAAAAAAAAAAAAAAAAAAAAAAAAAGTGGCCTCGTACACAGTAGCTCCATTAGATAGCGCTGCTGCTAAGATGCTAACAATGTAAACAAGTGACCCAAGCTGGTAAAATGAGTCACTTTGAGGACATTTTCAAAACTGATGTAACGTTATTTCCATATTCTGTATTGAAAGACCTTCAAAATGATATTTAATTTGTAGGTAGTGCGCAAAAGCTGACCCAGAAAAAGATGATTTGTTTATATTTTAGCTAGATTGATAACTCGCGTTCGATGGGTCAGGAGTTATGTCTTCCACAAAAACATATGTATTTTTAGAAAGTACGATTTCTAAGCTTTCCACTGATACCTGGCACTCATGGGGTTTTCCTGGGACTTGCGCTACCAAACAAAGAAAGAGTCATGATTTATCTTCTCATTGCCTGTACTCATAATGATGCTGTGCACATTCTGACCAGCACGTCTCCACTGCAATAAAATCGGCTGCATTTTGTTAAAATATGTTGGACATAATCAAATTTACCTTAGAGCAGACGTACGCCACAACACCATGCTTGGATGTCGTCTGTCACCGTGTGGTGAAAAGCCTCCATTTATCCAATCTGGCACAACCACGAACACCAGCAAGTACCAGAACTACGCAAAAACATTCAAAAATACAAAAACTAGAAGAGCTGAAATAAGCTGCCACTTGTGTGCAAAACACGTATGTGGACTATACATTAAAATGAATTTGAAAAACTTTTAAAAATGCTGTTTTAAATGCCCCTGCTACTCTACTCTTGCTGACTGATTTAACACTAAGTCAGCTGAAACCGGAAGCTCTGCCTGTAATTTCCCAGTTTGGGATCAATAAAGTACATCTATCTATCTATCTATCTATCTATCTATCTATCTATCTATCTATCTATCTATCTAATCGTTCCTACAGCGGCACCCCCAGGAATAAGGTGGATAGCCTGGAGCCGAGAGAGGTCTAAGATGGCTAACTCTCCCTTTTTATCGGCTAGATGTGATGACGTTACCATACGGATACGTCATCACGCTGGTGCTCATTAACCCTTACACTACAGAAACACCGAAACCAATGTTGTCCACGACCCAGTCCTGGACCCCAGAACCTCCAGCCATTGGGTCCTGCTGCAGCATATGGGAATGGCCTCTTCTCTTCTCTAGAGCAATCAGGTTGGGATTATGCATTGATACGGTCCATATGTTCACATAGTACAACAGCGATACTTCAACAAACTGGTTTGAACACCCAGAATTAAATAAAATGAGGGATGTGTGTTATGAATTGGGCTTCACATGTATCCATTTTGAGTCATGCTATATGACAAAAACAGTACCTGTGCTTTGAAAGTTCTGCTTTTTGTGTTCCACCATGACTAACTGTGATTAGTCATGATCAATTTGATCACGATCACATTACTACACAGTTAATGCAATAACACAATAGCATGCCGACCACTAGAATAAATATAGGTATCTTAAACTGTCAGGTGTTATGCTTACATTATGAGCTTAATTTTATAGATAAGCTTGAATTATTTCAACTAGTTGTCATTTCTCTTTTTATCGTGCTTTAATTTGATAGCTGGGACATCTGTAGAATTATTTATCTCATATTTAGTTACAATGCCTATAAAAACTATTTGCCTTCTTGGTTGTTTTCCAATTTTGTACTTTTATAAATGGAATCATGATCAAAATGAGTTTAGCTTTTTTAAACAAGAATTTACAAATGAAAAATCTTTAATGTCAAAGTGAAAATAAATTTATATAAGTCAGTTAATTAATGTGAATTATATAACTGCAAAAACATTAACTACCATTAAAGTGAATGACCTAAATCAACAAAGGTCCAACCAACTGGTAGTATAGTCCAATTGTAGTATAAAGACATCTGTGATGAAGGTCCAATCACATTCCTGGCTACAATTAGATCAGGAAGACAAAAGAACACTTTTAGCAACTCAGAGAAAATGTTTCTGGTAAGTATAAATCAGGGGATGTATACAAAAAAAAAAAAAAATTCAAATCATTGAACATCCGCTGGAGTTCAGAAATGGAAGACTACGGCACATGTGTACATCTGCCTCAAGCAGGTTGTCCTCATAAACCGAGTGACCATGTAACAAGACTAGTGAGAGACAAAAAAGCCAAAATTTTGTTGACTGTTTCCATTTATAAAAGCAATATTAATAGAAAACATCCCAGAGGTAAATACTGTAGGCATTGTAGGTGTACAAGAGAAACTGCATCAAAACTGTTAAAGTAAAAATGCAAGGAGGAAGTAAAAATTAAAATATCTAGGGACAATAAAATGCAGGCTGTATAATTCAGAGGACTTTATTCCTCAGGTGATGAACTTCTTAAGAACGATCTCACTGTATCTTGATTCCTCAGAAAATAGATTTAGAGTTGGTAATCAAATACAAAAGCAGTTACCGAAATACTATATACTTCCTTAACAATATCGAGGCAGGAGCTAAACATTTTCAACTGTAAAGAAGCTCACAGTTATTTGAGCTGTTTTCAACACTGTAGAAGGTGAAGCCATTGCAGGGCAGGGCAGACGGGGGTTTATGGGGTGGGTGCTTGGGTGCCTGGGTCATACATTGTGAACAGGGCACTAGCAGCACTTCAGGAAAATGAATAAAATTCCCCAAGCGTTAACTCAAAAGATCAGCAGGGTTTACTGCAGGAAGTTGTTCACACAAAATCAGTGTACAGATGCCCGTAAATTATAAGAATGATTCAGAAAGATGCCTCCTCTAACCAATGACAATCAAATTCTTAAGATGTGCCCTAAGGATTTCTATTTATTTATTTCTTCCTGTTGTGGAAACTTACTCAACCGTCAGTGATGCAAGTTATTTAAACAGTCATTTGGTACCTCCGCCAATGAGGTAATGTGATGTGTTCATAAATCTCCTTGTCAGGGCTGAATAAAGGTACCAAACACTAGCTGTGAGTTTGCAAATTTAATTGAGAAAAAACACAAAAGCACAAACAAGACCAAACCAAAAACTAGTAGGAGTAGAAGATAACAGGAGAAGCCAAAAATAGCAAACGTTAAGGCGAGAGGAGTCGCCAGCTAAACCTGGGAAACAAACCATGAAACACACGCTAGGATAAATACAGAAGGTAAGAAAAGATGCACTTACACTGGAAATCGAGAGTAGGGTGCTGCGCCCGACAGTGGTACACAGCCCCTTAAATAAGTCTACAGACAAAATGAAATAAGTAGCAACAAGTGTGGGTAATCTGAGCGGGCAGGAGAAAACAAAGATGCAATTTGGACCAGTTGGGACTAATGACGGAGCCATTGGAGCTGACAGCTGACAGGGCCACGCCCACGCAGAGCAAAACCCCAGAAAGCCATTGAGAGCTGTCAACCCCGAGAGAAAGAACAAAACAGAATACAAAAATAACAATATGGCAAAAAATGGAGACAGGCAACCTCCAAAATACAATAAACAAACTATAATGAATGTAAACAGGAAAATAAATCATGCTGAGAAACAATATAGGATAAGTGACAATTCAAAATGACAACACCGTACAAATATGAAAAAAAAAAAGGGCAGACAACCTGAGCCCGGTGGAATCCCCCAGCACTCAAAACATGACATGATGGGGGCGTTTGTCTGTCTATATGTGATATTGTGGGGGCATGGTGTGGGGGTTCTCCACCCAGAGAAGGCAGCTGGGGAAGGTGGGAACAATGGACCGAAAGAGGAGGTGTCACCGGGGGGTATCAGACGGGACAGTAAGGACTATGCGCCCCCCGGGGGGAGGAGGAACTGCCAAAGCTGCTGGAAGAGGAAAGGGTGTGAGAGCGGTGCCAGCGTTATGCCATGTTAATGTGCCACACAGGTCTTTGTTCCAAACAGCAATATATTATGGTTGGAAGTTCCGGGTCTCAGTGCATGGCATTAAAGATATAAAAGAAGAATGCACAGAGACCCGGGATCGCTTTTGCTGTACTGTATGTTGGAGAAAGAATAAAGTTCATGTGTCATCTAGCTCGTTGCCTCGCCTGCTTCCTTTCTCCACAATATTTTTTTAATCTCATAAAATTGTGACTTTTGTAACAAATGATTACATCTGCCTTCAAAATTCTAACTTGCTTCTAGTAAATTTGAAACTTTACCAGTTTGTCAATGTTGTGTCTGTGTAGGGAATGAGACCAGCGGACTTGTCCACGTGTTGTGGGTAGCTTTACTGAACAAGCTAGTAATTAGCAACAGCTAGCAGAGAGGTGGTACAGGCAGGTAGTGTGGTGGAAGGCGGCGTGCCAAAAGAGAGCGACTCCTGCCTTTAGCCCCTTTATATAGTCACGATGTGGTGACATCATCATCCCATGCATGCGTCCCCACGTCCGTGACGTGTATGGTGGTATTAGCGGTATGCCACATTTATCTTCCCCTTGGAAAAAACAGAACTTTGGTGGTGATGGTTTTACCTTAGCTGGGTGTGGCGTCGTAGTGGTGTACAGCTAACACAGCACATATATAACCAGAACCACTTAATGTAAAGTAGGGGAGAGCTAACTGAAATACACATATGGCCTGGCTCTCAGCGGATGTTATAACCATGTAACGTATACATGTGGATGGACTAAGCTGGACAACCGACTTGGAACTCATCTCATGTCACGGTTGTAGAAAAGCAGAACACACAAGAATACAACAGCATATACGACCAGTGCTGTGGCTAACATATTGTAACGTCGGGGCTGTGATAAAGGGGCGGGGATTCTCCTGCCATGCTTTGCACCGCGGAGGATTCAAACACTGTTATCTGTGTGTCCTTAGTGTTATCCCTGTGTGCTACTGTGCCGTTATAACTGTGTAATAAGACCAGTTGTGACAGCGTTGTTTTCCCTCTATGTGACAAATCATGTGTCTGTGTCACCATGAGTGTGATAAGGGCCTGTGTAAATGACCTCCCCTCTGTTCTGTGGCATGAGTGTGTTTAGAATAAAGCCTGTTTTGTCACAGTCATCTCTCTTTATTGTGTGAACCCTTGCAAAGTCACAATATGCATGGTGATAAATCACAATACTGCATGATGTTAAAGCACAATATTTAGTCAATGTAGACCCAAACCATAAATCACCTTAAGCTCATTACACCATAACCAAACCATTTTTATGAACCTGGTTATCCAGGTAGACTGCCTGTCAGAGCATGGACTGGGCTCCATGTCTTCACCTTGAGTCATAGTCTGATTTCCTTGTTTTCCGGACATGGGCCCCAGCCCACGTCCTCGCTTTGAGTTTGTATTTTGGGTCTTCCTGTAATTATGATTATTCATTATTTTGTCTAATTTGTGTTCTGTAGGATTTGCTCCCTGCTTGGTTTTCGGTCTGGTCATTAGTATTTATTATTATTATTATTATGGTTTTAGATAGATAGATAGATAGATAGATAGATAGATAGATAGATAGATAGATGTACTTTATTGATCCCAAACTGGGAAATTACAGTGTAACAGCAGCATGACAGTAGACAACCAAACAACAGAAACACACACATGACAGACAAAGGGATTACCCATGGAAAGTAAAACTAACACGACTATAAAACCTATATACATCATAGCTTAATATATGATGACCCGTATAAACACATGAATCATCCCATTGCACAAAGAAGGACTATCAGAAGCAGAGTGAAAATGTGAGGTACCAGTTAGTCTGTAAGGTGCAGTGTGGCAGCATAGCTATGACCAGAATACAACATCATAGTGAGTTATTGTACAGTGAAATTGCATGTGGCAGGAAAGATTTCCTGTACCTGGCCGTTCGACAGCGAAGCTGCAGTAGTCTACTGGAGAAAGTGCTTCGCTGTCTGTCTAGTGTGTGGTGGAGGGGGTGATCAGGATTGTCCATGATGGATCACAGTTTATTTAGTGTTCTCCTCTCCACCACTGTCTCAAAGGTCTCTGGTCTGAGACCAATTACAGAACCAGCCCTCTTGATAATCTTGCCAAGTCTGTTGGTATCTCTGGCCCTGATACTGCTACCCCAACAGACAGCAGCAAAGAAGATGGCGCTGGCGACAGCGGTCTGGGAGAAAAGCTCCAGCATCCTGCTGCACACGTTGAAGGATCTCAGCTTTCTCAGGAAGTAGAGTCTGCTCATCCCCTTCTTGTGCACAGCATCGGTGTTGGATCTCCAGTCCAACCCGCTGCTGATCCTGACACCTAGATATTTGTAGTCCTCAACCACTCCCACATCCTCCCCCCTAATCTGCAGTGATCTGAGAAGGCGTCTTCCTCTTCCTGAAGTCAATCACCATCTCTCTGGTCTTGCTGACATTCAACCTCAGGTGATTCTGCTCCGTCCACTCCACAAATCTGTCTACCAGTGCCCTGTACTCCCCTTCCTCTCCTCCTCTTATACACCCCACGACAGCTGAGTCATCAGAGAATTTCTGCAGGTGGCATGACTCAGTGTTGTACTGAAAGTCAGTAGTGTATAAGGTAAAAAGAAAAGGAAAGAGCACAGTCCCCTGTGGAGCTCCCGTATCACTAGCCACCACTCCAGACAAGACATTGCCCAGCCGGACAAATTGTGGTCTGCCTGTCAGGTAGTCAGTAATCCAGGAGATCACAGAGCTGTCAACCCCCATCACCCGCAGCTTCTCTCCCAGCAGCAGTGGCTGGATGATGTTAAAGGCACTGGAGAAATCAAAAAAAGTGATTCTCACAGTATCTCCTCCACCATCCAGGTGCAGATGGGCTCGTTGCAGCGGGTAGATGACAGCATCTTCAACTCCTAAATGGGGCTGATATGCAAACTGTAGAGGGTCCAGCCACGTCTTCACCTGCGGCCTCAGGTGGGCTAAGACCAGTCTCTCCAGGACCTTCATCACGTGAGATGTTAGAGCAACTGGTCGATAGTCATTCAGATCCGATGGAGATGACTTCTTGGGGACAGGAACCAGGCAGGATGTCTTCCACAGCACCGGTACTCTCTCCAGACTCAGGCTCAGGTTGTACAGGTATTTCAGTACCGGAGCTAGTTAGTTGGCACAGGTCCTCAGGGTCCTTGCAGAGATGCCATCAGGGCCTGAAGCCTTCCACTGATGGAGTCTCTCCAGCTGTTTCTCCACCTGATCTGTAGTCACCGTGAAGTGAGGGAGGGTCCTGGTGCCCCCTGAGGAGGAGGAGGGGGGAGATGGAGAGAGGTTCTGCACAGGAGGGTGGGTGGGGAGGGGTGCGTGGGAGTCTGGTTGTGTTGCTCGGGTGACAAACTGTGAGTTGAACCTATTAAAAAACAAATTCAGTTCCTCAGCTCTCTCCTGGCTCCCAGATGGCTGCCCGACTCTCCCCTTGCACCCAGTTATTTGTTTCATTCCCTCCCACACATCTTCAGTGTTGTTTTGCCTGAGTTTTTCTTGGTCTTGTCTCCTCTGATCCACTGGTATTATGTTTCATGTGTATTCCCTGTCAGTGATTGTCTCTTCATTCCTGCCATATTCTTAGTCCTTGGTTGTTAGTATTATCATTATCATTCAGTCTGGTTTATTAGTATTATTATTATCTGAGTCATGTTTATGTTTTCTTATCATTGTTCCTGTCTTTATCTGTAGTTTTGGTTTGGTTTTATTTTGATAGCGCCCTGAGTTATTTGAGCTTAGGTCCATCCTTGATTGTTCACACCTTATTGTAATTATTGTTTCACCTGTCCATTTGTTATTTAAAGGCCAAATGTCACCTAACAGGGTACTTTAAATATCTTGAAACTAGATATAAAAGGGAACCGATCCATTCGGGTCTTGGTGCATATGCTTCAGTAACAACGGAATATTCGTTAATTTAAAACTGCTGCGCTTGGCCTGACACGGCCCCTAGAATCGCCTGTGGAAGAAGGCGGAAGTGACGAAATCCATTGTACCCTAGTTTGATGCTTGGGGTATTTCAATTGATTGTTTATATGGAGACTGGAAGGTTGAAGTGAGCAACAAGAAAGAAAAAATTGGATATTTCACCCATACCTTAAAACGGGACTATCAGGGACAGCTGGGTAATAAGGGACACTTCTCTGGGAAATGTTTTCATACCTGTCAAGTGAGACGTTTTCGCCGTACTTCAACACCGTAAAAAGCGGCTATAAGGAACGGCGGAGCAACAAGGCACACCTCTCTGGGATCTCTGTCTGTTCCGCAACCGCTGCACAGCTCAACGTGTTAAACCATTGTGCTAATGACTTCTCATGGTAGTGAGAATAGCTGACGCTGAGCGATCAGCCCGCCCAGACAATTAAACTAATGAGTGACTCCACACTTCGAACAGTAGTGAGAAGAGCTCCCACTGAGCGATCAGCCCGCCCCAGCTGTAAGTGATCACACACAGGAGTGCTCCTCAAGACACTCAGTTTTTTTTCCAGTATATTTTTTCTTTTGGGCGTACAGAAATGGCAATACGCCCGTTTTTGCTAAAATTGCATTTTCCCCGTATTTTCCTTAAAATATTTGACAATAACAACACGAACTACATTTAAAACATTTCCTAGAAAAGTGTCCCAAACCACTCTGCCGTCTCCCACAGCCGCGCTTGGCACCAAAATACGGCGAAAACGTCTCCCTTGACAGGTATGCGCCTCCATTTTCATATTGATCTGGTCAATTTCTTGACAGCAGCGGCTCTCCTCCACTGTAATAATAATGGCTTCCGAAAAATCAATATTTATGGGGCGCCCTCGACAGACCCCCTCCGGCTTCGCAATTCTGGAGGCGATTAATGTCCAGTTCAATGACATTTTCCACTGGTTCTGCTCTCTGGTCATCGTTGGAACTGTTGTCATCAGACAAAGCATCTGATTCCGTCTCGGACGGCTCGAACCGGTAAGGTTCAGTGTCTCTGTCACTGTCTGAACCACTGACAAAAAAAAAAGACAAAAAAAAAAAAGACAAAACTAAACTAATTTGTTCACAATCGCTGTCACTTTCCGTCATGATTGTCCAATGTTGATAAGTGTGAATGTGGATAGGCAGGGCAGCCAGGGTACAACTGGTGATGTCAAAAACATGGGCGTGGTCTGGACTGGCTGTGAAAAGCCAGCAAGCAAGGTGGGGCCTTCACCTGGTGTATTTTGTGCAATTATGTAAATACAGGTGGGTGATATGGTCTCCGGTATGAATATTTGGTTTAAGCTATGTGTATTTTATCTAAATTCGTTGTCATTTAGAAAAAAAAATTACGTGACATTTGGCCTTTAAGGGACACCATTCCTCACTTGGGCACAGCGTCCTCGTCATACCAGCGTGATCAACATGCTTCATGTCTTGTTCCTGTCATGTCAAGTCCTTGTCCTGCCGTGCTTTGTGTGTTGTGTCTGCTGTGCCTGCCTGCCAGCCTGTTTTTCAGCCCTCGAGCTGTGTCAGTAGTTCACCAGCTCTAATAAACAATCATTTGAACTTGAGTCTCGCATCTGGGTCCTCCATTTACAAACCATGACACTGCTGGTATAACCCTGCATGGTTGATTGGATTATTCTGCCACTTAAAGAACCAACCATGCTCTATTTGAACATTTTAAACAGAGTCACTGTCCAGTCTCAACTGTCCAACCAGAATCCAACCTTAGGGGGCCTCTGGCGAGCCCACGGTGGGCACGGCCCTGGTGTTACTGGCCATGGTGGACCTGGGTGCCATCCTGCTGGAATCATGGCCTGCTCATCAGCAAAGTCCCAGTCTGGGTCCCACACTGGCTGGGTCAGTTCTTGATCTGACCTTGACCCCTTGACCTTTCGCAGATGGCTGGCATGCCATCATGAACCATCAGCCATCTGGAAGGTGGCTGGCCCCAGTTGCATGGTGATTAGCATCAGTGGTGACAGGAGCATCTGCAGGTCGTCTGGGCATTCGGATTGGCGGACCCGAACCCAATCAAGCACCGTGAGTGATGACCTGGTCAGCTTCAGGTGGCACTGCTGCTGCTCTCTCGTCCTGTAGGTGGTGGATGATGCTGGCTGTTGTGGCAGTGTGGTGTTCTCACCGTTGGCAGGACGAGCTCCCAGTTGGTGTCGCTCACTGGGGTCCTGCTTGGCCACGGACACGATCTTCTGCAGCTGAACAGCGGCTCCATGAGGCTTGTGTCAAGTAAGGATCTGAGTCGAGTCTGTGTTCTGCTCTCCATGCAGTATGAAGCTTGGAGTGGCTGCACCCACACCTGGGTAAAACTTGCTCCAGCCATCAATGGTCAAACAAAGTTCTTGGTGGTCGGTGTTGGTGAAACCCAATTTGTGAAAGAGGTCACACCCCAGGATGTTGTCGCCATGCATCGCTAAATGGAAAGTGAACACTGGGAGGACTTTGGACCCATAGAGAACAGTTAACATGATGGTTACTACCAGGCTGATTTTGGTGTGCCCGTATCCATAGAGCTTCACCGTGTTTGACTTGATTGGATGCCAAGGGAAGAACCGCTTCACTGTAATCCAGTCCATCAGCAACCTCATTGCAGTGGTGTCCAGTAGTAACGGCAGAGTGATACCATTGAGCATCACTGTGCACCACTTGTACGCCGAATTACTACAGTCCATTGAATGAATGGTAGTTGGCATAGGCAGTCCAATTGAGCTGGGTGGCAAGCTTATCGTTGACAATGTTGAACGGCACACGTTAGCAAAATGGTTAAGCTTACTGCAGTGCTGGCATCTCTGTCCTTTGGCTGGGCAGGAGCACGTGCGTCCGGTGTGCAGGGGATATACAGTTATCACATGGTCAGTGTACCATGATGTCTTGTCATCCCGCGATGTTCACCTTGGTGTCCTCTGAAAAGGTTGCGTGTCAACAGGCTCTTCAGATGGGGTAACTGCGTATGCTTGCAGAGGTTGTTGTTGTGAAGCTCCTAGCTGCAATGTTAGCTGGGCGGCAGCCTCCAAGTGGAACACCAATTCCACCGCCCTCATCAGCGGCATGTCATCCGGTGACATTAATAGCTTCTCCCACAGCTTCATGTTGGTGGTGTACTCCGCTAGCTGGTCCCACACCATCTCGTCTTCCAACTGGGCAAACCTGCATGTACTCACCAGACAGCGGAGGTCGGTGATGTATTGCTGTATAGTCTCTGCCGCTCCCTGTGAGTGTTGGCGAAACCTAATGCTCCGTACCAACCCAGTCTCGGGAGTTGCAAAATGTCCGACCAGCAAGGTGACACATTTGTCGTATGCGTCCGTGGGCCCAATGTTCTAAATACACGCTGTCCCTCGCTACCAAGGCTGTGTATCAACATTGCACGCAGTCAAAGCTTGCTAGTCTTAGCTAGATCCATAGATGACACGTACGTCTCGAAAGACTTGAACCAACTAGGCCACGGAATGGGCGGCTCACCTGGCGTGGCGAGGAACGGCAGCAGGGGTGCCAAGCATGCTTCCATTCTCCAGGAAAATATTCAATTCCCCCCAGAAGACCAATTTTTATCCTCGTCGCGAATGTTGTGTCTGTGGTGTGACAATGAGACCAGCGGACTTGTGCATGTGCTGAGGGTAGCTTTATTGAACAAGCTAGTAATTAGCAACAGCTAGCAGAGAGGTGGTACAGGCAGGTAGTGTGGTGGAAGGCAGAGTGCCAAAAGAGAGCGACTCCCGCTGTTAGCCCCTTTATACAGTCACGGCATGCTGGCGTCATCCCGTGCATGCGTCCCTACATCCTTGACATGTATGGAGGTATTAGCGGTATGCCACAGTGAAGTCTGAAGAAAATCAAATAAACTTCACACGTGCCTTTTATTTAATCAGAATCATAAGAAGCAGAAGACCATAATAAATCAAACATCTCCTGAACAGAAGAAAACAAATCTCAATTTTCAAATCTAATGGGAAGAAAAATTGATGAGCCAAAATTACGACTGACCGTGAAATCAGAAGTAGCTCAAACAGTACGACAAAAAGTACATGAGTAAAAGTAAAGTTTTTGGTCAAAAAATTCAGGTAGGAATGTATTCAAGTAAGAGCAAAAAGTAAAAAAGTTACTTGAACATGCACTGGAGTAAACTTCACTGGAGTAAAAGTAACTAGTCACTCCTCACCTCTGATTTAGCCGAACTCTTCACTTTCCACATATCCATTTGGATGCTGTGCCCTCGACAAATCTTCTATAGGCCTCCCTATCCTGCACTCATCTGCCGGTTTCTGCAATGCTCATGCCAAGCACATCAGCACTGTCTCCTTTATGGTCTTCTTTGTCTCTTTCTTTGTATAGTGCCCTCTGGGATGGTTTCCTCTCAGCCTTCATGATGTTTGATGTGTTGAAAATACTTTTGTTTTTGTGTGTAAGCAAAGTTCAACGGCCAGCCCTCTTTGATATGAAGCTCTTGTAAAACTGACTTGTTTGACCTGTGCAATATGTAAGGTACTTGTATTTTCCTGTAGCACTTCATCTCAAAATGTCATATATCTGCCTACTAAGCAGTGAGGGTTAAAGAGAGGACTCAGGGTGCAGACAGACTTAGGAGCAATAATGATTTAATTAACAAAACTTAACTCAAAAGCAAAACAAAGCAGCGCATGGGCTGAGGGATAAACTAAACTAAACTAAACCGAGTTGACAAGGCTAACATTAAACTAAACTTGACAAAACAAACTCAAGCAAAGCAGGATTACTCACGAAGGACATAGAACATAGCAGAGTGTGTTGATGTGATGACCTCTCAAAGAACACTGAACGGAGAGTCACATAAATAGGGGAACTCATAATTGGGAGACATAGAACAGCTGGGAGGGAAATCAGGGCAGAACAGGAGCACACACGAGGAACTGGAGACAATAGGTAAACGAGCACACACACACTCACAGACAGGGAGACACAGACATGACAATGAACACCATACAGAGACGGCAGTGGCAAAACATGACTGAACATAATCAAAATACTAAAGGGCCAATAAAGACATTAGGGACCAATGAGGATGATACAACATGACTCAAGATGCAGGACAAAAATACTAAACAGTAAAAATAAACAGATATCACAAAATATAATTAAATACAAAAAGACAACCATAAGACACAGACACCAGGCAACAGGGAAGACATTCCATGACAGGGAAGGATCCGGGAACATGGGCACGTAATAATAATAATCAAAATATTAATAATACAGTGAAAAGCAAAACTACATGAAAATAAAGCATGGGCACGGTCCTAGCCATGCCCTTGATCATAACACAGAAGCTGTTATCCTTTCTCTAGCTGCCTTTACATAGTCCATGGAAGCATCATCTCTAATATACAATGACATTTTACATTTCTTTATTGATAAAGTCACCACCATTAGGGCTCTCATCCCAACTCCTGCCTCTGACCCCTCTGTGTCTGTCCCTTGCTTTGCTGTTTTTAATCAGTTTGAGCCTGTGACCCTGCAACAATTACAAGATGTGACTGATCATATTAAGCCCTCAGGTTCCCCTTGTGATGCTCTTCCTCCTCAATTTTTTTAAAGAAGTCTTTCCTAGCATAGGTCAGCCAGTTTTAATCATTTCAAACAACAGTTTATCTTCTGGTGTGGTTCCTGCAAATTTTAAGCATGCAGTAGTTAAACCCCTGATTAAGAAATCTAGTCTTGACCACACTGTGTTGGCTAATTTTAGGCCAATCTCCAAGCTGCCTTTCATTTCAAAAATATTGGAGAAAATAGTTTAGTTCCAGATGAAGGCTTTTTTGAATGAACATGACATCCTTGAGGTGTTCCAGTCTGGTTTTAAAACCCTACATAGTGCAGAGTCAGCATTATTAAAGGTTTTTAATGACATCCTTTTGATGGCTGATTCCGGTGATTATGTAGTTCTTGTTCTGCTAGACCTAACTGCTGCTTTTGATACAGTGATGTTATATACAATAATCAGCACTTTACTGTGAAGTGCAGTGTGGTGATGTGCACTTCCTGTCACGTCACTGCAATGCCCTATATAAGGCAGGGGGCATCCATATTGCGGCCTCTTTGACCAGTGCCCTCTGCCACGTGCCTGCCGTGTTACTGCATTATTAGTTCCATCAATAAAGCTGTGTTCACCAAGTCATCTTTCCTCATCCTTCACCCAGGTATTTTACCATACATAACATTTGGCGATCAAGGATTAACTCATGGAGGCGTGTATTACACCACTTCGCCCCTTTCTTGAGCTTCTGGGTGAACCACCGGTGCCGTGGCCCAGGTGGTTTGAGGCCTTCCAAACCTACATCACCACGCTGGACCTCGGTAAGTTCGAGAAGTTAAGAGCACGTGCGTTTCTTGTTCACAACCTGGGTATTGAGGGCCAGCAAGTCCTGCGCACACTTGGAGCTTTGGACTCTTTTGAAAATGTTATGGAGCTGCTAGCAAACCATTTTCACACCCTGGATAGCGTGACTGTCCGGAGGATTTGTTTTCGGCAGTGACATCAGCGGTTAGGTGAGCCTATTCATCAGTTTGTCGCCGACTTGAGGCAGCTAGCTAGTGAGTGTCACTTTGGGCCATTGGAAGATGAAATGGTATGTGACCAGCTTACAGAGCACATGTGCAATGCCACACTGTGGGTGATGGGTAAAATGTATCTATAAAAAGCAATGTGCTGTTTGACTCAAAATATGTGTGCTCTGCTTATGCTTAGGTAATATAACCAATGGAAATATACTGGAAATATGTGTGGCTTATTATCTGCAAAAAGGGAGTAAAAACTCTGCCCCAGCACAGAGAGTAACAGAATCTTGTGATTAAAGACCCAGAGAACTGGCTGTGCTGAGGAGTGACCGAAACTCAGCTAGCTTGACCCATGAGATTGTGCAACGCTGGAGCACCTTGACCTAGAGAAAAGAGGAGCCACATTCATTGTTACACCCTGTACGAGGAATGGACTGCTCTAAGGCAGAACAGAGACTACTCCCACGGACCTCTGCAGCTGCTTTCTGCTGATAATGCAAGCTTGGAGTCACATAAATATACTGGGTCAGGGATAGCACAGTGTCAATCAGACTTCATGCCCTGACACACTTTATTGCTGTTAGGGACAGAGTCGGGACCCAGAGCTCTGTATATGCTATATTCAACTGCTCAATAAATACAGATTTTTCAAGACCTAAATATACTCTCCTATTACCTTTATCAACAAATTCGGGAGGAATGCTTACACACACATAGACAACGAGTAGGGGGAGAAAAAGCATTCCAACATGGGCTAGGCTACTCACAGCGCCCAAAGACTTAACATAAGCCAGAGCTGTCAAACTAGCTCTCCAGCTGGAGACCGCAGACAAGCTAGCTTCAGAGCTAACTTGGCATCAGTCACAGCGGCCACCAGAGCCACCCCGTGCGGCAAATGTTGCGGACTCAGATAGCAAGGATAGCTTGGACGACGACACTACGGAAGCCAATGCTGCTAGTCGAAGGTCTGCCCTGGGAAAACCCCTGTGTAAGGGTTGTGGGTCTGCAACACACCACAATAAGGCTAAGGACTGCCTGATTAGGGAAAAACATTGTAGCAGATGTGAACACTTGAAGCATTATGCTAGAGTGTTGCACAGTAGAATTAGACGGCGTGGAAGTGCTGCTGCTGCTCGATAAGGGGGCGGAGTTGTCATTGTTGAATTGGGCCATGGTGAGGAAGTTTTTTCCCCCACTACAGGATTAGAGGTAACCCGGCACCGTTGTACGGTTATGGAGGTGGCAGGCTATGCGCTGTTGGAAGTTTGGAGTTAACGGTCTGGTACAAGTCTGCGAAGATGGCTGACTTCACGTTCCACGTGACACAGCGAGGCGATATCATGGGCTGTGATTTGTTTTACCGACTGGGTTTCGCCATAAAAGATGATGCTGGGAACAAATGGTTGGCTTGTGGCCATTGGAACCCCCTGGTTCTGGTGACCAGTGAGAATATTGTGTGGGACGAAGAGCTAACGGACACCATGGTGGTCAAGCAAGACCAATCTCACTCAAGTTCGGCGCAGGAGGGCCTCACTGCCGGCGCTCGGGACATGGTGGGGGGGTACCGAGCGTGGCGGTGAGGCGCCTGCATTGGCGAGTGACACCAATGTACTAGCCACAGATGCCTCTGGAGCTTGGCTGCAGGGGTATGGAGGGCCTGCAGCTACAATGGCGACCGCTACGACAGTTTTAGAAGAGGATGGGGCCAGACCGACAAGCATGGAAGTACCGCATGCTCAGCAGCACCACGTCAGGCCGAGCCGGGCCCCGCTGAGGGTTTTGGACTTGGTTCGGGGTGAAGAACATCCACGGTGAAGATGGGCCAAATGACAGCCAGCAAAACATCAAGGGTGTCTGCGCACAGTGGCAAAGCTGGGCGCAGCATACTTCCGGTTGTCCGACGGCTCATCGAGGTACACCAATCAGCTTCGGCGTGTCCGGGAAGAGGCTCCAGGTGACGGAGCTGGACGGGAGTCGTGTTGGTGGCAAAGGAGTCAGGCTCCATCATCCAGAAGATCAGCCATCGTCCCAGAGGTCTGCTGCTTCCAGGGCGTGCTTGCTGAGGGGCTGCCCCCCACCCCGATGCCGGTTCTACCTCTCCCACCCAAGTGACTCTGCTGTAAATAATGGGTGTTTATAGTTCTGATATTTTGCATGCATGTTATGATATGGGGTTATTTTGTGTGTTTATTTTTAGTTTAGGAGCACGGCGAGTGAATTTAGATTTAGATTTTTTTTTTTTTTTAGATTTAGTTTAGACAGCCAGCCAGCTTTAGAGTCCTTTATTAGTCCCACAGTGGGGAAATTACTGGGCATCCACATGAGTGGATGAGGCAGCCACTAGTGCGGCGCCCAACCCTTTCACCATTCACACACACATTCACACCTGGGGCCACTTAGAGTCTCCAATTAACCTAACTAGCAGGTATTTTTTGGCATGTGGGAGGAAACCGGAGAAATCCTGGAGTAAACCCACACAGACATAGGGAGAACATGCAAACTCCACACAGATCACTGTTGGTCAGGGGCTGGGATTGAACCCAGGATCCCCTGGCCAACGGTGAGTTGCTGTCCTGCCGCAGTGCCAACCACTCCTCCTGCCCGTTTTAGTTTAATAATGGACTTTTTATTCAGGTATGGGTGGCAGAATAATCCACCCCACCTTGTGGGCTGTACGGTAGTCCACCCGTCAGCCCTATTTTAGTTTGTTTTGAATGAGTGTATCAGGCCAGTTTAGTACATTATTACCTTTGCCAGGAGGTTATGTTTTTGCCGGGGTTTGTCTGTCTGTTTGTCTGTTGGTTAGCAAGATAACTCAAAAAGTTTTGGACAGATTTCGATGAAACTTTCAGGCATTGTTGGAAATGGTACAAGGAAGAACTGATTAAATTTTGGGGATGATCCGGACCACCGTCCAGAAGAAAACCGCCATTACGGAAAATGCCATTTTCGTGAATAACTACTGAACCACTAATCCTATCATTGTCAATCCAATTGCTAGTCATATGTTTTCATGGCCAAGGAATCTGAAAACATACACACAAACACTGTATGGGGGGAACTGTGGCCGCCATTACGGAAAATGCCATTTTCGTGAATAACTACTGAACCACTAATCCTATCATTGTCAATCCAATTGCTAGCTGTGATATCCTACCGTGTAGCAATGATCACACTTGAGTTATTTCTTTGGCTAACTCTTGCCATTTATTCTGCAACACACACGACAATGACTGAACATGGATTCTGCGTGGGGTTTTTCACACTCTTATTCTAATGTGTCCCCTTAGTAGTAGTGCTGAACAATACAGGTAGTTCCCCCTAGAGGCCTGTGCCAGTAATGTTTTAATTTAGACTTGCAGTCTACCACATCCCTCCCCTCTAGATTAAACTACTCTTAATTACACTAGCCAATTATACTAGACATCCTGGAACTCCCATTTAACCCTAAACTATCACAGTTACTTTTTAACTTCTTAAACACATGTGCCATACACATAATTTCTTTCTCTTTTTTTTTTCACATGTATACACACATAACAGTCTAACTGGGGAATTGGTTTGACTACCGCATCCCAGTGAGGTTCCAGGACGCATTCTTGTCCTGTGGCTGGGGAACTCACTACTGACTAAGTATAGTCCTTCAAGTAGTCTGGAGCTTTCCTAGTGTAACGGATGCCAACTAGTACTGTTCGGCGTAGAACGTTAGTAAACCTCCCTCCCGAAAGCCTCATACAGTATCGGTAGCGCTGAGCTACCGGTCGGACCTTTAGCTCAGCACGATCGTGCTGTGTGTGTCTCTGACCAGTTAACTGTGAGGTCGCGGGTTCGTGTCCTGTGTAGGGCGAACTGCGCTGATGACCTCAGTTACAAAGTGGTGCTGTGAGCCCCAGATGGTAGCGCTGAGCTACCGGTCGGACCTTTAGCTCAGCGCGATCGTGCTGTGTCTCCCATGCTCGAACTGTGTAGTTGACTGAGAGGATGATCTCTGTCACACTAGCTCGCTGAGATCTTCTCACAGCGGGTGAGCCAACTGCAGGTGAAGACTCAGACTGCTCCACTGTTTCGGCTGCTGCAGTGCTGCCCGTAGAATCTGCAGAGACGGGTACCTCAGGTATCACCTGAAGTGGTGGTTCGTTGATGCTCTCCTCAGAATGGGTGTCAGACAACACCTCTGGTGCCATCGGCAGGGGAATGGAGCTCCTACCACGAACTTGGTCGATGTGTCGCCTCACCACTTGTCCATGGCCTAATGTCACCTTGAATGACACAGGGCCTGTCTTTTCTGTTATTTCTCCTGGTACCCAGGCTGGTCCTGAGCCAAAGTTGCGGGTGTAGACCACGTCTCCTTCTCTCAGTATTCTCTCTCTAGCATGCATGTCATGATAATCTTTTTGTCTCTCTTGTTTATCATGCACTTTGTTTCTGAAGTCTGGATGTATTAAGTCAAATGTTGACCTCAACT
This sequence comes from Pholidichthys leucotaenia, assembly GCA_020510985.1. Taxonomy (NCBI): domain Eukaryota; kingdom Metazoa; phylum Chordata; class Actinopteri; order Cichliformes; family Pholidichthyidae; genus Pholidichthys; species Pholidichthys leucotaenia. The sequence goes on along the minus strand of CM035840.1, from coordinate 25,995,433 downwards.
TCCTTCCACACAACAGCTCAGCTGGTGACTTGCCAGTTGTAGATTGGGGTGTTATTCGATAGCTGAACAGAGCTCGCGACATTCGGGTTTCAATAGAGTCTCCTGCCATCTTTTTCATGAGTGACTTGAACGTCTGCACGGCCCTCTCGGCTAAGCCATTAGAAGAAGGATGGTATGGCGCAGTCGTGATGTGACATATGCCATTCTTTTCAGAAAACTCTTGGAACTGTTCACTCGTAAAACATGTACCGTTATCTGATACTATGATTTCAGGTATGCCATGTTGGCTGAAACTCTTTCTAAGACATTCAATGGTAACAGTAGAAGTAGAGCTACTCACAGAATATGCATCGATCCACTTTGAGTATGCGTCAACTATGATCAGGAACATTCTTCCCATCCATGGACCTGCGTAGTCAATGTGAATTCTTCTCCATGGTTTATCTGGAACTTCCCAGGGATGTAGTGGGGCTGCTGGAGGACTGTTCCTGTTCTCCTGGCATGCCGCACATGACTTCACAAGCGCCTCCACCTCTGCATCCATGTTGGGCCACCACATGTAACTCCTTGCCAACGCTTTCATGCGAGTGATGCCAGGGTGTGCTTGGTGTAGTTGTTGCAGTAAGGCATTCCGACCAGGTGGTGGAACAACCACGCGTCCTCCCCACAGGATACAACCTTCCTGGGTGCTGAGCTCATCCTGTCGTCGGGCATAGGGAATGAACTCAGGACTGTTCATCTTCGGCCATCCTCGCAAGATGTATTCTCGCACTCTTGCTAGAACAGGGTCTTTGTCTGTCCACTTCTTTATTTGTTGTGCGTTCACCAGGGGCACGCCGATATCTTCAAACAATAGCACTCTCTTCTCCTCCTCAGGCGTGCTGTCTCTTCCTCCATCCAAGGGTAGCCTACTCATCGCGTCAGCATTCGTATGGTCCCGTCCGGCTTTGTAAACGATGGTGTACTCATACGCTGCTAATGTAACGGCCCATCTCTGAATTCTCTGAGATGTCATCTGGGGTATGGCTCTCATTTCACTGAACAGTGAAATTAGTGGCTTGTGGTCAGTCACTATAGCGAACTGTCTCCCGTACAGGTATTTGTGGAACTTTTTTACACCAAATACTACTGCAAGGCCCTCCTTGTCTAGCTGGGAGTAGTTTTTCTCAGCTGCACTAAGAGTTCTTGAGACGAACCCTATGGGTCTCTCTGAGCCATCCTCCATACGATGAGAGAGTACAGCTCCCACACCGTAGGGTGATGCGTCACACGCCAGGATGAGTGGTTTGTTTGAATCATAGTGCACTAACACACTACAGGACTGAAGTAGCGCTTTGGACTCTTCAAACGCCTTCTGCTGCTTGACCCCCCATGACCATTTTTCTTCCTTCTTAAGTAAGGTATGTAGTGGTGCCAGCAGCGTGGAGAGCTTTGGGAGGAACCTATGGTAATAGTTCAACAAGCCCAGGTAGGCTTTTAACTCAGTAACATTTTGTGGCTCAGGCGCCTCCGCAATGGCTTCCACTTTGTCTGTTAGAGGGTGTAGACCACTGGCGTTGATCTTGTGGCCTAGGAACACCACCTCTTTTCCCATGAACTCACACTTGCTTCTTTTCAACCTCAGACCGCTTTTCTCCAACCGTTGAAGCACTTCCTCCAGCGTTTTCAGATGTTCTTGTTCATTTGGTCCTGTACAAAGGATGTCATCCAAATAAATGGCAACATTCGGAATTCCACCTAGGATGCCCTCCATAGTTCTCTGGAATATAGCAGGACTGGAAGCTACTCCAAATGGTAAGCGTGTGTAGGTATATAAGCCTTTGTGTGTATTGATGGTTACATACTTTCTTGATTCTTCTTCCAGGACTACCTGTTGGTAAGCGTGACTCATGTCTAATTTCGTGAAGTGTCGACCGCCATTCAGCTGTGCAAAGAGGTCCTCCACTTTAGGAATTGGATACTGATCCACCTGTGATGCTCGATTGACAGTGAGTTTGTAATCTCCACATATTCTAATGGAGCCATCCGGCTTTCGCACTGGGACTATGGGCGCCGCCCATTCTGCAACCTGCACTGGCTCAATGATCTTGTCATCCAGCAGCCTCTGTAGCTCGCTTTCGACCAGTGGCTTGACTGCATAGGGCACCGGTCGGGGTTTACAGAATCGTGGTTGGGCCTCCTTGTCCACATTAATCTTTGCAGTGACACCTTTTAGCTGTCCTAAGCCTTCTTTGAACACCTCAGCGTGTCTTTCGAGGATCTCCTCCAGCTGCAATTTGGGCTGAGATTCCACCTTATTCACCAACTGATCAATCATGGCCAGTTCTTGTAGCCAACTTCGCCCTAGTAGATTTGGTCCTTCGCTCCCAACTACTACTACAGGTAAGTCCTTTTCTTTGTTTTTGTGTTGCACCTTCACTTGTGCCATGCCTAGCACGTCTAGCTTCTCTCCTGTGTATGTTTTTAATTTTAATGAACAGGGATTTAATTCTGCTGTGTCTGTTTTCTTCCACAGTTGTGTATATTGCTGTTTACTTAATATGGTTACTCCACAGCCTGTATCAACTTCAAATGTTACTTTCATTCCATTAACATTCATGGTACGCGTGATGGGCGCTACCTTGGTCAGCTCCTCTGACATGTTGTAAATTGTGTGAAAACCCATGTCTTCTGTATCACTTTCTCCCTCCCCTCTAAGTTGATTCGCTCGCTGTTCCTTTCCTGGGCCCTTGTTTTCATACTTTTGCCCTTTTACTGTTGCCTTCTGCACCTGTGCATTGCCCACCTTTGTTCTACATGCTTTCTTAATGTGCCCTCGCTTGCCACAATTATGACACAGCTCAGTGGCAAATTTGCACTCGGCGGCATTGTGCTGGCCTTTGCAGCGATAACAACTGGGGAATTTGCGCTGAGTTTTGTCAGTCGACACTTTGTAGACACCTACTTGGGTCTTAGGCACACGAGCATGCGTTGCTGTGTCCTCTGTTAGCTTCCCTTGCATTTCTCTCACATCTTTAGATGCTGTTTCCATCGCTTGGCATAATTCCAAAGCCTTTGCAAAAGTGAGTTTTGTTTCAGATAAAAGTCGCCGTTGCATTCGGTCATCATTCACTCCACACACAAGTCTGTCTCTTAACATTTCTTCCAATGAGTCTTTGTAATCACAGTGCAGTGCTAATTTCCTCAATTCTGCCACATACTCTGCTATGGACTCAGTGTTCCTCCTTATGCGTGAATTAAATTTGAATCGTTGCACGATTTCACTCGGTTTGGGGCTGAAGTGCTTCTGAAGCTCAGCAGTAAGCTGGTCGTACGTTTTATCTTTCGGTAATGCAGGGCTTACTAAATTTCTCAACAAGCTGTAAGTAGTTGCACCAACTCCACTCAACAGTACAGCCTTCCGTTTGTCCGGCTCCTCAATATCATTAGCTTCGAAGAAAAAGTCCAACATTTCACTATATTCTTCCCATGACTGAGTCGAGTTATCAAAAGGGGTTACCGTTCCGATTACAGCCGCCATTGCTCGTCGTGGTGGGGAAACCTCGTTTTCCTTCTCTGAACTTGCACTCGAACTACTGGAGTCACTTGAGTTCGCCACACTTGCAATGTTCTCTGTTTCTCGCCGCTAATTTTTTTTTTTAATCCTCGTCGCCAATTGTGTGATATCCTACCGTGTAGCAATGATCACACTTGAGTTATTTCTTTGGCTAACTCTTGCCATTTATTCTGCAACACACACGACAATGACTGAACATGGATTCTGCGCGGGGTTTTTCACACTCTTATTCTAATGTGTCCCCTTAGTAGTAGTGCTGAACAATACAGGTAGTTCCCCCTAGAGGCCTGTGCCAGTAATGTTTTAATTTAGACTTGCAGTCTACCACACTAGTCATATGTTTTCGTGGTCAAGGAATCTGAAAACGTACACACAAACACTGTATGGGTGGAACTGTGGCCGCCATTACGCAAAATGTCATTTTCGTGAATAACTACTCAACCACTAATCCTATCATTGTCAATCCAATTGCTAGTCATATGTTTTCATGGTCAAGGAATCTGAAAACGTACACACAAACACTGTATGGGGGGAACTGTAGCGCTTGGCAGAGATCTGCGCTCTCCGAGTGCTTTTCTAGTTTTCCATTATTTTAGTGCATGATCTGGGTCCCAAATTTGGGGGCGTTTCAATTGTGTGTGTGGCTTTTGACTTTTCTAAAGGGGGTCAGAAATGTTATATACAATAATTGGTACTTTATTGTGAAGTGCAGTGTGGTGACGTGCACTTCCCGTCACTTCACTGCACTGTCCTATATAAGGCAGGGGACATCCATACTGTGGCCTCTTTGACCGGTGCCCTCTGCCAGGTGCCTGCCGTGTTACCACATTATTAGTTCCGTCAATAAAGTTGTGTTCGCCAAGTCATCTTGCCTCATCCTTCACCCAGGTATTTTACCATACATAACACACGGCATTTTAATTTCTGATCTGCAGCGTCTTGTGGGTATTTCTGGTACTGCATTGGAATGGTGCAGATCCTATTTAACTGATAGAACCATGTGTGTAAGCCTTGCTGGCTCTGAATCCTCCTCTGCTTCTCTGTCATGTGGTGTCCAACAGGGCTATATTTTAGGGCCCCTGCTCTTTTCACTTTATCTGCTTCCACTGGGTTCAGTTCTTAGAAAACATGGTATCGCCTTCCACTGTTATGCTGATGACTGTGAGGTTTATGTTCCATTAAGGCAGAAGAAGGCTTTCTCAATCAAATCACCTCTTGAATGCCTTAACGATATTAAAGTTTGGATGACAGTGAACTTCTTAAGTTTTAATGAAAAGAAGACAGAAGTGATTATGTATGGATCCAGTGGCTACTGTGAGCCCCCCCCCCCCTTCCCGTTGACCTGGGCCCCTTGACAGGGTTTGTCCAACCTACTGTTACTAATCTGGGTTTTAAAATGGATAGTGATTTTAAATTAGATAATCAATCAAATTGCTGCAGTAGTGAAGTGCAGCTTTTTTCGTGTAAGGCAATTGGCCAAGGTTAAACCCATCCTTTCTAAACAGCACTCTGAAACAGTAATCCATGCCTTCATCACGTCTCGGCTGGATTACTGTAATGCACTTTATTTTGGAGTCAGCCAGTTTTCCCTCTCACGTCTCCAGTTGGTTCAGAATGCCGCTGCATGTCTTTTAACTGGAACATGTAAGAGGGACCACATTACACCCATTTTAGCTTCCCTTCACTGGCTGCCTGTGCACTTTAGGGTTCATTTTAAAAAAAAATTATTTGTTTTTAAGTCATTAAATGGCCTTGCCCCACCTTACCTCTCTGAGCTTCTTCATTTTTACACTCCTGCTCGGTTTCACAGGTCAGCTGATCAGCTGCTCCTGGTGATACCGAGATCGTAGAGGAAGTTCCGAAGGGACAGAGCTTTTTCTGTCACTGCTCCTGTGGAACAGTCTCCCTTTGCCTATTAGACAGACTCATTCACTATCCATTTTTAAAACTTATCTTAAAACTCATTTTTACTCCTTGGCCTTCAACTCAGCATGAGACATTGATTTTACTTGTTTAATTGCTTTTATTGCTTTTATTTACTTGTTTAATTGCTTTTATCATTGACATTTTTACCTGTTTTGTTTAATACTTATTGCTTTTTTTTGTCTTTTATTTATTTTTGTGCCTTACTTGTTCTTCACATTTTATCTATTCCTGATGTACAGCACTTTGTATCAGCTGTAGTTGTCTTTAAAGTGCTTTAGAAATAAAGTTGGATTGGATTGGATGTCTCACAACCAAAAGTTCCCATTGGAAAAACACACGTGCACGCAGGAGTCTAAGGTTTGTTTCCTGTCTGTCACGAACTGAGTCGGGGTTTTCTGCCGGACTCAGTTTCGTGGCTCTTTCTTTGTATTTATATTTATTTATCGCATTTTGTGCTTTTGAGTTTAGTACTGCTTTCTGTTGTTCTGTTTAGGCTCAGTTTTCTTTTATATCTATTTGTTATTTGTTATCAGTCTGCAGTGATTATTCTTTATAGGTATGTTTTGGTATTTTTCTCTGGGTTGACAGCTGTCAGGCGATTTCCGGATTTGTGCTCTGCTGGGGGCGTCACCTGTCAGGTTGTCAATCCAGCCACTTCCCCCTCACCTACCCAGCTGATTCCAATTACTACTGTGTTTTTCTGTGCCTGCTCATGCGAGCCCACACCGGTGCCCACTCATGTAATCATTCTTACTGGTATTTAAGTTCTGCCGTTTCACTGTGTCGTTGCGGCCTTATTGTTTGTGTCTACTGGCGATCTCTAATCTCCTCCCAGCCTGCGAGCATTCCCAGCTCTGAGGCTTTCTCTCGTAAGTTATTACTGGTTATATTTTTTGTCTCGTATGCACCTTTTGGACTGTTATGTTCTTTCATTTAATAAATGTAGTCAGCGTCTGGATCTGTTTCCCTGCCCCTCTGGGGCCCAATACATGACAGAATAACACCGCCATTAAAAAGACTCAGCTGTACGTTTGGACATTTTTACGCACCTGTTCATAGAAGCTCATGATGTCCCCGGCCTGCCGACCTCGCTGAATTAAAGGAGGAATGGCAGCGGGGTCTCCTAGAGTGGAGGAGGAGTGGGCGGAGGTGTTCATCTGGGATTTCGTGGATGAAGCACTGGAAGCCCGAGGACCCAAGAGGACTTGGGAATGTTTGAATGGAGCGGTGGGTATCCTGGAGGAGCATCCCAGACTCTGGAGTTACCCACAGTACGCGGATCTGCTGTCCACAGTCTGCGCGCTCCAGCAGTCATTTCCTGGTTTGGCGTTCCCCACAGAGTCGAGGCAGAGGCACTCTCCTCTGCTGAAACCCATCTCTCATTATGCTTCGCCCGACTCTCCTCCAGCCCCAGCATGCTCATTGCCACCTTCTCAACGGTGCCGTCGCCCTGCTCCGAACCGTCGGAGAGACGACTCCACCTCTCAGACAGCAACCTGTTTTACATCGAATCAGACAAATCCCGCAGCAGACTTTTCTTCTTGTTCACTGTTGCTGACTGTCACGGCAGTCTCCTCCTCCTCCTTCCCTGCTGCAGTTTCTTCTGTCTATTCAATGTGTCCTCCTGCTGCTGAGGGTCCGGCTGCATCTTTCCCGATTCTGCCCACTCCCACATCTACGGCGGCAGCTCTTCCACAATCCACTGAGGGGCCTATGTCCACCATAGTCACGGAGAGGGGCGACGATGCGGCAGTTAACATCACACACCAGGAGAACAGGCAAGTTAAAATTCATTTCATTTCAATTTTTGATGGTATGCCTTGCTTGATCCCTGGTAGAGAGACTCAGGTCATGCAGTCCCCTGAGTTCTCTAGACCTGCTGCAATAAGCAAATACTCATCTGCCCTCTCTGTGTCTCCTCCTCTCGGCCCTGAGTGTCCGCTGGTCCCGGAATTCAACCGCCGAACAATGGAGAAGCCCGTGGTACTGGAAGACACCATCCCGGTCCCATGGTCACACCATGGACCAAGGGAGGGCACTGAACCCAAGCTCCCTATGCAGAGTTTACCGCCAGCGGTGAGCCAGACCCCAGCCGCCACGCTGGATGAGTCTCTTGCGTGGGTCACTTCGCCTGGGGGTCCTAAGACTGCTATGACCATCATGCCTGCTGCAGAGGCCGCCGCAGCAGAGTGGGAACCCCAGCTGGACCTCCTGAGGACCGAGCCTGAGTCGTCATCATTGCCTGGATCGACGGAGTCCTTGACGGCGGTGGAGCTCAAGCTCAGGTGAGTGCTCTCTTTTATCTTCCTTTTATCTTTTTTGGAGCAACCTTTCTTGGCTCTTGGTGAGGAGAGCCAGGTGCAGCCGCCAGCTGCACCTGAGCTCACCTCACTGGGCTCCGCCGCTGCCGGCGACCCTGGCCATGTTTCTCTGTATGCTGTCTCTGAGTCTTCTCCCAGGGTTGCCAGGGAAGATCCACTCCAGCCAGAGGCCTCCGTGGATCCAGGCTCACCACCTTAAGACGTCGTGGGTCCAGCTTCCCAACAGAGGTCATCATAGGTGCTCCGTCCCAGCCCGGGACCTCTGAGGGTGCAGCTCCCCTTCTGCCCGAGGCCGTCGTGTGGGTTCCTCCTCAGTCTGAGTCTCTGTGGGTACTGCATCCCGGCCGGGGACCCTCGTGGGTGCTGCGCCCCAGTATTAGCCCAACGTGGGTGCTGCGCTCCAGCATGGGTCCGCCGTGGGTGCTACCCCTCGGCCCAGGGTCCACCGAGGGTGCAGCATTGGCCCAATCCGGGTCCACCAAGGGTGCAGCGTTGGCCCAATCTGGGTCCACTGAGGATGCAGCAGTGCTCCGGCCCGGAGCCACCAAGGGTGCTACAGTGCTCTGGCCCGGAGCCAACGAAGGTGCTGCAGTGCTCCGGCCAAAGCCACCAAGGGTGCTGCAGTGCTCCAGCCCATAGCCACTGAGGGTGCTGCAGTGGTCCAGCCCGGAGCCACTGAGGGTGCTGCTACACTCCGGCCCGGAGCCACCGCAAGTGCTGCTACACTCCAGCCCAGAGCCACCACAGGTGCTACAATGTCCCAGACCGGGACCCCCATGGGTACAACTTTAATCCAGCTTAAGACCACCGAGGGCATCGTGGTCCCTCTCCTTTCTCAGCCAGATGCCGTCATGGTCTCCCTTTCTCTGCCACCAGATACTGTTGTGGTTCCCCTCCTTCGGCCCTTTATTCCCTCGTTGGGCCTTCCCGTGGGGGAGCCACCTCCTGGATCACTCCTCCGGTCATGGTTGCTGAAGAACTCAGGCCAGCCACCCAATAGACTGAGCCGTTGGGTTGTGTGCCCTATATTTCCCGGCAGGCCACCCGACTCATTTCACCTGGCCATCTGGTTGGTCTGGGACTTCGGCAGGCCACCTGACGGGTTCCACTTTGCCATCCACTGGGCCTGGGACTCTGGTCGGCCCCCAAAACTTTCCTGGGCCGGGGGGCCTAACTCTGTATTTTTCTGGTGTGAGTCCTGAGCAGGGCTTGTTTTGTTCCCTCCTGGTCTGTTCCCCCCACCGCCTGCCCTGGGTAAATTGTTGTGGTTCTTGTGGGATGGGATGGGGGGGGGGTTCTTTTTTCTTTTGGTGTTACCTTGGGGTGTCTGGGTTCCACCCCTTGGGGAGGGGGGGGCTCTGTCACGAACTGAGCCAGGATTTTCTTCCAGACTCAGTTTCGGGGCTCTTTCTTTGTCTTTTTATTTTTTTATCGCATTTTGTGCTTCTGAGTATAGTACTGCTTTCTGTTGTTCTGTTTAGGCTCAGTTTTGTTTCATATCTATTTGTTATTTGTTATCAGTCTGCAGTGATTATTCTTTATAGGTATGTTTTGGTATTTTTCTCTGGGTTGACAGCTGTCAGGCGATTTCCGGATTTGTGCTCTGCTGGGGGCGTCACCTGTCAGGTTGTCAATCCAGCCGCTTCCCCCTCACCTACCCAACTGATTCCAATTACTATTGTGTTTTTCTGTGCCTGCTCATGCAAGCCCACACCAGTGCTCACTCATGTATTCATTCTTACTGGTATTTAAGTTCTGCCGTTTCACTGTGTCGTTGCGGCCTTATTGTTTGTGTCTACTGGCGATCTCTAATCTCCTCCCAGCCTGCGAGCATTCCCAGCTCTGAGGCTTTCTCTTGTAAGTTATTACTGGTTATATTTTTTGTCTTGTATGCACCTTTTGGACTGTTATGTTCTTTCATTTAATAAATGTACAAATGTATTCAGCGCCTGGGTCTGTTTCCTTGCCCTTCTGGGGCCCAATACGTGACATTGTCTTCTTTTTCCACAAGTTTTGTAAACTGGTTAAAGTTTTCATGCCTTGAGCTGATATTTTCCTAATCTCTCTTTTGTTGTTTCCATTGCTGCAGATGGTTGTTTGTAGGTATGTGAAGTTTTGTACATTTTCAATAATTTTCTTGTCTACAGTATGGTATGCTTTTGCTGTTGTTTTGTCCAGCGTCATAATTTTAGTGTTTTTTAGCATTTAATCTAAGATTGGCTTGTTCACTGTGTTCTTTTACTGTTTTCATGAGTGTTTTTGGGCCTTCGGTTGATATTGAGAACAAAGCTGTATCATCGGCATATCTCAATGCCTTGATTTTTTTTTTTTAACCATGAATTTTTGGCTCCTGGTAACCACCACGTCGATCATCTTCTGCCACCTTCCTCTCGATGGCCTTTGCGTATACACTGAACAAATACAGTGAAAAAACTGACCCGTCTGACCCTCTGGGTAATAATGATTCTGTCGTTCCACACTCTGTTCTAACTGCTGACCTTGATACAGTGAGCTGCACTGTCAAGTGACCCTCACTCTTGTGAGGTTTGAGCAGCAGTTTCCCCCCACTTGAATGGGAAGCTTGCTTCGGAAGATAGAACTGGAAGTCACTCAGTGACCAAGACTCAACTTTTTCCTTTTCTTGCTTTTTATTTTGAAAAGTCATCAAGGCCAAGCACAGGTGAAAAACCTTTAAATACAAACACAAATAGAAGGTCAAGAAAAATGTAACTCAAGAAACCATAATAAATCAACATAACTCAAAATCAATTACTCAACTTTTAAACTACTAAAAATTAATCTTGAAAATAAATAGAAAATACCCACATCTAAAACACCCTAAATACTAAATACATCTTAATACACTGTTCAGTAATGATTTTTAACCTTACAACTTTAGTGACTTTTAACTTTGAAACTCTTATAAAATACACTCCATTTTTAAACCCACATGATATTAAATATCATCGACTGCGCATGTGTCGGCATCTGTAAATGTCACGTCGCTGTCAAAGCGTTATCTTGTCTGTTTTTGTTTGTTTGATTAACTCCGTTTTTAACTTTTTATCTCTCTTTTACTGATATTAACTTTTTACTTAGTGTTAGTTTAGTAAATATAAAAGCCTGAACAGGCACACAGGTGAATCAAACCTCGGGCAGGGCTGTTCACCAGGTTAGGCTAACCTGTTTTAGCTAGCTAGCTAGCTACTTCTTGCCTGGAAAGCCATGGCTCCATCCCCGACATGTGTCAGCTGTGTGTCCGTCTTTAAGAAGGTTTCTGAGTTGAAATTGAGACTATCCAACCTCTATAAGATTCAGGAGGCTGAAGAACACCTAGATACTATTATTTCTGGACGGACATCGGCCCCGGTGACAGACTTGCAGCTAGCAGAGACGGCTACTTACCTGGGTGAAATTAGCACATCGCCATCCACTTCCACCCCTGCTCCAGTCACTTCAGCTGTCCAAGACCCCAGCAATAAACACTGGCTTCAGCTCGGAGCTAAACCCAAAGCCCCAGGTGGTTCTTCACAGCCCCAATGCACGCCCTGGACCTTGGTTGGGCCAACTAGCAAACGTCTAGCAACTAGCAAACGTTGGGGATTGACCAGACATGGCCACGCTTCCTCCCTTCCCCTTTTGCTGGAAAATAGATTTGATATCCTTTCCCTGGAAGATTTCCCCCACCTGGACATCGATCATCCTCCCATGGCCACCCCTCCTCCTTCAGCAGCGGCCCAAACCCGCAAGTGCCAGATTAAAACTACTTCAGGTGTGCCAAACTATACACCAGCTCCAGAAAGAAGACAGCACATCACCCTGCCATCACTGCAACAACAACGGCAAAATTATCCACCATCTCAGAAGCCACTGACAAAGCCCCCTCAGACGACACTGGTAAATGCTGATTCAGTAATGAGGAACGTCAGAAGCAGGTACTGTGTCACTAAATTTTTTCCTGGGCTAAAGTGTCAGACATTGAGGCTCTTACCCCTGACCTATTAAATGAATACACCCATGCTAGAACTGTCATTGTGCATGTTGGATGCAACAACATCCCAGAAGAAGCATCAAAGGTCTTAAAGAGACTTCAGGAGCCTTCTGTCCACGCTTATGAACTGTGGCAGACGTGTGTTTATTTCTGGGCCATTGGCTCCTTTTAGAAGAAGTTGCAATCATTTTAGCAGAACTCTCAGCCTTAATACCTGGTTGTGTTCTACATGTCCTACTTTTAACATTGGTTTTGTAGACAATTTCAGCCTGTTTTGGAACTACCCATTATTTATGAGGCCAGATGGCATCCATCCAAATAGACTTGGTGCACGTGTTTTAAGGGACAATCTGTTCTATTCCATTCAGCGTTTTTTAGTACAGTGACTGAAATCTGGTGCGTTAACTCACCCCGAAGTTCCTGAGTCTGCCAACCAGCCCTTCTTTGCTTCCAATTCTCATATTAATCCTATTAATCCAAATAATTCTCACTGTTTAGATCAGTCTTCAATTCATAACCCCATAGAGATTGTGTCTGTCTCCCGTTACCCAAAACAAAACCCAAGACAAATACAACATAACTTGATAAATACACGCCTCTCTGCAGCTCCTCCTCATCCGCCACCCCTCAACTTAGCCCCCGTCTTCCCCATCAGAGAATCTTTGTCTACTCCCCATAAAGTTAATAAAAATATAAAGCATAAGCATCCCAAAGTGATTAAACAAAAAGTTGGTAAAACTCAAATTAAACATCAAGTCTCTAAATTCAATGATTTGGCCTCTCTTCCTCCTCATAATTTAAAAAAAATAAATGTGGTTTGTTAAACATTAGGTCTCTAACTCCCAAGTCTCTGCTAGTCCATGATCTGTTAATTGATCATCAGATTGATTTAATATCCCATACAGAGACTTGGTTAGGGCAAGATGATTATGGTTTAAATGAATCAACTCCCTCTGGTTATCTAAACTACCAAAATGCCATAAGTTCTGGTTGTGGAGGAGGAGTAGCAGCAATTTACCATTCTAAATTACTAGTTAATGTAAATCAAAAAACATGTTTTAATTCCTTTAAAGGCCTGGTCCTCAGTATTGGGCATGTTAGCAATCTTAGCTTAAACCCAATTTTCTTTGCCATAGTTTACTGTCCTCCCTCAGCCTACTCAGAGTTTTTATCCGCATTTGCCAGTTCTTAGCTGATTTAGTGCTGAAATCAGATAGAATTATTATAGTAGGGGATTTTAATATACTTGTAGATGTAGACTGTCTTAATAAGGCATTTAATTCAATATTAGACTTGATGGGGTTTTCCCAGAAAGTAGAAAATTCTACCCATTATCTCCACCACACATTTTCAATTCAATTCAGCTTTATTTATAATGCACCACATCACAACAAAAGCCGTCTTGTTGCACCACAGTGCAGAAAAAAAAAAAAAACAGTCACAGAAAGACCCAGCAATCAGACAATCCCCTATGAGCAAGCACTAAGCGACAGTGGAGAGGAAAAACTCCCATTTGAAAGGAAGAAACCTCTAGCAGAACCAGGCTCAGGAAGGGGCAGTCGTCTGCTGCGACTGGCTGGGGATGAGGGGATAGGGAGGATGGAAAGGACAGACATAAAGAACATAACAAGATGCCAAGTACATTATTGGAGGTCAACCAGCAGTATGGATCAGATAATAGAACAAGAGTGGGGTTAAGAGACACAAAAACCCTCCTTAAACATAAGCTAAATTAAAAAGGAAGGATTTTACCCTGTTCTTAAAAACAGAGACCGAGTCTGACTCCCGGACCCAGAGTGGTAACTGGTTCCAGAGAGAAGGGGCTTGGTAGCAGAAGGCTCTGCCTCCCACTGTACTTTTGGAGATTCTGGGCACCACAAGTAAGCCAGCATTTTGGGAGCGTAATGCTCTATTAGGATGGTAAGGTAATATCAGATCTTTTATATATTGGGGGGGGGCAGATTGTTAAGAGCTTTGAAAGTAAGAAGAAGGATTTTAAACTTGATTCTAAATTCTATGGGAAGCCAATGGAGGGAGGACAGAACTGGGGAAATATGATCTCTTTCTAGAACCAGTTAAAACTAGCAGCAGCATTTTGAATCAACTGAAGATTTTTTAAAGACACTTTAGGACAACCAGATGATAGCGAATTACAGTAATCTAATCGAGAGCTGACAAAGGCGTGAATCAGTTTCTCAGCATCATTCAGAGACAAGATGCTCCTGATCTTGGCAATATTGCGCAGATGATAAAAGGCAGTCCTAGAAACAGTTTTAATATGTGAATTAAAGGACAAATCCTGATCAAAAATAACTCCAAGATTCCTCACACAACTGTTCAGAAAGAGAGTGGCAGCATCTAAATTAAGGGCATAATCTGAAAAGGAATTTCTAAGATGTTTTGGGCCAACAAAAATGACTTCAGTCTTATCAGAGTTCAACAGTAAAAAATTACAAGTCATCCAAGCTTTGATGTCCTTAAGACAGGCATCTAACTTGGCCAACTGATCACAATCATCGGGCTTCATTGACAGGTATAGTTGTGTGCCATCTGCGTAACAGTGAAAATGTATACAGTGCTTTCTGATGATATTGCCCAACGGGAGCATATATAGACTAAAAAGAGTAGGGCCCAACACAGATCCCTGTGGAACTCCGTGACTGAGCTTAGAGCTGGAAGAAAATCCATCATTGACATGGACAAACTGAAATCTATCAGACAAATAAAATCTAAACCACTGCAACGGAGTTCCACTGAGTCCAACAAAGTGTTCCAATCTATCAAGTAGAATGTCATGATTGATAGTGTCAAAGGCTGCACTGAGATCTAAAAGAATAAGAACAGAGACAAGTCCATTATCAGATACAGTCAGGAGGTCATTAGAAACCTTCACTAAGGCAGTTTCAGTGCTGTGATGAGCTCTGAACCCAGATTGAAACGCCTCAAACAAACCAACTCCCTGCAAATGGTCAGATAATTGCACAGCAACAACTCTATCCAAGATTTTTGAAATGAAAGGCAAATTAGAGATTGGTCGATAATTGGCCAAAACTCCAGGATCGAGCGTCGTTTTTTTAAGTAAGGGTTTAATTACAGCAGTTTTAAAAGCCAGTGGAACATAACCCAGAGTTAAAGAAGAATTAATGATAAGAAGAATACAGCTACCAATAATTGGGAAGATAATTTTAAATAACCTGGAAGGAACAGGGTCCAGAAGGCAAGATGAAGGCTTAGATGAGGAAATTATTTTATCCAACTCTAAGAGGTCGATTGGAGAAAACTTATCTAAGCAGATATCAATTGAGGGAGTTGCAGTAGTTAATGTACTAGAGTTTATGGTAGGAAGAATCTGACTGATTTCATCTCTAATAGATAAAATTTTAAGATTGAAATAGTTCAGAAAGTCCTGACTAGAAAGCTCAGGGGGGATGCGAGGATTGACCGAGTCCTGGCTCTTTGTAAGCCTGGCTATAGTGTTGAAGAGAAACCTGGGGTCATTCTTGTTTGCTTCTATTAATGCAGAATAATAGCTTGATCTAGCTTTTCTAAGAGATTTTTTATAGATTAAGAAATGATTTCTCCACGCTAAGTAGAATTCATCTGAATTAGTTGAATGCCATTTCCTTTCCAATTGATGAGTTTTCTGTTTTAAGCCATGAGTTTCTGAGTTAAACCAAGGGGTAAGAAATCTCTGGTTAGACTTTTTCTTTTTTAAAGGGGCTACCAAATCTAGAGTCCGATGCAGAGAGGCAGTAACACCATCAGCCATGCTATCAATCACGAATGGAGCAGACTCTCCATCATTTATTTCTGGTGTTTCTGTTGTGTTGACCCATGGCATAGAGGAGACAATTTGCAAAAATTTAGCAACAACGTCATCAGAAAGACATCTGCTGTAGTAGTGTTTTTCTTCAGGAAATAAGTGATCAGAGATAATGAAATCAACAATTAACAGACAATGGTCAGATAGTACAGGATTATGAGGAGACACTACCAGATTTTTAATATCTATACCATAAGTCAAAACAAGGTCCAATGTATGGTGGAAATAATGGGTCGAATTTTTTTCTTTTTGGGAAAACCCCATTGAGTCTAAAATTGAATTGAATGCCTTATTAAGACAGTCACTCTCAACATCAACATGTATATTAAAGTCCCCTACTTTAATAACATTAAAGATTATTTACATCAGTTTAAAGAGCCATTCAATACGTATTGTGGCAATATCAGAGACGTGGCTCAGTGAAGAGAAAGGAGTGGATTTTACCATGGATGGCTATGAATTAAATTATATAAATAGAAAAGTGAAAAAAGGAGGAGGAGTTGCAATTTATGTTGACAAGAGCTTGCAATACAAGGTTGTTGAAAATCTGTCAGTAACTGTGGATGATTTATTTGAATGTATTACAATAGAAATCTGTCTGGACAATGTGAAGAATATAGTAGTGAGCTGTGTATATAGAACACCTGGATCAAACACTGACTTATTTAAGGACTGGATGGAAAAAGTGTACGCAAAACTAACTCAAAGTTATGTTCATCTGTGGGGATTTCAATGTAGATCTGATGAATTCAAAACAACATAGTCTGACAGAAGAATTTATCAACACAATGTACAGTATGGGCTTACATCCAACAATTACCGGACCTAACAGAATCACGTCACACAGTGCCACACTAATAGATAACATATTCACAAACATTATGGAAAATAATATCAGGAGTGGGCTTTTATTGAATGATATCAGTGACCACCTGCCGATTTTTGTTGTCTATCAATGTTTTTATAGGAAGAAAAAGTATACCAAAAATATTAAATATAAAAGAATAAGAACCAAAGAATCTATATATTCACTGACAAAGGAATTATTAATACAAGACTGGAAGATAGTTTATGATGAAAATGATATAAAGCATATGATAAATTTTTACAAATATTTCAATCATTGTACAATAAAAACTGTCCTATAAAACAATACAGTAACAGACAAAAGAAAAATATTCCTTGGGTTACCAAGGGGTTAATAAATGCAAGTAAAAAGAGGAATACATTATATAAACAATTCATTAAGTGCAGAACAGTGGAGGCTGAGATCAAATACAAACAATATAAAAATAAGCTTACTAATATAATGAGGACCTGTAAGAAAGAATACTACAACAGAATATTAGAGGATAATAAAAATAACTTAAGAGGAATATGGCAAGTACTCAATGGGATTCTTAGTAATCGACCTAAGAATGCTAATTATCCAGAATATTTTATTGAAAATGGCAATTTGATAAATAATATGGAGGATGTGGTTAGTGGTTTCAATAAATTTTTTGCAAACGGTCCTGAATTAG
Organism: Pholidichthys leucotaenia; assembly: GCA_020510985.1. Taxonomy (NCBI): domain Eukaryota; kingdom Metazoa; phylum Chordata; class Actinopteri; order Cichliformes; family Pholidichthyidae; genus Pholidichthys; species Pholidichthys leucotaenia. The sequence goes on along the minus strand of CM035840.1, from coordinate 25,978,293 downwards.
CAAAGTCAATAGTGACAACAGAAACAAACAACAGTGGTTCTGTAAATGAAATAGAAGATAGAAATCCAAACAATCTTTTTGGGTGCAGTTACTGAAAAGGAAATTATCGAGACTGTGAGTAAATTTAAGAACAAAAAAATCAACGGACTGGAATGAAATTGATATGACAATAGTGAAAAAAGTAATTGAAGGAATTGTTAAGCCACTCACCCACATCTGTAACCTGTCATTTCAAACTGGTAAATTTCCAAACAAAATGAAAATAGCAAAAGTAATACCTCTATACAAAACAGGAGACAGTCATTGTTTCACAAATTACAGGCCAGTCTCTTTACTCTCACAATTCTCCAAAATACTTGAAAAAGTCTTCACTAAGAGACTGGATGATTTCATTGAAAAACAACCTCCTGACAGATAGCCAGTATGGTTTTAGAGCAGATAAATCTACATCTTTGGCACTGATCGAACTTATTGAAGAAATTCCTAGTTGTATAGATAAAAAAAAGTTTGCTGTAGGAGTATTTATAGATTTAAAGAAAGCTTTTGACACCATTGACCACAGAATACTACTAAGGAAACTGGAAAGGTATGGGATAAGAGGGGTCGGACTGCGTTGGGTGGAAAGTTATTTAAGTAACAGACAACAATTTGTACAAATTGGTGAGCACAAATCACCCTTCATGGACATCACTTGTGGTGTGCCCCAGGGGTCAGTTTTGGGACCCAAACTCTTTTTTTTCCCACAATATTTTTTATTGAACCTTTTTTTATATACACACACATGGCACAGACAGTCAAACACTAACACTAAAGTAATTTTAAAAAACAACAAAACACTAACAACAACAAAAAAATTACTAAAAACAACCACCATTAACAAAAGCAAATCAGCAACAATGCTCTTCTGTTTAGTCTAGGTAATCTATTACATAAGTATACATAATATACATTCACCAGTTTGGAATTTGCAAGGTCCACACATATCAGGACCCAAACTCTTTATTTTGTATATAAATGACATATGCCAAGTATCAAAAATTCTGAAATTTATTTTGTTTGCAGATGACATATCCTTTGCACTGGTGAGAATTTGCAGCAGGTTTTAGAGGTGGTCACAACTGAAATGAAAAGGTTAATGCAGTGGTTCAACAAAAATAAATTATCTCTAAATCAGAAAAAAAACAAACAACAAAGATTATGTTGTTTGGAAATTATAAAATAAATCATGAAATAATGGTAACGATAGATGATACCAGAATAGAAACAGTACAGGAAAATAAGTTTCTGGGGGTGACGCTAGACAATAAAATCTGCTGGAAACCTCACATCAGTCACATCCGGGCCAAGTTGGCAAAATGTATAGGGATACTGGGGAAGACAAGACACATCTTGGATTATAAATCATTGTTCTTACTGTACAATTCACTGTTTCTACCTCATCTTAAGTACTGTGTAGAAGTCTGGGGAAACACCTACAAGACCAACCTACAGTCAATATGCACATTACAAAAAAGAGCTATAAGGATAATAAATAATGTAGGATATAGAGACCATACCAATTCGTTGTTTTTAAAGTCACATGTCATAAAGTTCATCGATTTAGTTAAATTTAAGACAGCACAAGTCATGTACAGGGCAATTAATATTCAACTCCCAACTAATATACAAAAAATATTTAAGAGACAATGATTATAATTTGAGAGGAGACTTAAACTTTACAAAACCCAAGATACGAACAACCAAGAAAAGCATGTGCATATCTGTCTGTGGGGTGGATTTGTGGAACAGTCTGGAGCCGGAACTGAAACTATGTACAAACAGAAATCAATTCAAAAAGAGGTATAAACATTATTTGCTGAAAGGATATATGTTAGAAGGGTAGTATTTATATGTACGATTCACTATGCTCACTCTGGGACACTATGGAATGGTGGGTGGGACAGCACTGTGTATATCTGTGCTGTTTGAGGCTGGTTTTGATGTATGGACATCAATGTATGTTAGGATGGATGGGTGTTAATGTTGATATGTACAAAATACAGTTAATTGTTTACTTGGGGTCTTAAATGTGGTAATTTGTATATAATTCACATGGGTGTATTTATGGAAGAGGAGTTGGAATTAAGTGTTCACTTCTTCCTTCTCCCTTTTGAACACTGTATACTGTTACTTTATTGCATTTGTCATTTGTTTTGTTTTACTTTTTTGTTCGGAATAAAGTATGTATCTATCTATAATTATTCTATCGGTTTTCAGCACTAAATCAGCTAAAAATTCGGCAAATTCTGATAGAAACTCTGAATAGGCCATGGGAGGACGATAAACTATGGCATGGAGAATTAGGTTCAAGCCAAGATTGCCAACAGGCCCCACACTGAGGACCAAACCTTCAAAGGAATTAAAACATAATTTCTGCTTAACATTAACTAGTAATTTAGAATGGAAAATTGCCGCCACTCCACCACCACGACCAGAACCTCTGGGGTTATGACAGTTTAAATACCCAGAGGGAGTTGATTCATTCAGACCAACAAAATCATCTTGCCCGAGCCAGGTCTCTGTGAGGGATAGTAGATCGATATGGAGATCGATTAATAGATCATGGACCAGAAGAGACTTAGAAGATAGAGACCTAATGTTTAATAAACCACATTTAATTTTTAAACTTTGGGGAGGAACAGAGGCCAAATTAAGATAAGCCTTTATTAGTCCCACAATGGGGAAATTCCAGGATTGCAACAGCACAGGGATAGCAACACTCAGAGCAACAATCAGAAGGCAAGAAAAAAACAAGAGCAGCTAGTATACATATGTATGTACAAATTATTGATTTTATTAATTTTAGGGACTTGAGGTTGGATCAGAATTTCACCAACATTTTGTTTAATCAATCTGGGAAGTTAATGCATTCTATTTTTTTTTTTTTTTTTTTTTTTTTTTATTAACTTTAGAGGGAGCGGAAAAAGGTTCTCTAAGGGAGGAGACGGGGCAAAGTTGAAAGGTGGAGGATGAGGAGGAGCTGCAGAAGTGCGTGTGTTTTTCAGGTTGTGTTGTATTTGTCCTGGGTTACAATATTTAGGACAACGGGAGACAGACTCAATCTCTGAAGGATTATAAACCAAAGGCTGATCCAAACAGTAAAGACCACCTGAATTAATGGGATCGATACAGTACGTGGGAACAGAACCAAAAAAGGGCAGTTTAGCAAACCCAGAAGCTTCAGAGCGGGTAAACACGCCAGGTCCCAGTCACTGTACCACCAAACGGAATAGAAAAGATTGTCTCTTAAAACATGTGCACTAAGTCTATTTGGGTGGATGCCATCAGGCCTCATAAGTGATGGGCGGTTCCAAAATAAGTTAAAATTGTCAACAAAACCAATGTTAAAAATTGGACACGTAAAACACAGCCAAGAATTAAGACTGAGTTCTGCTAAAACGATTGCAGCCTTGTCTGAGAGGTGCCAAAGGCCCAGAGATGAGTGCACGTCTGCCACAGTTCATAAGAGTGGACAGAAGTCTCCTGAAGTCACTTTTTAAAATCTCAGATGCTTCATCTGGGATGTTATTGCATCCCACATGCACAACGACAGTTTGTACGTGAGGGAATTCATTCAGCAGGTCAGGGATAAAAGCCTCAATATACGAGACTCTAGCCCCGGGAGAAAAAAAAAAAAATCGAGTAAGACAGTACCTGCTTCTGATGTTCCTCACGATCGAGTCACCAATTACCAACGTCGTCTGGGGGGTTAATGTCAGTGGATTCTGATGTGGAGAGGAATTGTGAAGAGGATGATGTGGTTGTTGCAAAGGCGGGGAGATGCGCTCCTTTCTTCTATCTGGAGCAGGTGTGTAATTTGACATACCCTGGGTGGTCTTTATCCAGGGTTTGCGGACATGAGCTGCTGCTGAAGGAAAGGAGGGAGGACGAGTGGGCGTCCACGGGCGGGCGGCCAGTGTCCAGGTGGGGAAAATCCTCCAGGGAAAGGATATCAAATCTGTTATCCAAGGACACAGGAAGAGAAGAAGCGTGGCCCGTTCTGGTCGATTGACAATGGTTATTAGTTGGTCGTACCAAGGTCCAGGGCGCGGATGGAGGATGAGAGGGACCAAGCGAAGCTTTTGGTTTAGCCCCGAGACAAAACCAGTGTTTGTTGCTGAGGTCATGGGCGTCTGCGGAGGCTGGAGCAGGTGTGGAGGTAGGTGGAGACGCGCAGAGCTCACCCAAGTAAGTAGCAGTTTCCGCCAGCTGCGAGGCAGTAGCCGGAGCTGATGATCGCCCGAGAATGATAGTGTCGATGTGGTCTTCGGCCTCCCGAATCTTGTAAAGGTTGGAGAGCCTCGTTTCCAGCTCAGAGACCTTATCGAGGAGCGATAAACAGCGGGTACATGACGGAGAAGGAGCCATGGCATTCCAGGCGCTGAGATGAATAGCCCGACAGCTAGCCAAAAACAGCTACTCGTGCGTCCAAACGGACTTTTAGGTGAGGCGAATACCGAGGTAACAGTAAACAAAAACTAATAACAACAAACCGAGATAAAAAATGAAATCAATAATAACAATCAATAAAAACAGAGAAAAAAGTACTGACGCGATGAGTGTCAGACGCATCTGCAATCAATCACAATACTGACCACGGAAAATATCACGAGCCACATTGGACCTTGTTCTGACATATCGCATAGAAATAGAAAATCTGGTAGTGTCTCCTCACGCCTCCTTTTTTTTTTTTTTTTTTTTTCTCTCGGCGCCACACCAGTCGGCTGCCTTTTGCAACAGCGGCTCGATTCCGAGTCTTTTTCCCTTCCTCTCTCTTTTGATCCGTCTTTTTTTTTTTTTTTTTTTTTCACCCCACTTATATCACGGACACACAGATCGTCCTAAATGTCTCCTGAGCCGGTGGACGGAGCCACTGTTTATAGCAGGATACGATACAGCAGAGAAGAGCTGCTAGCATTCAACCGCCACCCGGTCCCATTGGAAAAACTCGACATACCGAGAGAACTGAGGCGAAAACGCCGCGGCTGCCGGGCTGGAGTAAGGCGGAGGACAAAAAATATAAGGTACAGACCCTCCCTTCCATCTGTTGTCATGGGAAATGTACGGTCGATACTGGGAAAGTTAGATGAGCTAGCGGCTATCTCCCGTTATGATAGCACATACCGGGAGTGCTCTCTCCTTTTGTTTACTGAGACGTGGCTAACTGAACTAGCAGCAGATGCTAACATTGAGCTGGAGGGTTTTCACATGATACGAGCTGACCGAACACCAGACAGTGGCAAGGCTAGGGGCGGTGGAGTGATAATGTATGTTAACAACAACTGGTGCAGACCGGGACATATCACTGTTAAACAACGACACTGCAGCAAAGACATTGAGTTGCTAGCTGTTAGCATGAGGCCTACATATCTCCCGAGAGAACACTCACACGTGATCTGCATTGTTGTTTATGCAAATCCGACGGCGAACGCTGGGACAGCACGTGACGTCATCCATTCAGTAACCAGCAGGCTGCAGACAGAACACCCAGATGCTCTTCTCCTCATCTCAGGCGATTTCAACCATGTTTCACTGTCTCCCATTCTACCCACGTTCACCCAGTATGTCACATGCCACACTAGAGACAATAAAACACTGGATTTATTCTACGCAAACACTAAGGAGGCGTACACCTCATCACAACTCCCCCCACTCGGGAGATCGGATCACAACTTGGTTCATCTCCGGCCGGTGTACAAACCCCTAGTGCACAGACAACCTCCGGCCATGCACACTGTGGAGTTATGGTCTGAGGAGACAATGGACACCCTAAAGGGCTGTTTTGAAGCCACCGCCTGGAAGCAGCTCTGCGATCCACATGGTGAGGACATCGATGGCCTCATTCACACCTTCACGGGCTACCTCAGCTTCTGTGTGGACAAATCCGTTCCCACCAAGACCATACGGCGTCACTCAAACAACAAACCCTGGATCAACCCTGAGATAAAAACACTTCTGAGAGAGAAGAAGAGGATCTTCAGGTCAGGGAACAGGGAGATGCTGAAGTCCGTACAGAGGGAGCTGAGGAGAAAGATCAGAGAAGGCAAGGACAGCTTCAGGAAGAAGATGGAGGACAAGCTGCAACAGAGCGACATCAGCGGGGTCTGGAGAAACCTCAAAACCATCTCGGGGCTCCAGAATACCTCCCCCCAGGCCACAGGGGGCAGGGAGTGGGCGAACAACCTGAATCTGTTTTTCAATAGATTTGACCAACCGCCCTCCCCCCTGACTGCACAACAACCACTGCTGCCTCTAAAGAAATCAAGTCCTGCTGCCCACTCCCCACTCCACCAACACCCCCCCACTCCCAACACACAGCCCCCCATCCTGACCCTGACCAGGACCCAGGTGAGGACGGAGCTGAGGAAGATCAAGGCGAGGAAGGCGCCGGGACCGGACGGCATCAGCGCAAAGCTCCTCAAGTCCTGTGCAGACCAGCTGTGTGGGATTGTGACGTATATCTTCAACATGAGCCTGAAACTGGGGAGGGTACCACAGCTGTGGAAAACATCTTGTGTGGTACCTGTACCAAAAACTTCCCACCCCAAAGACCTGAACAGCTACAGACCGGTGGCCTTGACGTCCCACTTGATGAAGACCCTGGAGAGACTGCTCCTTGCTCACCTCCGCCCCCTGGTGGAACCAGCGATGGATCCACTCCAGTTCGCCTACCAGCATGGCATTGGGGTGGAGGATGCGGTGATCTTCCTCCTTCACCGTTCTCTGTCCCACCTGGAGAAGCCCGGGAATATGGTGAGGATCGTGTTCTTTGACTTCTCCAGTGCTTTCAACACCATCCAACCGATGATCCTGAAGGACAAGCTGCTGCGCGCAGGGGTGGACCAGCACCTGTCATCATGGATCCTGGACTACCTCACGAACCGGCCTCAGTTTGTGAGAACCCGGGACTGTGTGTCCGACACGATCATCAGTAGCACGGGGGCCCCCCAGGGAACGGTGCTGGCTCCCTTCCTGTTCACTCTTTATACTGCGGACTTCTCACACAACACAACACACTGCCATCTACAGAAGTTCTCTGATGACTCTGCGATCGTTGGCCTCATCTCCAATGGAGATGAAGCTGAGTACAGAGGGCTTATCCAGGACTTCGTGGACTGGTGCCATCGGAACTGCCTCCAGATCAACGCGAGGAAAACTAAGGAGCTGGTGGTGGACTGCCGCAGGCATGGGCAGCCCCTCACAGTACCAGTAAATATACAGGGAACAGACATCGAGATGGTGACATCCTATAAGTACCTGGGTATTCATCTGAACAATAAACTAGACTGGTCACACAATACTGATGCACTCTACAAGAAGGGACAGCGCAGGCTGTTCCTGCTGAGGAGACTCAGGTCTTTTGGTGTACAAGGGGCGCTGCTGAAGTCATTCTATGACACGGTGGTGGCATCAGCCATCACTTTTGGAGTGGTCTGCTGGGGCAGTGGCATTACTGCAGCCGATAGGAAGAGACTGAACAAACTGATTAAGAAAGCTAGCTCTGTCCTGGGGCAGCGCCTTGATCCGATGGAGGAGATAGGAGAGAGAAGGACGGTGGCTAAACTGTCATCTCTGCTGGAGTCCGAGTTCCACCCTATGCAGGACATACTGAATGCACTGAGGAGCTCATTTAGCAGCAGACTACATCATCCCAGGTGCACAACCGAGAGGTTTCGTAGGTCCTTCCTACCAACGGCTGTCAGACTGTACAACCTAAGCAGGGCTGCTCGCAGAGATAGCAAAAAGACGTAACAAACTAATAGTTTTTTGAATGCAAAAGATGCAATAGACTTACACAATGGTCCCCTCCGGCATACAACTAGGAACATACCGGTCGCTATGGAGGGTGAGAATATGTATGGGCACATAATCATACCATGTAGGATAACTAAGTAGACGGTTATGCTGTTTCATTCCATCTAGCAACAATGCTCTGCACTGTGTGTGTTTATATATTTACATATTTATTCCATCTAGCTACAATGCTCAGCACTGGGTGTGTTTATATATTTATATATCTACATATTATTCCATCTAGCTACATTGCTCCGCACTGTGTGTGTTTATATACTTGCATATTTATTCCACCTAGCTGCAATGCTCCGTACTGTGGGTGTTTATATATTTACATATTTATTCCATCTAGCTACAATGCTCTGCACTGTGTGTTCATATATTCATATATTTATTCCATCCAGCTACAATGCTCTGCACTGTGTGTCTGTGTGTGTGTGTATATATATATATTTTATAGTAATACGTACATATGTATATTAGCTGCTCTTGCTTGCTTGTTTTTTTCTTGCCTTCTGATTGTTGCTCTGAGTGTTGCTATCCCTGTGCTGTTGCAATCCTGGAATTTCCCCGTTGTGGGACTAATAAAGGCTTATCTTATCTTATCTTAATCCTGTACTGTCAGACCATTGTTTGTTAACCTTTGATTTCACTATTCCTGACTATTTGATTCCTAAAGAAAAATATTACCACAGCAGATGTCTTTCAGATGATGTTACCAAATTTATGCAGACCATCTCCTCTATGCCATGTGTCAACACAACGGAAATAAGCCTTGGAGAGCTTGCTCCTTCCGTAATTGATAGCATGGTAGATAGTGTTACAGCTTCTCTGCATCAGACTCTAGACTTGGTGGCCCCTTTAAAAAAGAAAAAGTCTAATCAGAGATTTCTAACCCCTTGGTTTAACACAAACTCGTAGCTTAAAACAGAAGACTCGTCAATTAGAAAATGTCATTCCACTAATTTAGATGAAATCTATTCAGCTTGGAGAAATCATCTTTTAATTTATAAAAAATCTTTAGAAAAACTAGAACAAGTTATTACTCTGCATTAACTCCCATTTATTGGTAGCCTTATTCTTCAAATAGTCAATTCTTCTTTAACATTAGGCCATGTACCGCAGGCTTTTAAAACTGCTGTAATTAAACCCTTACTCAAAAAGCCAATGCTCGATCCAGGAGTTTTAGCTAACTATCGACCAATCTCTAATCTGCCTTTCATTTCAAAAATCTTAGAAAGAGTTGTTGCTACACAATTATTTGACCACTTGCAGGGAAATGGTTTATTTGAAGAGTTTCAGTCTAGGTTCAGAATCCATCATAGTACTGAAACAGCCTTAGTGAAGGTCACTAATGGCCTCCTTATTGCATCTGATAATGGACTTATTTCTGTACTTGTCCTTTTAGACCTTAGTGCAGCCTCTGATACTATTGACCATGATATTTTACTTGATAGATTAGAACACTATGTTGGACTTAATGGAATTTCACTGCAGTGGTTTAGATCTTATTTGTCTGATAGGCTTCAGTTTGTTCATGTCAATAATGAGTTTTCTTCCAACTCTAAGCTCGGTCATGGAGTTCCACAGGGATCTGTGCTAGGCCCTACTCTTTTTAGTTTATATATGCTTCCATTAGGCAACATCATTAGAAAGCACTGTATACATTCTTATTGTTATGCAGATGACACAATTATACTTGTCAATGAAGCCAGATGATAGTAATCAATTAGCCAAGTTAGACACCTGTCTTAAGGAAATCAAAGCTTGGATGACTTGTAATTTTCTGCTATTAAATTCAGATAAGACTGAAGTCATTCTTGTTGGTCCAAAAAACCTTAGAAATACCTTTCCAAATCAAACTCTTAGTTTGGATGCAGTTACTCTTTCTCTGAATAGTTCTGTGAGGAACCTTGGAGTTATTTTTGATCAAGATTTGTTTTTCAATTCACATATTGAATTTGTTTCTAAGACTGCCTTCTATCATTTGCATAATATTGCCAAGATTAGGAGCATCTTGTCTCAGAGTGATGCTGAGAAACTGATCCCCGCTTTTGTTAGCTCTAGATTAGATTATTGTAACTCTTTATTATCAGGTTGTCCTAAAATATCTTTAAAAAGTCTTCAGTTGATCCAAAATGCTGCTGCAAAGGTTTTAACAGGTACTAGAAAGAGATCATGTCTCTCTGGTTTTGGCCTCCCTTCATTGGCTTCCCATAGAGTTTAGAATCAAGTTTAAAATCCTTCTTCCCACTTACAAAGCTCTTAACAGTCAGGCCCCTTTTTATTTAAAAAAAAATCTGATACTACCCTATCATCCTAACAGAGCATTACGCTCCCAAAATGATGGATTACTTGTAATACCTAGAATCTCCAAAAGTACAATGGGAGGCAAAGCCTTCAGCTATCAAGTTCCTTTCCTTTGGAACCAGTTACTAGTCTGGACTTGGGAGTCAGACTCGACCCGGTTTTTAAGAATAGGGTAAAAACCTTCCTTTTCGATATAGCCTACGATTAGGGAGGGATCATGTGTCTCTAAACCCTCCCTTAGTTCTGCTGCTAATAGATTTAGACTGCCGGGAGACATTCAATAATGTACTTGGCTTCACTCCTTTAATGTTTGCTCGCTATATGTCTGTTCTTTTCATCTTCTCTATCCCCTCACCCCCCCAGCCAGTCGCAGCAGATGACTGCCCCTCCCTGAGCCTGGTTCTGCTAGAGGTTTCTTCCTGATCAAAGGGAGTTTTTCCTCTCCACTGTCGCCAAGCACTTGCTCACAGGGGATTGTCTGATTGCTGGGGTCTTTCTGCAATTGTGGGGATTTCCCCTACATTTGAAAGTGCTATGAGATGACTGTTGTTGTGAAATGGCGCTATATAAATAAAGTTGAATTGAAATATATGACATTTTAACTTACATTTCAATCACATGATTTTTTAATACATCACATTTAACCTAAATTTGATCAAATGATTTTCCAAATGCAGCTACAAAGATGCACATCACAAAAGAAAGCTCACCGGCTCCTTCTTCGTTGCTTGAAACAAGCTTTAGTACTGCAGTCTCCTTTTTCCAAGTCCAGACTCTCCAACCATTTCTCTCACACACTGCTTACTCCCCACTGCCCTGTGAGTAACTGCCTCCAAACTCCCTTAATCACCATATCATTCCCACCAGGTGCAATCAACCAACTGCCTTCAGGCTGGGAAGCACACCCAGACCTGAAGCACTCAGGCAGAGAGGGCGTGGCCTGCAGCTCAGCTCAACACCTCCCACTCAATCTTCCCACGGAAACCGCTGGAAAGCTCGTACACAGTGAACTAGCGGTTAGAGATTTCCTCCTGGGCCTCCTGCCTGCTCCTTGACTGGCAGCAGGACCACCAAACGTCAGACGTCCCGGTGAAGAATTGTGGACTGAAGGTCCCTCTGAATGCTGGAGGCAGGATGCTTGGATGCTGATGTTGCAGGCCTCACCTCAGGAATACAGGAGCTAGCCACAACTCTAACATTCACATCCCGTACAATGCCTCTGGAGTCTGGAATGACACTGATGACTCTCCCAAGCTTAAAATGATCCCTCAATGCATTCTGGTCGCACAGCCAAACAATATCTCCAACTGCAACATTCCTCTGTGTGGTGTGCCATTTACTCCTCATGAAGAGATTAGGACCGGCAAGTTGGCTCCAGGACCTCCAGAATTTGTTTACCTGGTGCTGCATTTCCTGAAGTCTCTTATAGAGATAGCTTGTGAAGTTGAATGTTTTCCAGTCACCAGTTGATGACGCTTGTCCCAGCAGGAGTGTATTGGGTGTGATGTACTTTACGGTGTCTTCGTGGCTTTCCACCCTGGCATCAATGGGACACTCAGAAAAATTAGCGGCAAGCTGAAGTGTTGTCTGAAGTTCTCTGTAACTGAGCCTTGAGTTTCTTCCCAGACTCTGGAACGCCTTCTTCACAATTCAAACAGCTGCTTCAGCAGAGCCATTTTGATGAGGTGAATCAGCTGGCTGGATTTTCCAATGCCAGTTGGTTCCATTTTGAGCTAAGTCTCCTCCACAACAGACCTGTCCAGGCCATCCAAAAACTGATACAACTCCTTCAGAACAGGCTTGGCACCAACAAAATTGGTCCCTGGATTACGACCAAATCTTCGGATGCACTCGAATTGCTGTAAACCTCTGATAGGCCATCAGAAAGCTTTCAGTTGACATGGTGTTGGCCAGCTCTGTGTGGATTGCTCTACTGGCCATACAGCAGAATACCACTCCCTAAACCTTCATTGTGACTCTCTTCCTCACATCATCTTTGACCAGATAAGGTCCAAACAGGTCAACTGCTGTGAACTCAAATGGGGATGCTGGCCCAGTTCTCTTTTGAGGCAGATCACCCATCACTTGTTGGCATCTTCTGCTCTGGCTTTCTTGCAGATCATACAGTTTTCAATGACTTTTTGAGCAATTCTTCATCCATTGATGACCCATGCTCTGTTTCTCACCTTCAATAGAGTTGCAGCTACTCTCTCGTGACCCTTGCTGTGAGCTTCATGAGTCAACAGAGTTGCGACCCAGGCACTGTAAAGTAAGAGGGGGACACCAACTCGGTCTTCATTAAAAGCCTGGACTCTCCCACCACAAACCAGTAGCCCAGTTTCTTCCTCTTTGAAGACTACCAGCTGATCCATTGTGGTAGTTGGAAAGGTCACACCCTCTTGTGCAGCAAGAAAAAGGTCTCTTAAAGCATCTTGGTGCTCTGTTGCAGTGATGACCCCGGCTGATGAAACCGCCTCCCACTTTGGAGTTCCCAGGATCATATTTTTAACTGCAAAGCATTTTGCTGCCCTCCAGACCCGAGCAACCGTCTTAAGCAGGTGAGCCAAATTGCTGAACCGTCTTTCATCCACCAGGTTTCAGACAGCAGTACCAGCAGGTGGCCTCCGACGCTCCAGACCTGGTGGCTCTTTCACCTGAGCTCTTGTGAGTGCAGCAGCAAATGATTTCTTCTGCATCTTTCAAACATTCTCTGACAGTTGCTGATGCATCCTTTGCAGACTTAATTGGCCACTCATCAGCTGGTAGACTCAGGAACTCTGGTCCTTGCTGCCATAGTGAATTTTCATCCAAATCTTTTGGACCAGCCCCGCGCGTGATGATATCAGCAATGTTCAGTGGTCCAGGGATCCACCACCAATCCTGAAGTTGCATGCTGCTTTGGCTTTCTCCAATCCTGTTGGCGAAAAAGGTCTGGAAGCCATAGCTCTCACAATGAATTGCACCAAGGACTGTTTGGCTGTCAACAAAGTGGTACCATTGCTTGACTTGAATTCGGCTATGTTGCTCAAAGTACTTCTTCAACCAGGCGGTGAATACTGCTCCACAAAGTTCTGCCTTGACTACTTCCCCCTTGTGGTCTAAGAGAGTTAGTTTAGCTTTAGACTCCACCAGCCTCACCGTAGAACCTTGGTCACAGGCCCACCGCTGATACAGGATGGCACCATAAGCATGCTCGCTGCTATCAGAGAAGGCAATTGCATTAGGTTCAGCCGACGTGCCCGCTGGTGTCAGGGCTCTGTGAAACTTGACCTTACTCAGCTGGGCATATTCTTCAAAGAGGCTGATGGCATCTTCTCTGAGCTTTCCTGATAGTGCAAGGTGCCAAGTATCTTTGATGGTGCTACACTTGGGTTTGGCCTCCTGAAATGCTCTCTGAACAAAAATGGTCCCTTTCTGTTTTACAGGCGTTGTCTGACCAATCAGGTCATACAGTCCAGAAACTTGGCTGAGTAACTCTCATCGTGTCAGTGGGTCTGGCATCTGGGCTCTCACCTGCTCCAGTTGAAGGTCCTGGCCGAGTCTCTTTTTCCTCTTCCTCTTTGAGAAATTTATCCCAACCATGACATAAAGCTTATCATCCTCCAAGGAGTAGCCGAGGCCAAGAGCTTTGTTGTCCTCCTCTTTGAGTTGATTCAGCAGGATCAGTCTTTGGAATAGCCATCTGTTCCTGTTTTCCAGCAGACTCCCTCCTACTTTGACCAGAGAAGACCCACGGCTTTAACTCGAACCCTTCTGCTTTCAGGATCTGCTCTACATTTTCTGTAATGACTTTAAGCTGGTCTAAGTTGTCATAACAGGTTAACAGGTCATTGACATAGCTGTCCTCCTGCAGCACTCGACACTCTTCCTCAAGATGGCTGAACTGGGGGAGATTAGCCATCTCTCTCATGGCGAGTTGCGCAATACAACCTGCTGGCTTATCTCCAATGTTAACTCTCGTGAGAGTTACATAGTCTGAACCTGAACCTGTGACTGCATATTCACCCAGCTCCTCCTCTTCAGAGCCATTCCACAGGAACCTGTGCAAATGCACCTCTTGGTCTTTGAGCCACACTGAATTGTACATTTTCTTTATGTCTCCCAATGCAGCGAAAACTCCCCTCCGGAATTTGAGAAGCACAGCACGGGTGGAGTTGAGGACGTTTGTGCCTTTTAGTAGGAGATCATTGAGACTCACCCCTCTTCACTTTTGACTACTGTTCCAGACCAGTCTCAATGGAGTTGTGACGGACTGTGGGTTGGGTGCGATGAGGTGGCTGATCTACCATACTGGACCAGTCCATGCATAAAGGACATCTTTAGACAACTTCATTGCGGCCCGGCGCTTGACCATCTCATGAACTTGTGCAGCATAGGCAGCCTTCCACTCTGGCTCCCTGACCAGCTGCCTCTCAGTCCTGAAGAATGTGAACTCAACTGCACTCCTGTTGCTTGGTAATGAGGCTGGATCTGCTACCCAGGGGTACTTGGTGTGCCAATGAGGCCTCTCACTGTGATCATCAGCAGCTACATATGTGAGGCAACTCTTTACCACCTCCCTTTCTTCAGCAAGGGTCATTTCCTTGCCACCTGGCTTGCAGTTCCCACAGCGACAGCCCCCACATCTCGGGACGCAACCAGCACCAATATTATCCCATTTCCACCACTTGAAGTTGGATGTAGTAGCTGCACAACTAGATTGCTGAGGTTGGACGGCAATTGAGGCTTGCTGGCTTTGTGGAGGATAAATGGGGACTACGCAGGTGTGTTCTTCATACTTTACAGCAGCAGTTCTCATAGACCTTGCGAAGTGCATTCTTGATGTGTAGGCTGATACAGTGACCTCTTCAAAGAGATCAGGATGAGTGCCCTCAACTGTCTTTCCCATTGGTCCATCCCACAGCACGAGGTCCCCCACTGTGCGAATTTTCTGCTGAGCCAGCTGACCCTCCTTGTGACTTACAAGGAGCTGGATTTCTCTTGGTCTTACCAGGTCACTGAGTGGGATGTCTTGGAAGAATTCTTGCAGGTTTTTGGCTGACATGTCTGTGGATATCTGCAATGCTGTCTAAGCCATAGCAAATCAGCTGGTGGGACTTGAGAGTACCTCTTGAGGTGTTAATACAAATTTTCAGGAGGTACTGCTTTGTTTTAATGTAGATTTTCATGCCTCCTACACCATGGACCACAAGCGTGATGTCTTCACTTCTAAGATTAAGCCGACCTGCTGCCTCATGGGTGATATAATTGGTGTCAGAAGCTAGGTTGATTAGGGTCCCAATTTTCTGCCCAGCATTGGCTGTTACCTCTAGCAGCATCATGATGACAGGCCACTCCGCTAGGCCACTCTCTGCCAAAAGACTCGAGTGACTCTTCGCGACATGGGAGGTGCTTGCTGCTGTGTTGCAGAATGCGTCCCGGCATTGTTAGGCTAATTCAGGTGAGAGCTTTCTGAAGAATTCTTCCTGGGCCTCAGTGTAATTCCTCTTATTGCCACCTCCCACTGTACTGTCTTTGCTCCTCCTCTGGGCCACGCTGCCTCTGGATGCTTCAGCATTGGGACACAAATAGTAGTGATGGTCTGTGGCTCTCTTGTCCTCACACTCAGGATTTTTGCACAGGAATGAAGTTTTGCAGTGACTGTCATCATCATGGACCTCCAGACATTCCCAGCAGGCTCCCAGCTTTCACATTGCATCCTTCTTCTCTGTGAACTTGAGCATACAGAACTTTTTGCAGAAGTACAGCTTTTTCTTATGCTTGATGTCTCCACAGACAATGCGTCCTGAGAGATGGCTACTTGACTGGTTTGAGGCTCTGGTTCTGGCTTGCCTTTGCTCAGGTCGGATTTCTTTCCTTGGCGGCTCTTCATCCCTCAATTGATCCAGCTGTTCATTGATGCTCTCTTGACTCTTGAGGAAGGCCAGAAGACTGTCAAAGTGCTTCTTTGGTTCGGCACTGATCCTCTCAGCTGCATAGAGAAGCCACTCTTTCTTCAACATATCAGGAAGCTTGCTTTCAACTGACTTTGTCACCAGAGGGTTCTTTAAAGCACCAGTGTCACCAAGGTAACTCAGGTCTTCAAGGGCTTTCTCAACAGCTTAGACGAGCTCAACAATTTTCCTGGGCTGGTGACTTTTGACAGCTGGAAGTCTCTGGAGCTCCTCAACTATTTCAATAGCGATGGCAGTTTGGCTTCCAAACCGGTTCTCTAGGACACGAAAGATGTCGTCTGCTGTATTGTAGGTCATCAATCAAAGATCTCTCATTACTTTCTCATCCAAACTGTCAAGAAGCTGAAACTTTGACTTTCTTTGACCCAGTGGGTTCTCCTTGCCTCTGAAGGGCTTCCCAGTCTCTTTTCCAGTGATGAAAGTCTGGTCTGAATTGAGTAAACTTGGGGAGGGAGGTTGGCTTCAGTCTAATGGCTGATGTTGGGTAGCTGATGGAAGCTGCACTCAACTCTTTCAGCATCCTCTTTAGCTTTTGCTTGAATAAACTCTGCTTTTCTTGACATTAACCAAGAATGAACTGCTCAAGCTCTCGTACACGCAGCTGGAAGTCTTTCTGCTCAACAGGAGGAGCCCAACACTTCCACTGTGTGTATAGCTCTTTTGCCCTCTTAACCAGACTTTCCATGTAATCGAACATGAAGTCAAAGACCTCTTTATTTCCGCCGGGTTCAAAGGAAATCACACTCTTTACCTTCTCCTCTGCAGCTTTTACCGCCATCATCAGTTCCTCCTCTCCGAAGTTGGCCCAAAGTGTCTTTTGGATGAGGTCCTTCAGCTCTTTCAGTTTCAACTCACACTCACTCGCAGTTTTCCCAATATTGGCCTTTTGCTGCTCACTCAACCCGGGAACTTCTTCAGGATCTGCATCCAGCTCCGCCTCTGCAAGGTACTGGGCCTCCACATCATCATTGGCTTCCATGACTTTGTTGGCCTCAACTATGAGCTTTTTGAAACCGTCTCTGAGCTCCTCTTTGGGCATTATGGCGTGCATCCGGATAATGTTGGCCAGCCGGGAGAATTGCCGCTTCACAGATGTCCTATTGGCTTTAAGCTGTTCCAGTGACTTCGAGTCAGCCATCTTCTTTCCCTTCAGGATTGAGTAAGGTGCTGTTCAGCGTGTTACCAGGCCTCTGGGCTTCCAGGCCTGGCCGGTTGCTGTTCAGGGTTCTCTGTTCCAGTCTCCACAGTGGTTTTTCACTGTCAAGTGGCCCTCACTCTTGTAAGGTTTGACCAGTAGTTTCCCCCACTTGAACAGGAAGCTTGTGTCGGAAGATAGAACTGGAAGTCACTCAGTGGCCAAGACTCAACTTTTTCCTTTTCTTTCCTTTTATTTTGAAAAGTCATCAAGGCCAAGCACAGGTGAAAAACCTTTAAATACAAACACAAATAGAAGGTCAAGGAAAATGTAACCCAAGAAACCATAATAAATCAACATAACCCAAAATCAAATACTCAACTTTCAAACTACTAAAAATTAATCTTGAAAATAAATAGAAAATACCCACATCTAAAACACCCCAAATACTACATACATCTTAAGACACTGTTCAATAATGATTTTTAACCTTACAACTTTAGTGGCGTTTAACTTTTAAACTCTTTTAAAATACACTCCATTTTTAACTATACTTTTAAACCCACATGATATTAAATATATGACATTTTAACTTACATTTCAATCACATGATTTTTTTTTTATACATCACATTTAACCTAAATTTTATCAAATGATTTTCCAAATGCAGCTACAAAGACACATATCACAAACGAACGCTCACCAGCTCCTTCTTCCTTGCTTGGAACAAGCTTTAGTCCTGCAGTCTTCTTTTTCCAAATCCAGACTCTCCAACCATTTCTCTCACACACTGCTTACTCCCCACTGCCCTGTAACTGCCTCCAAACTCCCTTAATCACCAGATGATTCCCACCTGGTGCAATCAACCAACTGCCTTCAGGCTGGGAAGCACACCCAAACCTGAAGCACTCAGGCAGACAGTGCGTGGCCTGCAGCTCAGCTCAACATGCACCATGTTTTCTGAAAAACCCCTTTTCTGTGAGTGTTCTACACAACTGCTCATCTTATACAATCAAAGACATTGGAGTAGTCAATAAAGCAGACTTGGAGGTCCTGGCTGAATTCTCTGCACTTTTGGATGATTAATTTGAGGTTAAAGCTATGATTTCTTGCCCCCTCGCCCCCTTTTTTTTTTTTTACTTATTTCAAAGTCTAGACAAACTACAATACCCATTATTTTGAAAATGCATATCTACCAAACTTTAATTTTTGATGTAATCTTTGGAGATTCTGTGTAAATATGTTCATAAATATTAACAGAATAACAGAAATAAACTTGAAATTTGGACTGTGGAGGCTGTTTGGACAATTGGAACCATGGGTCTCGGCATGGTGGGGCTGCTTGGGTCCACCTGTTATGCCCATAACTAGTAGAAATGAGCACACCGTTGTTTGCAGGTTTACGGAGCTTTATTACAATAAATAAGTCACATATATAAAGAGGCTTACGGCACACGCCCGCTGACCAGGTGGCTCCCCGACGAAAGAGACAGAGCCTCTTCCGCCCACACTCTTATACCAGGGGCGGCATCACCACCGGAAACTGGCAGCAGCCACCCCGGTCTAACCCATGACCAACCCAGCTGCCATCTTACTGATACAGCTGGTTTACATACACAACATCCCCCCCCCTTCAAAAAAAATGCCAACTAACTAACTAACTAACCTGCACTTATATAGCGCTTTTCTAGTCACAAAGACCACTCAAAGCGCTTTCCTTAATACTAACCCTCTATTCTAAGGGCCTATAGGAAACAGATATCCAGGGACAATTCAGAACAGCCAATTAACCTAACATGCATGTTTTTGGCATGTGGGAGGAAACCGGAGAAATCCCGGAGTAAACCCACACAGATAGACCCCCCCCCCCAAAAAAAAAAAAAAATTCCTTCCCGACTCACGCATTAAACACAGTAAATACAAAACATATAAATGACCTATCCATGCATGCATTTAACTGGGGGCTGAGTAGACTACTGGCACTCCCACACGGCTGGGCGAATTATTCTGCCACAGAACTGAGCCGTGTACCAAACAGGACAAAACCAAAATAAAATCAAAATAATCCCAGAACAGCTCCACATATATGACATAAACAAAAGACAAAACTAGCTACTGGCGCCCCCCCCCCCCCCCCCCCAGCACACCCTCACACACTGGGCACTTAAAACCGTTGGGTATGTAAACTAATTAACAGGGTCAAATATACCCCACCACCCCAAATTTGGGCACACAGACAATAGTCTAATAAAATTTCACCCCAATACAATGTATAAACACTATATCCATGAAATCCCCAATCATAAAACAGCACATAATTTACTCATATAAATTTACACAATTGAATTCAGACTAATAAGCCCCACTGGTCAGAATCTCACTAATAAGTAACATAATCACAATCAAACAGATTACCTTTCAAAGAGTTCAAATCACACAAATGCTCCGTAATTTATGTAATTGTTACATTTTCTCTCTTTTTTCTAAATTTAAACAGGGTACCAACCAGTAACAAACAAACAAAAATTGGGAAAAGAAAATAACCGGACTGAGCAGAAAGACATAGAAAAATAAAATAAAATAATTCTCTCAGTCCTCCAGCGGATCTTTTCCCCGACGCCTCCGTCTTTTGACCTCCGGGCTTCCCCCGTGTCGCTCCGTCTCCTCCACCTTGCGCAGTTCATTCGGGTGCCTACAGGTCTGGTCAGACAAGCGCAGAAACCCGTCGCTCTGTATGGCCTCCACTCGAAGCCTCCTCCTCCTGGCACACTGCTCTCACAAACCTTTTTCTCCTCTCATCCGGGCCTCAACCCTAGGTCGCACCAAATCGCCAACCTGCAAGGAAGCCCTCCGTGGACGATGTGTCCGACCGGTCTCCACCAACGGTCCGGTCGACCCTTGGGCCCAGTCCGTGTTATCCATGGTTGACCAATCTCCCGAGCAATGAAACAAATTGCCCACTCGCCCCCCTCTTTCTGAATCCAGCGTGGGCGCCTTGTCCTTACAGGCTGCCTGTGGGGTCCCATTGTGCCATTCCATACCTGGGACTGGGGCGTCAAACAGATCGGCATCGGGTCCTACCCACTGCATCCTCGCGTAGCGCTGAAGTGCTCTCCTTCTTGACACATGTCCAACCAGTCTGATTCCCTCATTTCCATGCCATCCGTCGGTGAAGTTGGCCGATTCCACAGTCCGCGGCCCGACCATTCCTCACCTGACACGTTGGCAACCAAAAAGCCCAGGCAATAAAATAGGTTACACCCCATGATGTTGACGCCCGCAGCAGTGACATGAATGTGGGCTCGGGGCACCACGACCAATCCGTAACGGGCTGGTACCTCCATAAAGCCCATCACAGCCAGCCTATCCAGTCCATAGCCGTAATAGTCTCTCTCCGGTGGATGAATGACACGATGAGGAAACAGACTGTTCACGGTCGCCATGTTCAACACTGATATGACCACTCCTGTGTCGATCAACAGCGGAACCACAACCCATCGAGCATGACATCACAACCGATCCTCCCTGTAGTCGCTGGGGAGACCGTATGTACAATGGTAGGAGACTTCTTCACAGCACTTGGATATCTCCTATGGCTCCTGGGTACAAAGTTGTTGCACGTCCTGGTGAAGTGGTCACGCAGACCGCACTTGCCACATCGGTTTCCTGCCACTGGGCACACTCTGGCTTTATAGCGATGATCAGGGGACCCACACCCATAACAACGGGGAGTGCAAGGGTCGGACCCTATCTTCACTATTGTGGCAAGCGAATCACCTCCGGCGTCACTGTCGTTTGGGTCCAGATGCAGTGCCATTACGCGAGCATCATCTTTACTCCTAAGAGCCTCGTCAGGCAGGCTCCTTGCGATGATCTCCACTGCCTCGAAACGATGGACGAGCTCAACAGCTGTGGATAACGTCAACTCCCCTGGGAAGCTCAACAACCTGGACCGGAGCGCCTCACTGCAAACGTGTTCCACCAGTTGGTGCCGAATCATTTCCTCCTCCAGGCGTCCAAACTCACATCCCCTCGCCAGCCGGCGGAGCCTGGCCACGAACGTTGATACCAACTCCCCCAGACGCTGGTGGCATTGTCAAAAATGGATGCGCCGGACCGTGACGCTCTCACTAGCGCAGAAATGGCGCGCCATTAGCTACACCACGCCGTCATAGCTGTTGGCCCCACCCAGACTGTCCAACACTCTTTGCCCCTCGGTGCCCAACATATGGATTAACACTGACCTCGCACGGAGCCTCTCACGCTTGCAGAGGTCCAAGACCATGAGGTACTTGGTAAAAGACGAGAATCAGCGAGGCCATGGCACGAGCGGCATGCCCGGGGCCTCAAGAAATGGCCGAAGTTCAGCACAGATGATATCCATTCCCGCTTTTACCTCATCGCCAAATGTTATGTCTGTAACTGGTGGAAATGAGCACACTGTTGTTTGCAGGTTTACGGAGCTTTATTACAATAAATAAGTCACATATATAAAGAGGTTTATGGCATACGCCCGCTGACCAGATGGCTCTCCGACGAAAGAGACAGAACCTCTTCCGCCCACACTCTTATACCAGGGGCGGCATCACCACCGGAAGCTGGCAGCAGCCACCCCTGTCTAACCCATGACCAACCCGGCCGCCATCTTACTGGTACAGCCGGATTACATACACAACACCACCCATGGGGGTCTGGTGCTATGTGGATCAGGTGGCAGTTCAAGGCAGAGACCTTGGCGGTCTGATCTCTGGCTTTCTAAATTAACAAGCCAAGTCATTAAATACAGTATATGTACAACAGAGAAATGTCAACCTAAGAGAAGCTAAAAACATTCAGCAAGGTCTGCAGGGCCACCAGACAATAAAGTTTAATAGGATTAATGAAGTATTAATTTCAGTATTTGGTGATTTCAAGTGAAGTTTGATTATGAAGCGGATCAAAGTACTGTACGTAAAAATATACCTGATTTTTTTAATGTACAGAAATAATACATAATCTAAACTATTTCACCGAGTAAAGTTTAGTTTAATTAAACACTAAGTTTTACATAATGAAAAGTTTGTTCATTGGAGTAAAGCTATCGTTTATCTTTAACTGAAAGTGTATGTTTTTCTTTCATAATGCAGGTTTGATAATACCTGGTCAAAGCAGTTGCAACCCAACCTTTATTTAGATAGAAATCACAGATTATTGGCGCTATTTGGTATCAGCTGTTGCATCTGAAAAAATGCGCAAGCTTTTCAGTGCGACCTGGCGTTATCAGGCAGGTTGGCAAACACTTGGGTGAATCCACGTCCCAACATCTTCCACGGGATGAGGTGGGGAACACCTGAGATGCAGCAGCACGGCGTTCAGAGCGGGGGGAGGGAGGGGTTGGAGGAGGTTCAGAAAGTCCGTTTAAATGCGCTGTAGCGTGTGCAGTCCCGACACAATCTGACTGTGGGGAGGTGGAAGCATCACTTCAAACCGGGAGGCTACAAGCTGATTTTTCCCCCCCCCCTCTACAGAGCCGAGCCAACAGCCACGACAAAGCTTGAATCATGTGTGGTAAGTTTTCCTTTTTCATACATTTTGAGCTTCATTGAAGCTGGTGGAAAGACTGCGCAAATTACGCACGGCGGTTGACGGACAGTGGCCATCGCCACTGTGTTTCCGTCCCAGTCTTAAAGATGATTATTTAAGAAAGCCGTCATTAAGGCGCGGTGGTGTGTTGTCACTCTTCCACTGATAAAACGCTTCTAAGTGCAGCAGCCGCTTAAATGTCCGAGTTTTGGGGGTCTGTGGATTCATCGAAAGCTTCATACACGACTGCTACGTGTCAGTGTTTCTCTCTCTCTCTCTCGCTGTTCTTACTGACGTGTGTGTAGAACCGCACAGGGCAGCCACACCAATTTGACTACTGTTAAAAAACAGACTCAAGAAGTTCACGAAGAGACTCTCATCCAGCCGTGACGTTACGGCCGCGTTTGGCGGCGCGGAGCATACGTGCGTCACGAACGAGGACGTCTACTGCCCAGGGTAATCGTTAACAGCCCTCCCCCCGACTTCACCTCCAGTCCGCTTCCAAGAGGCCGAGATTGAGGGGATTCCTGCCCAGCCTCCCCGCCCCCGGCTCACCGCACCCTGTGTACCTGGCAGCCCCAACACTGCGCGCTATGTGCGTCCGTCGGTGGCCAGCTGTGTGTGTGTGTGTGTGTGTGTGTGTGTGTGTGTGTGTGTGTGTGCGCGCTGGATCAGAGCAGCCCCGTGCATTCCTGCGGACACGCACATCACGCCTCTCACGCCTTTCCGCCACCTCAGACGACAGTACAGAAATGTAGTGGCATCAGCTGATGCTTGCCCTGTTCCTTTCCTGTCCGCAAACAGTATGGAATGAGTCATATATGTGGTAACAATTATACATCTGTAGTCTCTATTGATTATGTTTTACCGTCGGCTGTCATGGCCATTGTTTCTTTGGAAAATCTATGCAATGACATTGTACCGCAAAACTTAATAAAAAAAAAAAATGGTCCAGTCCTACAGCTGTGTAAACTCTACCCACAGCAGTGAGCCTCTCAGAGGATTCATGGTGTGTTTCTGTCTCTCCTTCCCCAAAAGGGATCTTTGCCTACCTGAATTACCGAGTGCCACGCACCAGAAAGGAGATATTTGAGACCCTGGTCAAGGGACTGCAGAGGCTGGAGTACAGAGGGTACGATTCAGCAGGTAAGACGGACACACACACACGCACTGCAGAGAACATTACAGAACTCCTCAGACAGCATCTGTGTGTCGTGCTCTGAAAATAAAAACAGAGACATTTAACAGTATTTAAGCATGAAGAAAAACTATTTCAAAATGTTTTTTTTTTATGTGTCTGACCAATATGTAATGTGTTACTATATTGTGAGCAGCGCTGTGCCTTATTAGCTGAGGGCATTCCGTTGATGAGTATCTGAATGGCAACAGGGTGTGTAAATTCTGAAATTCCACATAAATGCCCAAAACTATTACATGTACATAAAGAATCAGGTGTAAGTGGTCAATTAAAGCATTGTTTAATCACACCTATTGACCAACCCAGCGACACATGGTAACATTCCAGAACCGCTGATGGGAATACAATCTACTGTGGTGTGAAAAGGTGTTTGCCCCCTTCGTGATTTCTCTTTTTTTTTGTATGTTTTTCACACTTAAATGTTTCAGATCATCAAACAAATTTAAATATTAGACAAAAATAACACAAGTAAACACGAAATGCAGTTTTTAAATGAAGGAGTTTATTATTAAGGGGAAAAAAATCCAAACCTACATGGCCCTGTGTGAAAAAGTGAAACCTAATAACTGGTTAGGCCACCCTTAGCAGCAGCAACTGCAATCAAGCATTTGTGATAACTGGCAGTGAGTCTTTTACAGCACTGTGGAGGAATTTTGGCCCACTCACCTTTGCAGAATTGTTGTAATTCATCCACATTGGAGGGTTTTCAAGCATGAACTCACCATTTTAAGGTCATGCCACAGCATCTCAATTGGATTCAGGTCAGGACTTTGACTAGGCCACTCTAAAGTCTTCATTTTGTTTTTCTTAAGTCATTCAGAGGTGGCCTTGCTGGTGTGTTCTGGATCATTGTCCTGCTGCAGAACCCAAGTGTGCTTCAGCTTGAGGTCACGAACAGATGGCTGGACATTCTCCTTCAGGATTTTTTGGTAGACCAGCAGAATTCATTGTTCCATTTACCACAGCAAGTCTTCCAGGTCCCCAAAAAGTAAAACAGCCCCAGACCATCACAGTACCACCACCATATTTTACTGGTGGTATGATGTTCATTTTCTGAAATGCTGTGTTTGTGGTGATCCGAGCGCTGTACTCATCCGTGCTCAGGTTACTCAGTATTTCCCTTTTTTCCTCCTATAGACCCTCCTTTTGGAGTGGTCTGCTGGGGCAGTGGCATTACTGCAGCCGATAGGAAGAGACTGAACAAACTGATTAAGAAAGCTAGCTCTGTCCTGGGGCAACGCCTTGATCCGATGGAGGAGATAGGAGAGAGAAGGACGGTGGCTAAACTGTCATCTCTGCTGGAGTCCGAGTTCCACCCTATGCAGGACATACTGGATGCACTGAGGAGCTCATTTAGCAGCAGACTACATCATCCCAGGTGCACAACCGAGAGGTTTCGTAGGTCCTTCCTACCAACGGCTGTCAGACTGTACAACCTAAGCAGGGCTGCTCGCAGAGATAGCAAAAAGACGTAACAAACTAATAGTTTTTTTTGAATGCAAAAGATGCAATAGACTTACACAATGGTCCCCTCCGGCATACAACTAGGAACATACCGGTCGCTATGGAGGGTGAGAATATGTATGGGCACATAATCATACCATGTAGGATAACTAAATAGACGGTTATGCTGTTTCATCCCACCTAGCAACAATGCTCTGCACTGTGTGTGTTTATATATTTACATATTTATTCCATCTAGCTACAATGCTCTGCACTGGGTGTGTTTATATTTATATATCTATATATTTATTCCATCTAGCTACAATGCTCAGCACTGGGTGTGTTTATATTTATATATCTATATATTTATTCCATCTAGCTACAATGCTCCGCACTGTGTTTTTATATATCTACATATTATTCCATCTAGCTACATTGCTCCGCACTGTGTGTGTTTATATACTTGCATATTTATTCCACCTAGCTGCAATGCTCCGTACTGTGGGTGTTTATATATTTACATATTTATTCCATCTAGCTACAATGCTCTGCACTGTGTGTTCATATATTCATATATTTATTCCATCCAGCTACAATGCTCTGCACTGTGTGTCTGTGTGTGTGTGTATATATATTTTATAGTAATATGTACATATGTATATTAGCTGCTCTCGCTTGCTTGGTTTTTTTTCTTGCCTTCTGATTGTTGCTCTGAGTGTTGCTATCCCTGTGCTGTTGCAATCCTGGAATTTCCCCGTTGTGGGACTAATAAAGGCTTATCTCTTATCTTATCTTATATTATTTCGGGTTTGTTATTAGTGCCTTTCCAGGGCTTTTATTGTGACAGCATCATGGCCAAACTTCTGGCTGTCAAAGCCAAGCCGGCGCCATGACAGCTGTTCTTGATTTCGTTAATCTGTGTGTTTATATATTTACATATTTATTCCATCAAGCTACAAGGCTCCACACTGTGTGTGTTTATATATTCATATATTTATTCCATCTAGCTACAATGCTCCGCACTGTGTGTTTATATATCTATATATTTATTCCATCTAGCTACAATGCTCCACACCGTGTGTCTATATATTTATGTTTATATGTACATACTGTATGTATACTCGCTGCTCTTGTTTTTTCTTGCCTTCTGATTATTGCTCTGAGTGTTGCTATCCCTGTGCTGTTGCAATCCTGGAATTTCCCCATTGTGGGACTAATAAAGGCTTATCTTACCTTATCTTAATCAAAGCAACCACCCTTCCTGTGTGGTTGCTTTACTTTTGTGTTCAGTGTTTAAGGGAGCAGCTGAGGCTCACTCCTCGCTGTGACGTACATTTGTGTTCCAGGACTGGAGTCCCTGTCCCTGGCTCCAGTCTTCCTTCTATCCTCGATTCATCCTCGCTTCTTCAGGCGTAAGTGTTTAGTTATTCGTGTCTGTTTCCACCCTCGATACACTTTAGCTCTGTTGTTTGTGTTCTTTATTTTTTGTGTCCAAGTTCCATGTATGTGTTTTGCCCCACGTGGCTCTTTACTTTGTCCTTCTGTTAAATAAACAAGCAAACTTACTACTGGCATCTGGCGCCTCATTAATGCCCTGAAAGGGGCATTCATGTCAGTAGGTCACAGCCAAGAGAGGTGCCAGTCACAGTAAGTTTGTTTTTTAGGCTTGGGTTTTTCCCCTTTTCCCGGTGCCTGTGTAATTGGAGTTATGGCATCATCTAGGATCAGATATTTGATGAGCCTGGGGTTTGAGCTAGTTTAGGCCCTGATGGAGATAGACGGTCTCCTGTCCAACGCCCGTATGTTCGCCACCTCTGTAAATGCGCACTGGTACCTGGACCTCGCAGAAGCTGCTGTAAAGCTCCATCCTCACCTGGCCGAGCACGCCGAGGGCATGGAGAGGATGACCGAACTCACAGCACTTAAGCAAAAGAACCGTGGGCTGGTGAAGAATCCCAGCAGGAAGCCGAAGTCGCCGCCGACGGTGAGGCATCCCCACTCCTCGCCTCCGGATCAGGTTCCTGCTACACGTCCAGCCCTGATTTCTGCGTCACCGAAGGGCTATCTCCCTATGCAGGAGAGGAAGAGGGCAGCCGGGGCCTCCTGTGAAGAGGCACAGTGGGCAGCCGAGCTCATCAGGGGCCGTGTGGCTAAAGCACGCTCTTCCTCCCATCCCAGCAGAATCCTAAGGAACGTGGAGGCGGCAGTTAGACTGGTGGAGACCAATCCCGAACTCAGCAACTATCCTGAGTATGCCGAGCTGCTGGCCTAGTTTCTGCGCAGCAGCGGCACTTCCCTGACTTGAATCTAGACTCGCCCTCTGCCGGAAGATGCCGCTGCCCTGCCCGTGATCAACCTCCTGTCCAGGTCGAACCTCTGCTAGATCCCCGTCTGGATCCTGTCCATGGCCACCGTAAGAACTCCGCCTCCCAGCCAGCTGTTTCCCCTGCGCCATGACAGAAGGTAGAGACAGCAGCCCCAGCCTCTGGGTCACCTCTTCCCGCTGTTCCGTCAGCTCCTCATCTCCGGACTGCCTTGGCTGCTCCTCCTTCCTCCTCGGCGCTCCCTTCAGCTGCTGTGAGCCCAGCGAGTCCTGCTTTGGCTCCGCCCGTCATCGATCCTGTGGGGGCGGCTCCCCCTCGTCTTCCCAGGGGGCCCTCCGTCACCATCATTAGGGGAAAGGGGGGAACCAAGCCCGCTGCAGCAGTCACCATCGTTCCCCGGGAAAACAGGCAAGTGTTTTTTCATTCTAAATCTCAGTATAATGAATTACCTTGTCTGATTCCTGGGGGTGGAGCTCAGGGTTTGCAGTCCCCTGAGCTCCCACCATCTGCTGCAGCCATAAACATTGAACCTGCTACCTCTGTGTTTCCTCCCCTTGTCTCCGAGTGCTCCCCGGTGCCAGGAATAGACCGTCGGATGGAGGAGGAGCTTGCGGGCCTGGAAAGCCTGGTTCCGGCCCTGCAGCTGCGTCACAGACAGAGGAGGAGGGCTGACCGTCATTTGGAGCCTGTGCCGACGATAAAGCATCCCCGGGTCTCCATGGAGCAGCAGTCGGCCCCAGCAGGCTACAGATCCCCTGCCACGATGCTGTGTGGGTTTCAGTGCCAGGGGGTTCTCGGACTGTGTAGATCACCATGCTGGCTGCAGAGCCCATCGCAGTCGAGTCGGAACCAGTAATAGACCTCCAAATCGTCGAGCCTGGATCGTCGGAGTCCTGGACAGCGGTAGAGCCCGAGATCAGGCAAGTGCTCTATGTTGTCTTATTGCTTTCTGTTCTGGAGCATTCTTGCCTGTCT
This sequence comes from Pholidichthys leucotaenia, assembly GCA_020510985.1. Lineage (NCBI taxonomy): Eukaryota > Metazoa > Chordata > Actinopteri > Cichliformes > Pholidichthyidae > Pholidichthys > Pholidichthys leucotaenia. The sequence goes on along the minus strand of CM035840.1, from coordinate 25,949,559 downwards.
CTTGGGGAGAAGAGCCAGGTGCAGCAGGCCGCTGCATCCAAGCTCGTCTCGCCAGGCTCTGCTACTGCCGGTGATCCTGACCCCTGTTCTCCCTGTCTGTCCGAGCCTGTTTTCAGGGTCACCGGAGATGAGTCAGCTCCGGTTGTTGTCGTCGAGGCTCCGAGTTCGTGTTTGGAGGTCATCCCAGGTGCTGCGCTGGCCCAATCTGGGTCCTCAGATGGTGCTGCGCCGGCCCAATCCGGGTCCACCGAGGGTGCTGCGCTGGCCCAATCCGGGTCCACTGAGGGTGCTGCACCGGCTCAATCCGGGTCCACCGAGGGTGCTGCGCCGGCCTGGTTCGAGGTTGGTGAGGGAGCTGCAGATGTCCTTCCACCCGTTACCGAACTGGTTCCCCGCCCCCCCCCCCCTCCTATTCTCCACCACCGGAGACCGCTGGGGTCTCCTTCATCCGGTTCGGCTTCTCCTCGTGGTGCTTTTCAGTAGGGAAGTCGCCTCCGAGCTCCCCTCTCCTGTCCTGGTGGCCTGAGGACACGGGCTGGCTGCCTGACAGACTGTTCCACCGGTCCAGTATCCTGGGTCGGCCGCCTATAGGACTGCTTCGCTGGTTTGGTGACCGGGGCCGGCTGCCTGAGGTACTGTTTCCCCGGGTCTGGGACTTGGGTAGGCCGCCCAAACTGCTTTTTTTCTTTTTTTGTTTTATGTGGAGTCTGGATGCTTGTAGACTGCCTGAACTGCCTTTTTTTTCCCTCCACTCTCTATCTGCCGGCGTTCCTGTAGTTATGTTTTCCATGTGGGGTTGAAGGGATTCTCTTTTCTTTGCCTGGGTTGCTGTGTTTTCTATTCATATATTTTTTTTGTTGGCCTATTCTGTGGTACTTATGTATTTCCTAGGTAAAGGGTATCTGTATTTTTTGTTTTCTCTTGGGTTCGTGGAATCAACAAGTATTCATACCCTGTGTATGCCATGCCTATCAGCAGCGGAAGCCAATTCCTGGGTAGTCTGATCCGCTGACGTGTGTTCTAAGCCATACAGTTCATGTAAAGGACGCTGTTACTGTGTTTAATTTTTGGTTTGGGTTGGAATTTGAGTTTCACTTTTTCATGTGTTCAGATGGTGACCTTTTAACTTGACCCTGACCTTCCAGGAAGTAAGCTCACAATGATTTGTTGGTATTTAGGACGACCAAAATAACTGATTTTGGTCAAGATTGCTGAGTATGGTCTCCTCCATTATTTCCATCCTTACAGGACAATTTCAGACCTAGTTGCACTTCTTAGTTATCGCATGTAAATGTTTTTCTCCCCTAGGATTATTTCATGTTAACTCTACGTGCAATTAACAGCTAATTGATCATGTTTCTTTGTGGGAATTTATTCTAAAATGCTAAAGAGTGCAGACTAGTGCAACTGCAGTTAAAACTGTGGGTATATTTATTTTGACTTGAAAATATTTTGTTATTTACCGTGGGGTTTTTTTTCCGGTTCTGGTTCCGCCGGACCGGCGGCGCCACACAAGTTGGCTGCCTTTTGCAACTGCCTTTTTCTTATCTTCCTTCTTCTTTCTACACCTTTCACTCTATATATATATCACGGACACACAGATCGCCCCAAGGGTCTCCCGAGTCGGCAGACGGAGCCACTGTTTGCAGCGGTGGACGATACAGCAGGGAAGAGCTAGCTAGCTGGCTAGCTAGCTCCAACCGCCACCCGGTGCTAACGGAGAAGCTCGACATGCCGAGGAACTGTGGCGAAAATGACGCGGGTGCCGGGCTGGAGTTTAGGCGGCGTGCAAGAAATATAAGACAGAATAATAAAGAGCGATGGCAAGAACCAAGCAGACCGCCCGTAAATCTACTGGAGGAAAAAGCCCCCCCCCCCAGGAAGCAGCTAGCCACCAAGGCTGCTCGAAAAAAGCGCTCCGGCCACCGGCGGAGTGAAGAAGCCTCACCGTTACAGGCCCGGTACCGTGGCTCTGAGAGAGATCCGTCGCTACCAGAAATCCACGGAGCTGCTCATCCGTAGGCTGCCCTTCCAGCGCCTGGTGAGGGAGATCACTCAGGACTTCAAGACCGACCTGCGCTTCCAGAGCTCCGCCGTCATTGCTCTGCAGGAGGCCAGCGAGGCCTACCTGGTGGGTCTCTTCGTGGACACCAACCTGTGCGCCATCCACGCCAAGAGGGTCTCCACCATCATGCCCAAAGACATCCAGCTGGCCTGCCGCACCCGCGGAGGGAGAGAGAGCTTAGACTTTCTGCTGTACATTCACCAACCACAATGCTCCGCACTGTGTGTCTATATATATATATATTTATAGTAATATGTACATATGTATTACATTATATTAGAAAATTCACCATTCCCAAAAACTCCTGTAACGCCCTGACCGTTTGTGGTTGGGGAAAATCTGCTACCGCGCGCACTTTGTCAGGCAGCGGAACCGCTCCTTCGGGAGAGACGCGGTTCCCCAAAAAATCAATTTGCGTCACCCCAAACTGACACTTCGCCGGGTTGATTATTAAACCGTGCTTTCCCAACCTCCGGAAAACCACCGTGAGGTGGGCTTCGTGTTCGTCTTCGGACGCGCTGGCTACCAAAATATCATCCAGGTAGACGAATACGAAAGGGAGATCGCGCAGCACCGCATCCATCATGCGTTGGAACGTCTGCGCAGCCCCCTTAAGCCTGAATGGCATGCGCAAAAACTCGAATAGACCAAAAGGAGTTATCACTGCTGTTTTGGGTATGTCCTCAGCGCGCACTGGGACTTGGTGGTAACCGCGGACCAAGTCTATTTTAGAAAAAACACGTGCTCCTGCCAAATGAACGGAAAAATCTTGGATGTGAGGGATTGGGTAGCGGTCGTGAGCTGTGGCGTTGTTTAACCTGCGGAAATCCCTGCAAGGTTGCCACGAACCGTCAGCCTTAGGAACCATGTGTAGCGGGGAAGCCCATGGGCTGTTTGAACGCCTGATGATGCCCAACCTCTCCAGGTTGGCGAACTCCTCGCGCGCTATGGCCAGTTTAGCTGCGTCCAAGCGCCGAGCTTTTGCAAAAACGGGTGATCCGGTAGTGGTAATAAAATGTTCCACCCCGTGTTTAGCGACGGTTGCCGAAAATGTGGGGACCGTGAGTGCTGGGAACTGAGTGAGCAGAGTGTGGAACTTACCGCTTGCAGCTGTGACGTTGGCTTGTGCTGTTGGCCGGGCCGCTCTAGCTGTACAGGGAATAGAATCAAAAGAAAGTGCATTAACCAGGCGCCTGTTAGCGACATCAACCAACAAACCATGTGAGCACAAAAAAATCAGCCCCCAATATATTGAAATTCAATGCTGCTATGACAAAAGTCCACTCAAATGTACGGCCGTGTAGAGACAGAAGCAGAGTCCTCTCACCAAAGGTCTTAATCCATGAGCCGTTTGCTGCTGCCATCTCGGGACCACTGGAACCTGCCAGCCGGTCAGTGGAGGAAGGCGTGATGAAACTCAACTGGGCACCTGTGTCCACGAGGAAATGCCTCCCTGAGCGTGCGTCCGTCAAGTAGAGCAGCTTGTTCTCCTCCCCGAGGGTCACAGCTGCTACCGACCCCCGGTCTGGGCGTTTCCCGAGCGCTTTGAACTGGCACGGTGGTATACATTTGCGTGCCTTCTCTGCAAAGCGGCGGTGGTAGAAACAAAGGGTGTCTCCTCCGCGTTCCTTGGCCCCCGCCGCTGCCATCATCGGTGGTTCTGCTACCGCTGTCCCTGGTTCCCTGCCATCTCCGGCCGTCGTGCCGAGCTCCGTCGCTGCCGCCGTGGCCGCGCGCTGTCTGCTGGCGTTGACAATCCGATGCGCATCCCGGGCCAGCGCGCGGTAGTCCCGCTGGGTCAACAACGGCGAACTGGCCAGGGTCGCCCTCGTCTCTGACGGTAGGGTCCTGAGGAAAATGTGGGTAAAGATGAAGTGGTCATCGTCCGAGCCTTTCAACCTCAGCATCTTCTCCATCAGGTCAACGGGCGTGCCATCTCCCAACTCGGTCAGCGCCAGGAGTCTCTCTGCTCTCTCCTCAAACGAGAGCGTGTAGTGCTGGATGAGTGCAGCCTTCAACGCGCCGTATTTATCGCTGGCTGGTGGCTGTTCCAGAAGGCTCTCCACATGCTGAGCCGTGTGGTTATCGAGCTTTGCGATTACATTGTAGAATTTCTTGTCATCTACCGATATTCCCCGGAGAGCGAACTGTGCCTCAACCAGGTGGAACCAGGAGCGCGAGTTGTGCTGCCAAAAGTCCGGTAGCTGGACCGTAACGGCATACATTTGGCTGGGGGCTCCCAACGAGGCTGGCTCTGGGGAATTCTTCTCGTGTTGCATGCTTCGTCTTGGGTCACCAGTGTAGAATGTGTAAATGATGAGGCCAGCTGATCTCAAACAGTTTATTACACATTCTCTCTCATGAGCATAGTAGAAAAGAGGACCTCTCAAACAGAACTCTTCACTTATATACTCAGGTCCTTCTGCAGATCAAAAGGTCACAATGCATTCACATAAAAGGTCACTTTGCATGCACTTCCTTAATCCTTACACATCCCCCTCACAGACTCTGGCATACAAAGGAAACTCCACACCATCTCTGACATACAAAAGATCACATTTCACAGCTTCCTGTTATCTCCAAGGAAACTCTACACTTTGTTCTTATCTAAGATGTGAGGCATTATGCAAGGCACATGCATGGCTACAATCTTATCTTATCTTATGATGGCTCTTAGTTCGAGGTCAGCAACCTTGACTATGGTAAGAGCCATTCTGAACATTTTTGCCCCAGAAGATTTTGCATGTTTGAGTCTTAAAATTAATATAAACTGGCAAGTTATAAGTATAACTGCCCTGTCAAACTATGTAATAGTAGAGGGTTTTTTTTCTCTTTAATAGGCACCTTTGCTTTCATTAATTTGTAAGATGAATCTTATCAGTGTCTTGTGGTAATCTTTTTTGTTTTTCTTGCCGGGTAGGACTATACATATATTTTTTTGTTTGTTTTTTTATGCTGTGGTACTTGAGTATTGTGCTAGTTGAGGTGTTTTCGTTTTGGACATTTCTGTGTTTAAGCCACGCCATGTTTTGTTTGACCCTTGTTCTTGGTGTGTTTTTTTTTCTCCTTTTCTCTCGGTGTGTGTCACTATACACTTTTGGGTTTTTGTTTCTCTCCCTCCTAGCCTGTATCCCCCTCCGCCCTCCCTGGGTCGGTCCTGGTAGCCTTCTGGTTGTGGGGGGGCATTGGATGTTACGTTAAACACCTGGATTGCACCCTTTTTACAGGGGGTACTGTGGTGATCCGAGCGCTGTACCCATCCGCACTTGGGTTACTCAGTATTTCCCTTTTTTCCTCCTATATTACTTCGGGTTTGTTATTAGTGCCTCTCCAGGGCTTTTATTGTGACACTGTCACGGCCGAACTTCCGGCTGTCAAAGCCGAGCCGGGGCCTTGACAGCTTTTCTTGATTTCATTAATTACATTCCCCCTTCCTGTGTGGTTGCTTTACTTTTGTGTTCAGTATTTAAGGGAGCAGCTTAGGCTCACTCCTCACTGCGACCTACATTTGTGGACCAGGACTGGAGTCCCTGTCCCCGGCTCCAGTCTTCCTTCTATCCACGATTCATCCTCACTTCTTCAGGCGTAAGCGTTTAGTCGTTTGTGTCTGTTTCCGCCCTCACTACACTTTAGCTCTGTTGGTAGTGTTCTTTATTTTTTGTGTCCAAGTTCCATGTATGTGTTTTGCCCCACATGACTCTTTACTTTGTCTTTCTGTTAAATAAACAAGCAAACTTACTATTGGCATCTGGCGCCTCATTAATGCCCTGAAAGGGGCATTCATGTCAGTGTTACTTTTACACTGGATGTAATGGGACACACACCTTCCAAAAAGTTCAACTTTTGTCTCATCAGTCCACAGAGTATTTTCACAAGTCTTGGGGATCATCAAGATGTTTTCTGGCAAAACTGAGATGAGCCTTTGTGTTGTTTTTGCTCAGCAGTGGTTTTTGTCTTGGAACTCTGCCATGCAGGCCATTTTTGCTCAGTCTCTTTCTTATGGTGGAGTCATGAACACTGAACTTAACTGAGGCAAGTGAGGCCTGCAGTTCTTTGGATGTTGTTGTGGGGCCTTTTGTGACCTCTTGGATGAGTTGTTGCTGCGCTCTTGGGGTAATTTTGGTCGGCCGACCACTCCTGGGAAGGTTCACCACTGTTCCATGTTTTCGCCATTTGTGGATAATGGCTCTCACTGTGGTTCGCTGAAGTCCCAAAGCTTTAGAAGTTACTTTATAACCTTTTCTAGACTGATGGATCTCAATTACTTTGTTTCTCATTTGTTCCTGAATTTCTTTGGATCACAGCATGATGTCTAGCTTTTGAGGATCTTTTGGTCTACTTTACTTTGTCAGGCAGGTCCTGTTGAAGTGATTTCTTGATTGAGAACAGGTGTGGCAGTAATCAGGCCTGAGTGTGGCCAGAGAAATTGAACTCAGCTTTCCAAAGATGTGATAAACCACAGTTAATTTATGTTTCAACAGGGGGGGGGGATTACTTTTTCATACAGGGCCATGTAGGTTTGGATTTTTTTAACCTTAATAATAAACATCTTCATTTAAAAACTGCATTTTGTGTTTACTTGTGTTATTTTTGTCTAATATTGAAATTTGTTTGATGATCTGAAACATTTAAGTGTGACAAACATACAAAAAAGTGAGAAATCAGTAAGGGGACAAACACTTTTTCACACACTGTATATAAGAACCTCAAACTTCCTTCTGTGCTCATCTTCTGATTATTTTAAATCTAAATTTTTATATTTTCCAAAATGAGATTTCTAGTGAAACATCTTCTGCCTCAGTTATCATATGAGAGCAGGAAGTATTATCGATTTGCCTACCACCATCGTTCCGTGCTATTTGATTTCATGCCCAGTCATGACTAAACATATTTTATTCTTTAGTGAAATAATGAACCAGCACAACCTTTTGAACCACCAGTTAAGAAGAAGAAAAAAAACAAGTTCTGTAAAGGTAATAGAGACGACATTCTGACCTCCTGGTCAGTATGTGTTGTACGTATTCTTTCCCAGACTGCTTGGTAGAGACACGTGACATCAACCCAGTTACGCTATTAGCTGAGAATGCCTGTGACATCCTTACTGGCCACCGTAGTTCCCATCATCCAGGTGCTCAGATGTAAATATGATTGGTTTGGACCCGTAAAAATTTAAAAAATAATTTTTCTTCATCAATAGATTATTTTTTGAACAATACAAAGGCTTTAATTCTACACCTTTGTAAAGACTTTGTTAATGTATTATTTTTTAGATATTTGTTTTCATGAAAATACTATCTAGTACACCTAGTCACTCTTCACATCTGGTATTATGTTGTCTACGAATGCACACCCATGCACCCACAGTCTGTGTTTGCACATCCTATTTGAACAGGATGGAACTGTGGAAAGAAGAAGGTACTACCCACACAAATCATAAACCACATATGCTGCCTTGGTCACTTTTAAGGACCTACAATTCCTATAAAAAGAATTCACCCCACCCCCCCCCCCGGATGTTTCAACCTTTTATTGCTTCATAAAATGAAATCATGATCAAAAGAATTTGGCTTTTTTGACAAAAATTTGCAAATAAAAAAAGCTTCTTTCATGTCAAAGTAAAAGCAGTTTTTTTTTTTTACAAACTACTGTCAGTTAATTAAATTATATAAGATAAAGTAAATGATTGCATAAGTAGTCACCCCCTTTAAAGTGACTGACCTAATTCAACAGAGGTCCAGCTAGTTGATATCTGCAGTCTCTTGGGTTTTTTTTTCTCTTCTCTTGCCTTCTGATTGTTGCTCTGAGTGTTGCTATCCCTGTGCTGTTGCAATCCTGGAATTTCCCCATTGTGGGACTAATAAAGGCTTAAAGGCTTATCTTACAATTAGTGAAATGTAGATCACCTGAGTGCAGTTAATGTGTGTCAAGTGATTGTAGTATAAAAACACCTACGTCTGGGAGGTCCAGTCTCTGGTTCATCAGTATTCCTGCTACATTTGTAACATGAAGACAAAATAACACTCCAGGCAACTCAGAGAAAAGACCATTGAAAAGTATAAGACAGGAGATTGCTACAAGAAGGTTCCAACTCACTGGGCATCCCACAGAGTTCGGTTTCATCATCACCATCATCATTAAGCAGTATGGCACTTGTCTAAATCTGCCTAGAGCTGGCCGTCCTGACAAACTGAGTGATCGAGCAAGAGAAGACTGGTGAGGGAGGCCACCAAGACACCTACAACCACTCTGAAGGAGTTGAGAGCTTCAGTGGCCAGAAGGGAGAAACTGTACATGTAACAGCTGTTGCCTGGGTTCTTCACCAGTCCAAGCTGTATGGAGAGTAGCAAAGAGAAAGCCACTGTTGAAAAAAGCTCACATGAAATCTCACCTGGAATTTGCCCAAAGGCATGTGGGGGACTCCAAGGTCAAATGGTAGAAGGTTCTTTGATCTGATGAGAAAAAAATTGTGCCTTTTGGCCATCAGACTAGACGCTATGTTTAACGACCACCAAACACTACACATCACCACAAACACATCATCGCCACCGTGAACCATGGTGGTGGCAACATCATGCTCTGGGGATGCTTCTCAGCAGCAGTCCCTGGAAGACTAGTAAAGGTAGAGGGGAACATGACTGCAGAAAAATATCACCAAATCCTGGAAGATAATCTGATTCAATCTGCAAGAGAACTACGTCTTGGGAGAAGATTTATTCTCCAGCAAGACAGTGGCCCCGAGCATACAACAAAAGCTACACAGAAATGGATCAAAGACAACAGGGTGAATGTTCTTGAGTGGCCAAGTTGAAGCCCATAGCTCAAATTTGTGGCTGGACTTGAAAGGAGCTGTTCATGCCTGATCCTCAAGCAACCTGACAGAGCTTGATCTATTTTGCAAGGAAAAATGGGGAAAATTGCAGTGTCCAAATGTGCCAGCCTGATTGAGACATATCCACACAGGCTCAGTGCTGTGATTGCAGCCAAAGTTGCATCTACTAAACACTGACCTGAAGGGGGTGAATACTTATGCAATCAATTAATTTACCTTATTTAATTTTAGTTAGTTGACAGTATAAAAATCTATTTTTCACTTTGACATGAAAGAAGCTTTTTTTAAAAAAAAAAAAATTGTCAAAAAAACCCCCAAATTATTTTGCCCATGATTTCATTTTATAAAGCAATAAAAGGCTGAAACATCCAAGGGGGGTGAATACTTTTTATAGGCAGTGTATAGTCCCCACCACACCAGGGAAACTTCTCAATGGCACTTGTTTGACATCACATTTAAAACTGACTTTTTATATAGTAAAAATGTTATTTCCTGCTTTCCCGCCGGTTTGCAGGTATTGCTGTGGATTGCTCCAACAAGAAAAACACTGACGACAACAACAACAACAACATCTGTCTGATCAAGAAAACGGGGAAGGTCAAGGCTCTGGAGGAGGAGTTGCACAGTGAGCTTGAGTCCTAATTCTCATGGTTTCAGTGCTATTTTTTATTGGATGAAGGGTGTAAGGACAGGACACTGATCATGTTTACATGTGCACTAATAAACCAGTTATGACTGGATTTCTGCAGTTATCTGATTATTCAAGTGGCCATGTAAACAGAATAATCCAATAAAGGCCATGTAACTGGCGTCATTAACTCAAGTGGTTTGCCCTCCAATAATCCATTTATTCAGCGCTTGTAAACACGAGGAAACTGATTACTGGCATTATCAGTTTATTGCCAGTAACTGATTTATTGTGACCATGTAACCGGAATCAATATTTAGTCCTGAAATCCCTGATGTAGCATCTTTATTATCAATCTTGATCTAATTCAACATTTGTCTTTTTTAAAATTTTCCTGAGTTTCTTCATCTACTGTCATGCATTCCTTGTTTAGAGAAAGACTCGGTAGACCTCGATGAAGAGCTGTACACACACTTTGGCATCGCACACACTCGATGGGCCACACACGGAGAGCCGAGTCCCCTCAACAGTCACCCTCACCGCTCCGACAAGGACAACGGTAATACATAATATCATTTTCTAACACGCACACATAATGACTGTGTTTTGTGATCACGCTCTACAGACTAATCAGAGCTGGGAAATGTCAAGGTTTGTACCCGGGCTGGGCAGAGAACAGGACTTACGTGCGTGGCGTTTCTTCGGCATGATTTATTATCAACAAAATAACAAAAGAATATGGCTCAAGGACTGGAAATAAACACAAAGGCAGAACAGAATCGTGAGGGTACACACAGATACAACAAGGCCGCCACACAAAACACAGACTAAGACGCGCATAAGTAGACAGGGGAGTAATCAAGATAACGCACGGCAGGTGGGAAACAATCAAGGGCAACGGAGCAGCACGGGACGGGGGGGCTGGGCAGACAGAGCATACTGGGACCAAAAATACAAATGATATTCACATCACAGAGAAACATGATAACAAAGGGCGAGGACATGGCTGAACTCATGTCCTGAAGATAACAGAAAAACATAAAGCGAGGAAATGAGCACAGTCAGGGGGTGGGATTGAACCCACGACCTTTGTATTGTGCTGCTACAGTGCTAACCACTGCACCACCAAGTTGCCCCAGTAATGTTATTATATTAATTTCTCAAATACAAGAAAGAGAAGTCACCAAGAATATTACTTGAGTGAGAGAAACTTTGATCAGATTTGTTTGATTTTGTTTGATTTGATTTGTTTGATTAATAAAAAACTGTAAAATATTCATCTGAGGAAAACATGTGGCTTCCAATGTATTCCAGATCGTTCAAAGAAACAGCAGACAGTGAAAAATGAAATATTCTTTCAGCCAGGTTAAAAAGGTTTTCAGTGATGGAATTTACAAAAAGGACTAAAGATGCTGTCACCTCTGGAAGAACATGTTATTACATTATTGTATAAACAGACATATTTCTAACCAACTTTCTCCCCAATTCTGCTGGTCAGAGTCAAATTTCAGTGTTACTTTAAGAATTATCAGATAAAACAGGAGAAATCTAGAATTGCATTCTACAGAGATGCAGACCCACACCCTGAAGCAATATCCTAAATGGGTGGAGGCCAGTTCACTCCCTATTGTAATGGGAATATCCAGATTAACTAGAATCCAATCTGCAGGGTCAGGTGTTAGATATGTCCCCATATCAACAATAGGCAGCACGGACGTGAGGATGCAGGCACGGGTGACGTCATCACGCCGTGGCTATATTAAGAGACTGACGGTGGGAATCGGGGTCTTTGGCACGCCACCTCGGTAACAGTAAGAGCCTGTTATCAGCTGAGTGTTAGTTTACTGCTATATTGCCATAACACGTGTACCATCTGTTGTGGTCTTCTAATAAAGTCCTTGTTCGGTTCAACTCCGGCCTCCGCTGTCCTGTTTCCAGACATAACAATTGGCGACGAGGAGAAAAAATTTGTTTTCTGGAGGAAAATTAACCATTTTCCTGAAGATGGACACACATCTAGAAGAGCGTCTGGCACTCTGGAGGAAGTTGTCGAATAGGCGAATCAAGTTTGGCCAGCACCGACAACGAGCGGGTGAGTCGGTCCAACAGTTTGTCGTCTACGTCTGCCGTTTGGCTAGTAAGTGTGAGTTTGGACACTTGGAGGAAGAGTTTGTGCGAGACAAGTTGGTGGAGAACACTACAAATAGGAAGCTGCAGGTGATATTGTTCATGGCACCGGAAAGCCTGATGCTGGCTGAAGCACTGGAGATAGCGTCCCAGCTAGAGCTAGAAGAGGTAGCCCAGTTAGCATCACAGCTAGCAGGCCCTGGCCTGCATTCTCCACAGTGAGCTCTGCTGGTACAGACGGTGGCCCTGGTTGCTGAGCCTGCCGACCCCACACCTTCTTGGAACGGCCCACGGGACAGCAGGGCACCACAGTGCAATAACCCAGCAGTAAACTCGGCTTGGACAACGACTCAAGTCCGCTGTGCATAGACGTGGATGCAGCCACTCCCTGCCTCGCACTGCACACCGAACAGAACCCACAGAACCGGAGCAGCCACAAGAACCCCAGTCCACAGCCATGTGGGACATGGAGCCGGTCCCTGCACGGCATGAGTGTTTGCAAACCGCAGCCTCATCGCAGGTGGGAGAGTATGATTTCGCAGATTTTTTTTTTGTTACTTGTTTGTACCCATAGGTAGATTTGTTTTGCAGTTGGTGACAAGCCACCAGCTGCCGGTCGCTGCGTGCGCAAGTGCCCCGTATCCCTAACCTGCATGTTTTTGGCATGTGGGAGGAAACCGGAGAAATTCCGGAGTAAACCCACGCAACACGGGGAGAACATGCAAACTCCACACAGATCACTGTTGGTCGGGGGAAGGGATCGAACCCACGATCTCACGATCCCCGCGATCCCCTGGCCGAGGGTAAACTGTGCTGCCACAGTGCTAACCACTGCGTCACCGTGCAGCCAGATGTGGGTACAGCCGAAGACCAGAGCACAGAGAGAGAACGTAGCACAGAGGGAGAACGTAGCATGGAGAGAGAGCACAAACCGGACTCACCTCCAAGCCTTGCTCAGTATGAGCCTCAGGGAGCTGCTGTGGAGCCGCAGGAGAGGGAGTTTGTGGAGAAAGTGGATCCCGGTGAACGACGACAACCTGGTGTGCGTCCCGTCGCCGACGACAGCAACACATCACCGCAACCACAATCGGTACCAGAGATGAGAAAGCATCCTTGCCGAGTGCTGTCGAACAGATCATTGCACTCGCTACTTGATTGGGTTTGGGTCCAATGATCCGACCACCTGGACCCACAGACGGTCCCGTGTGACGATGGAGTGTCACCACGGTATGACTTGTTGTATGTGTGATTGTGTTGTATTTATAATATGGTAAATGTTATTATGATTGTTTGTAAAAGTTGCACACATTATTTTGGGATCTGTCTTTTGTTTAATTTGAATGCCCTTGGGAGATAATTGTATGGTTAAGTATTTGGTAAAATAATTGATAATTTATTTCACATACCTTTGCCAACATGCTTCCTTCCTGCTGGTGTCCTATATAAGGCCCTCAACCCCTAACGGAGTCTTTTGCCCGGACACCCACAGGAAGCATGTTGGCAAAGGTATGTGAAATAAATTATCAATTATTTTACCAAATACTTAACCATGCAATTATCTCCCAAGGACATTCAAATTAAACAAAAGACAGATCCCAAAATAATGTGTGCAACTTTTACAAACAATCATAATAACATTTACCATATTATAAATACAACACAATCACACATACAACAAGTCATACCGTGGTGACACTCCATCGTCACATCCCGTCATCGCAGATGAGAATCACCGCACAAAAGAGGCCAGCCGCTGTCCAGATGGCCGATGGTTCAAGATGGCACGCTGGCCGTCTGCGAAAGGTAAAAGCAGCTGCCTCGGATGTGAGGATGCAGGCACGGGTGACGTCATCACGTCATGCCTATATGAGACTGACGGCGGGAATCGGGGTCTTTGGCGCTCTGCCTCTGTAGCAGTAAGAGCCTGTATCGGCCGAGTGTTAGCTTACTGCTATATTGCCATAACACGTGTACCATCTGTTGTGTTCTTGTAATCAAGTTTTTATTCGGTTCAACTCCGGCCTCCGCTGTCCTGTTTCCAGACATAACATCAGGGTCATTTCATATTTGGATATTGTATGACATTATAGCTTATACTGAAATTCTGCTAGCGCTAAACCAGATAATAAAGACACCATAAGGCACATTTAAAGGTTATAAACCAAAATGTAAATTTGAAACTTGGTGATCTAGTGACTCTAACTTCAGACCCTATCAATCCTCAAGGTCAAAGCCAAGGTCGAGGTCATTTGACATTTGTTGTGTGCCCAAGACACCGTTCTAACATGTGCACAAATTTCTTGCCATTAGTGCTAATAATAAAGTCACTTTTGGCCAAAATTGACTTTGACCTTTTATGACCCTGTGACTTTGACGTTTGACCTTGTGACCCCAAAAACATAGTAACGCATGCCAAGCCTGAGGTTCACCCATATTCCAAGTTTTTGTTTGTTTTTTTTTTACCTAAGGTTCATTCTTTCTCAAGTTACAGTCTGGACAGACAAACGGACCTTTTGAGTTTGACTTTTGACCTTGTGACCCCAAAAACATAGCAACACATACTAAGCCTTGACTCTGTCGGCATGGATAAATCTTAATCTATCTATTATCTTAATATTTTGGCGTATGGAATGCAAACAGATTATTGTTTGTATATATAGGATATATATAGTTTTGGAAAAAAATTAAGATCCCAAAGAGACCACTGGAAAATTATCACTTTATCTGGTTTTACTATTTATGTATATGTACTGTATGTGTTTGAGTAAAATGAACTTAGTTTTATTCTCTAGCATACTGATAACAGCTCACCCAAATTTCAAGTCAAAATACTGTCATTTGGAGCATTTATTTACAGAAAATTACACCTGTCCAAAACAACAATAAAGATGTTGCTTTTAGATCAAATAATGCAAAGAAAATGAATTCATGTTCATTCTTGAACTCTGCAATACTTAAGTTTTAACTGAGGAAGAACTCAGATGATCAACTGATCAGTACCTCCTTCAGTAGATTGAGGTGTCCTGCTAGAATTAAACAGATACTCAAACTGAATGGCTGCCATACATACAGAGCTGCTAATTTAGGAAAGAGTTTTCAGTGGTCTCTTATTTTTTTTCCAGTGCTATACATGAGTAAATGTAACTTGTTACTATCCTCCTCTGCAAACCATACATCTATCTACAATACTGTATACTGTAGTTACAAGTGGTTTCAAACACACAAAGGAAAAGTCTTTCATTTTGGCTTTGAATCATTTCAGCTTGTCAGCCTGTAAGAAGTATCTGTACACTGAGAAAGGTTGTGCTATCTATGCCTTTATGCCGTACCCACCAACATACCTTTCATTCTGACAGTTATACAACTATCTCTTTGTCAGCAACCCATAGGTGTGTCAGTAATGCACCTTGTCTTTAGAAAAGGTGTGTGTGTGCTTTTAATAGTTCAAAGTATAATACTGTACTCTGAGTAAGACAGCTAGAATGATAGACATGCTGATAGTATTATAAAATATGCAACTGTTTAAGTCATCTCCCTCAGTCACGTCACTGTAGTGACACCTTCATATTTCTAGTTCTGCCTAGTCTTCTACAGCATCTTTTAAATAGGTGCACCTTGTTAGACCTGTCACACAGTACACACGACATGCTGTTTATGGGATATTAAGGTGTGGCAGATGTTTTAGTTCAATCTATAACACAGGGTTACAAAAATAATTTTTTTGTAAGTTGTCTGTGTTTCTTCAGCTTAATTAAGACAATTTTGCACTGCTGAATCCGAAAATGACATCCGTTTCTCTCGATCAGGTGCTAAGTAAAAACCTGTACTTACTTAGTACTTAGTACTGTGCACGTACTTACCTTTATATAAAGGTAAGTACATATAAATTGAATGTTATGTCATCATTGTTCAAAATTCAGAGAATTTCAAGACAAAAAAGAATTTTGCATCATATAAAGCGAAAATACCCGTACATGTAAACAAAAACGTATAAAACAACATGTGGCCATAATTCAAAAAGTTGACCTGATTGAGCAAAACCAAAGTGATTTTTGGATTCAGCACATCAAAATTGTCCTAAATCAGCTAAAAAAAACTTAAGACAATAAATTTGGTGTTGACCAGTGTAATTCATCCAACCCCTTATATCAAAGAAGCAAACTCCCTTTTTCATTCTGCTAAATCAATCATTTCCTTTCACTCTTGCCCTCTTTCTTTCAGAGTTTGTTGTCATTCACAATGGCATCATCACAAACTACAAAGAGCTGAAGAAGTACCTGGTAAGTCATGAGGAATTCCTCTTGCACAACTGCCCCGTGTGTTAAAAGTTTTATTGGTATTGCCAACTTCTTTTTATCATGAACAGTGGAAAGCTGTTCTGTCACTGTTGCCGTCACTTATGCTTGTCAGCCTTATCTGATGATGAGTGTCATGTTCTTTTCAGTCCAGTGTTCACGGTTTTTCAAATCTAGACAGAGAAATGTACAATTTACACAAAAATATTTTATATAAAACTTATATAATTGAAAAAAAACACAAAAATATAGTGATTATTAAGTTTTGAAGCCATCACAACTTGCAGTGTTTATTGTAACACTGAATTTGTTGCCGTCGGGCTTTGCTGAAAGTCTACTGACAAATGCAGTTTTAGCAAAAATATACTTTTGTATATAGTACAGGCTGCCATCAAGAAACTCAATAACCAGCCAGACCGTCATTGATGGAGTTGCTTATTTTGGCCTGACAAAATCACCCAGAGAGGGCTCAGATCTGACCATTGATCTTGACCTTAAGCACAGCCTAGATGCAGACCCATCTAGGGTGTGCTTAAGGTCAGGGTCAATGGCCTATGAAGTAGCATTTTTCACGAAATCATAAATGTGAAGATTTCCTGACCGTTGATCTTGACCTTGAGCACAACCTGGATGCAAACCAACCTGAGGATCCTTGTAAGTGAGTTTGGTGAGCACTGGGCAGTTGCCAAGGAGGAGCTCAGATTCCCTTGAAATATGGACAGATGTACAGACAGTTGTACAGACAGACAGACAGATGCCATGCCATCACATTAGCTCCTTTTGGCGTTGTAGGAATGAGCTAATAAATGCAAAAGTGACCTTTTTTATGACTTTATAGCCTCATCTCTTCCTCCGTGTCAAAATGGTGCCCACTTTGACATGTTTTTATGCTATGGAAAGAAAAGAAGTCAAAGAAATCCTAGCTTGGCATGCAGTATGGTTGAGGTTAAATTATTTTGGGTTGCATGACTAATAAAAGTACCTTTCAGTTTCAATATCCAGTGAGTGGGTGCACAGAGATGCTTTGGAAATTGAAAACTGATAATCAGGGTGACCAAACAAACTGCCAGCATGCTCCTGGTTGTGCTCCTGGCCCGATGTACCACTTCTCTAAACATTGATGTTTGAAACCTGAGATTGAAGCTTTAAAAAAAAAATGTCCCTTAACTTGCTGTCTGCCCTTGCTTCCAAATGGTCAGAGCCCACTCTTCAAAAAACCAAGCAGAGAAGCAACGCAGGAGCTTGTTCAAATCTTAAAGGAAATGGCGAACACATTTTAAATCTGGCTAGGTTTTTGTGGTTTACAGACCAAGTCTTTCTGGTTGTACCACATATCTTTAGTATGTGGAAATACTGAAGATGCTCCCTGGCTCGTCACAGATATATCCATTCTACATGATCTATACAGTAGCTGCTGATAAACATATGAGTCATTCATGTCAAATGACCGAATGCCTCTCACCTAGCCTGACCATTTCAAACTTACCTGGAAAAAAAATCCAGCGGGTATATACACTTGTTAGTTGGAAATGTACCAGATTTGAACTCTCTGTCATTAGTTGTCTCATAAAAAATATTTTAGTGATCATGCCAGGTTCATTTTCATGCCTTTTTCCTGAGCTACTGAGAATCAACTTTAAATCTGTTAAATCTAGGAAACTGTTTGAGCTATGATGTTCAACATTTTTAGAGTGGATATCTGCTACTATGAGTCTATGTGAGTTAATTTTTTGAGAGATTATCTGCTACTGTGACTTCAGGAATGTGGAGCTTCAAAAGTGTGTCTCAGATTTAACAGAATTCTGGCTGCTTAAATGTGGAGACAAATGTGACAGTTCAGTCCCTGGGAGCATCCTTGAGGGCCTGCAGAAAGCCCAGTTTGAAAAACATTGAACTGATATTTGTAACAAAGTTTCTCATACATGAGGTTTACTCTTTGCTAAGAAATTCCCCGAATCAGTTAAATTTTTGAGCGCTGTTAGAGCTTGAAAATGGGGAAATTGACGGGGCTGGGGGCAACTTTAGTGTGATAATTAAAAAAAAAAAAAAAGACACCATTCACCAACTTAAAAACTCACTTTTCTGGAAAAACACACATGTTAAATGTAATAATCTGAAGACAGTTAAATACAAACTATCCATATATATGCTGTAATATATTCCAAATCATTTGAAGAAACAGTAAACAGGGTTTTTCACTGTACAGAGAAAAAAAAGTCATGCAATCATGCACGCTATGTTAAACCTAAATTAATTTGAATTCAGCTCGATTGTTCAGCCCATTTGTTTAATCATATCCTCCTCTTCCTTCTAAAGTAAGTGGCTGGGCATCCACTGTAATTAATGCCTGGCTTGATGCCAAGCAGCACACGGTATGTGTCGAGCGCAAAACCCATCTTCTAAACAAGCCAACATGATCACAGGTCACCTTAGATCATGTGCCTCTGTTCGTTAAAGGGAAGGGCAGGAGTGCTCCTCATCACGTTACATCCAAAATACACCTCTAAAACGTTACACTAGCCTGTGTGTGCTGTAGATAATTGACTGCTGTGCTGACTACGGTGTTGTAATATAGCCCTTGGTGTTGCCGCCACCATCAGTGTGTGAATGTGTGTGTGAATGGGTGGATCGCAGGATCTGTAAAGTGCTTTGGTCATCTAGAGATGAGAAAAAGCACTATATAAGTGAACGCCATTTGGTGTTTGCTAGCAACATATCTAAAATTTGTGACGTGGGATTACCCTCCCCCCCTTTTTGTTTCTTTCAGATCTGCATACAGTAGACAGTGTAGTAGTGGATTTAATTTTACAACTCAACACTTGTTCTGTGTAATATGCACTGAATCATGTACCTTCCTCAGATCGCCAAAGGATACGAGTTTGAGTCAGAGACAGACACAGAGGTGATCCCAAAGCTGATAAAATATGTCTACGACAACCGGGAGAATGACAGTGTCACCTTCTCAATGCTGGTAGAGAGAGTCATTCAACAGCTGGTAGGTAACTCACACAGCAACAACAAACACCGGCACACCTTTAGATAGATAGATAGATAGATAGTTTATTTCGAACACAAAAAAAAATAACAAAAAACAAGCAAATAGCAAATGCAATAAAGTTACAGTATACACTGTTCGAAAGGGAGAAGGAAGAAGTGAACACTTATTAATTCCAACTCCTCTTTTCCATCGATAAACCCATGTGAATTTTATACAAATTACTACCATTAATACCCCAAGTAAACAATTTACTGTATTTTTTACAGATCAACATTAACACCTGTCCATTCTAACATACAATGAAGTCCATATATCAAAACCAGTCTCAAATGACACAGATACACACAGTGCTGTCCCACCCACCATTCCATAGTGTCCCATAATGTCCCAGAGTGAACATAATGAGTCGTACCTATAAATTCTACCCTTCTAACATATAACCTTTCAACAAATGGTGCTTATACCTCTTTTTAAATTGATTTCTGTTTGTACATAGTTTCAGTTCCGGCTCCAGACTGTTCCACAAATCCACCCCACAGACAGATATGCACATACTTTTCTTGGTTGTACGTATCTTGGGTTTTGTGAAGTTTAAGTCTCCTCTCAAATTATGATCATTGTCTCTTTTTTTAAATATTTTTTGTATATTAGTTGGGAGTTGATTGTTAATTGCCCTGTACATTACTTGTGCTGTCTTAAATTTAACTAAATCGATGAACTTTATGACATGTGACTTCAAGAACAACGAATTGGTATGGTCTCTATATCCTGCATTGTTTATTATCCTTGTAGCTCTTTTTTGTAATGTGCATATTGCTTGTAGGTTGGTCTTGTAGGTGTTTCCCCAGACTTCTACACAGTAGTTAAGATAAGGTAAAAACAGTGAATTGTACAATAAGACCAATGATTTATAGTCCAAGATGTGTCTTGTCTTCCCCAGTATGCCTATACATTTTGCTAATTTAGCCCGGATGTGACTGATGTGAGGTTTCCAGCAGATTTTACTGTCTAGCGTCACCCCCAGAAACTTATTTTCCTGTACTGTTTGTATTCTGGTATCATCTATCGTTATCATTATTTCATGATTTATTTTATAATTTCCAAACACCATAATCTTTGTTTTTTTTAGATTTAGAGATAATTTATTTTTGTTGAACCACTGCGTTAATTTTTCCATTTCAGTTGTGACCACCTCTAAAACCTGCTTCAAATTCTCACCAGTGCAAAGGATATTTGTGTCATCCGCAAACAAAATAAATTTCAGAATTTTTGATACTTGGCATATGTCATTTATATACAAGATAAAGAGTTTGGGTCCTAAAACTGACCCCTGGGGCACACCACAAGTGATGTCCATGCAGGGTGATTTGTGCTCTCCAATTTGTACAAATTGTTGTCTATTACTTAAATAACTTTCCACCCAACTCAGTCCTACCCCTCTTATCCCATACCTTTCCAGTTTCCTTAGTAGTATTCTGTGGTCAGTGGTGTCAAAAGCTTTCTTTAAGTCTATAAATACTCCTACAGCAACCTTTTTTTTGTCTATACAACTAGTAATTTCTTCTATAAGTTCGATCAGTGCCAAAGATGTAGATTTATCTGCTCTAAAACCATACTGGCTATCTGTAAGGAGGTTGTGTTTTTCAATGAAATCATCCAGTCTCTTAGTGAATATTTTTTCCAAGTATTTTGGAGAATTGTGAGAGTAAAGAGACTGGCCTGTAATTTGTGAAACAATGACTGTCTCCTGTTTTGTAAAGAGGTGTTACTTTTGCTATTTTCATTTTGTCTGGAAATGTACCAGTTTGAAATGACAGGTTACAGATGTGAGTGAGTGGCTTAACAATTCCCTCAATTACTTTATGACTTCAAAGGTAGCGCTCTGCTTCCAGGAACAATATTTCTTCAGCTTGCTGATTTTTTCTGTAGCTTTTTTTAAATCCACCTTCCTTGTCATTATGTTGACTAAGTTTCATGTCTTATAGAGGGTATGTAGATGATGTCACTGAACAGAACTCATAGCAGTTACAAAACACTGAGTGTCAAAAATGAATGGCAGCAACAGGGTTTATGCCAGGGGTGTTCAATCATGTGCCATGGAGGGCCAAGACCCTGCAGGTTTTCTCTTCTACCCAGGCTCTTCAGCAGGTGTTTTCACTTATCAGCAATCAGTGGGAAGAAATTCAGTGGAATCTGCTGTTGAAGACACTGGTTGGAGGTGAAGCCTGCAGGATCTTGGCCCTCCATGGCGCATGATTGGACACCCCTGGTTTATGCAGGGGTGTCCAATAACACAATAAACACACATGGTATTCAGTCGCAGGAGTGTACAGAGAACCTGCTTGGATTGTGGAGAGCTAATCTTATCGTTCCACCTTGTATTAATTGACAAAAAATAGATAAATAATTACAGGCCTAGAACCAGTTCTTCACTAATGTGTGCTTTTACCCACGCATCATTACAGCCAAGTAAATGGTGTGGTACCGACATCTAAAATAAAACAGCCACTTTTTTACTGCTGTGACTAAATATTTTGTGTAATTTTTATGTTTTGCTGCATACAAACTAAAGCTGCAGCATGTGTTTGCCACTCAAAACACATGTGGCAGCTTGTGTAACCATAGTAACTGTCCTGTAACTGCTAAACGTGTATTCAGACCAAACACGAAGCAAATTTTTTGTGCGGCGCGAATACATACAAAGTCAATGGAAAGAGGTGAGCACGCACAAATCTCGCGCATTCGCATGTTCATGTCCGAGGATTAGCACAAGCTAGTAATGGCCTTGAGATTCTGCCGTCACCGGGGTAAAAGTATCACCATTGGAGAGTAAACTAGTTTGAAAATGAGACTGACACTCACCTGGAGATGGATGGACCGGGAGCTCTGCAGCTGAATCGGAGTGTCTGCGATTTTTACCCACAGACGTAGGGTTGCCAACTTTCTCACAGCCAAATAAGGGACAGAGGGTTTTAACTATTGCTCGGTGCCACAATGTTGTGGACATTGGGATTTTTTACCTTGACAGTACCTTAAAAAATTATGTTCAATGTCATGTTTAATAAGATAAGATAGGATAAGAAATTCCAGGATTGCAGCAGCACAGGGATAGCAGCACTCAGAGCAATAGTAAATAACATAATAAGATAACAATTGGTTAGCCAAAGCAGTAAATAAATATATATATGTACACAGTTATATACACAGTGCAGGAGCATTGCAGCTACATGGTATCAACAGCTTTACAGTTAGTTAAATTACCCAGCAAAATATAATAAATATGGACCCTGACAGTATATTTCACATTTGAATGAACAGTGTTGTTGCCACCCTCAATAATAATTGTAATTGTTTTAGTTGTGTATTGGAGGGGATGATCTCTATTGTGCAAAGTTGTGATGTTTAATATGGTCTCTATGAGCAGCACCGGTGAGATTATAAAGTCTGACAGCCACAGGTACAAGGAAAAAAAATACTACAAGGAAAAAAATACCACACTGTATACCTAGAAATTTTAGATTTTTATTATAAGGCCCATGTGTCAACGTGCTGACAGAAGACACTAGGAAAGCTGCAGCTGGTATCAACATATCTATTGGGAATAAAATGAATACGTCAAATATCTTGAATCAAAAATATATTGCTAGTTCAATATTTTGAAAACATTAGTGGCTATAGTTTGTGAGGTTTTGTGAAAAAAACATAAAATAAATGCTGACATTTAGAATAAATAAACAAAACCATTTAAAATCCATAAGGCATTACTCATCAAATCTATTTTTCCACGAAAATTTTTTGTTGCTCTTGACTGACTCCAGCAGTCCCTTGTCCTTTTGCACAGCCAGAAAGAAGTCCTTACATGACAAGTCACAGTTCACAGATATTGCGTGTTGTAGCTGCAGTCTTTTCTTCTTCACAGGTTTATCCATGTTTACAAGTGACAAAACTGACCAAACAGCAAGTGGCATCACCAAAACGTTTTCTTTGCTGGTATTTACACTAGATACGAATGATGCACACTCCGGGAACTGTGACTGGTTGTCATCCTTGACCCCAGGGGTGACCAGGGCGTGACCAGCACAGCAATCTGTGACTTTACCTGTAATAGAGCTAGGATCTGTTTCGTTACAGTGCCATCTAGTGGTTAGTGCAGTGAATATACACAGGGCCACCTTAACTTGCCATTAAGCTGGATTCATGCTGCACCTCTGCTGTCTGCATACATGTAACTGGAAACCTCATGTGATGAAATTTACCACATTGTCTCCACTCCGCTAGCGTCCACAGTGCTCGACCGCGGACAACCGCGAGCAGCCCAAATTTTGTGACCGCACCACCTTCCCACGACCTGGACTCATTGAAAAGTGCATGTGCAAGACTGAACATCCCATTCACAAGGTGGCGATATCGGCACAGCATACCAACACAAAGTAGACGAAGAAGACAACAAGGAAGCGGAAGACGAGAATAAACATACATGAATCATACATAAATACTTCAACAGCAGCAGCAGCAGCATCTTCATGAAAAAGGAGTGAAAACCGGGAAGTCAAGCAGCAGAAAGCAAGCAGCATTTCTTCGCTGGTGAAAATCCTGGTGCGTCAGCGCATTGGCGCAACCTATCGGGCGGGAGTGAAACTACAAATGATGGTTGTGCGCATGCATCAACCGCTTGGCCTGGGTAGATGAAAAAAGTGAGCATGAATAGCGCCACGTGCATACCGAGCTCGTCCAAAGCGCACGCAGACCAACGCGGACTAGAGGGGAAATGCAGCATGAATAAGGCTTTAGACCAACGGTCTAAGGCTTTTAGACCAACGGTGTTAAACAAGGTGGTATACTGTCACCCTTGTTGTTTAATGTCTATGTTGATGATCTCAATGTACTGTTGAACAATACTAATGTGGGCGGCTCCTTTAACGGTGCACTGTTAAATCACATTTTCTACGCTGATGACCTCTGTTTGTTAAGTTTGTCTACTGCAGCGATGCAACATCTCCTTTCGGTATGTGAAAAATTTGGTGAAAAAAATGACATCCTGTTCAACTGTACTAAATCTATGTGTATGGCTTTCAAACCAAAGGGTGTCAATACGTCGAATCCTGTTATGCCACTTTGTGGTAATAGCTTGAACTTTGTTGAAAAAGTCAAATACCTAGGTGTGTGGATTGAATCTGATAAGACCAATGTTGATTGTAACAGGCATCTCAGGAAACTGTACGCTCAAACAAATTTACTGTTGCGAAATTTCCATAGATGTTCTCCTGATGTCAAATGTATGTTGTTCAAGACCTTCTGTACCTCAATGTACTGCTCGCCTTTATGGTTTAATAGCAATGTTGCTGTTAGGAACAAAATCCGCATTGCATATAATAACTCCCTAAGAAGGTTGTTAGATGTACCACGAAGGTCGAGTGCAAGCAAGATGTTTGTGTCTGTGAACATTCCGTCTTTTGGCGAATTGATACGTAAGAATGTTTACAGTTTTTTGAGAAGGTTGCTGGCATGTAACAATCATCTTATATCAGCAATTGTCAACTCGTCACTCACACTTCATTCCAGCATTTGGAAGTGGTGGCGTTCCATTTTATACTGAGCCCATTATTGTATGTTATTGTTGTTACAAGAGCGCCAAGTGTCTGCTGATCTGTATATACTTTTATTTATTTATTTATCTATTTTCTACTTGTTTTAGTTTTGTTCTTAATATGAACCCTGAGTTTGAAATAAACGTTTGAATTTGAATTTGAATTTAGGCCCTGGGGCTGAGAGGTTTTGTAGCAACCCCCTCCCCACAACAGAATCTCAGTTTAAAAATGTGTAATAGCTATGTTTTTAATTATGGATTGCATTTATATAGCACTTTTCATGACACCCAAAGACACTTTACAGTGAGTCCATTATTCATTCACTCCACACACAATGATAGTGGTAAGCTACCTCTGTAGCCACAGCTACCCTGGTGCAGACTGATGGAAACATGGCTGCCGATCCATGCCAACGGCCTCTCCGACCACCACCGAACATTTATTCACATTCATACATCAGTGTCATGAACCGTGAACACACTGGAGGCAAGGTGGGTGAAGTGTCTTGGCCAAGGACACAACAGCAAAGTGGGGGCAATGGGATCCGAAGCGCCAACCCTCCGGTTATTGGGCAACCTGCTCTACCTCCTGAGCCACTATGGTCTCACTTTTGCTTCTCTTTGAGAAATAATGCAACCTTGAGCTAGAAAACAAAACTACACTGCAAAAAGTCAAATAGTAAAATGAAATAAATTAAGGCTGTTTATACTTGTTTTTTTGTCTGACAAGATATTTATTCTTGCTGTACAGTTTATGTATAAGGCAAGGCAAGGCAAGTTTATTTGTGTAGCATATTTCGTGTACAAGAAATTCAATGTGCTTTACATTCAATTCAATTCAATTCAATTCAACTTTATTTATATAGCGCCATTTCACAACAACAGTCATCTCATAGCACTATCAACTGTAGGGGGAACCCCCACAGTTGCAGAAAGACCCCAGCAATCAGGCGATCCCCTGTGAGCAAGCACTTGGCGACGGTGGAGAGGAAAAACTCCCTTTTAACAGGAAGAAACCTCCAGCAGAACCAGGCTCAGGGAGGGGCAGTCATCTGCTGTGACTGGCTGGGGGGTGAGGGGATAGAGAAGAAGAAAAGAACAGACATGTAGAGAGCAAACAGCACGATGGGGACTCAATCTATGGGAGAGAACAAACAAATGTTAATGACCAGCAAAAAAAAAATATTTCATTGAGAGTGAGGAAAGGAGTGAGGCCCAGTGTATTACTGGAGGTCCCCCGGCTGACTAAACCTATTAGCAGCATAACTAAGGGAGGGTTCAGAAACACATGATCCCTCCCTAATTGTAGGCTGTATCAAAAAGGTAGGTTTTAGCCCTATTCTTAAAAACAGAGATCGAGTCTGACTCCCGAATCCAGATTGGCAGCTGATTCCACAGGAGAGGAGCTTGATAACTGAAGGCTCTGCCTCCCATTGTACTTTTGGAGATTCTAGGTATTACAAGTAATCCTGCATTTTGGGAGCGTAGTGCTCTGTTAGGACAATACGGTAGTATCAGCTCTTTTAAATAAAAAGGAGCCTGATTGTTTAGAGCTTTGTAAGTAAGAAGAAGGATTTTAAACTTAATTCTAAACTCTATGGGAAGCCAATGAAGGGAGGCCAGAACCGGAGAGATATGATCTCTCTTTCTAGTACCTGTTAAAACTCTTGCTGCAGCATTTTGGATCAGCTGAAGACTTTTTAAAGATGTTTTAGGACAGCCTGATAATAAAGAATTACAATAATCTAATCTTGAGCTAACAAAAGCGTGGATCAGTTTCTCAGCATCACTCTGAGACAAGATGCTCCTAATATTGGCAATATTACGCAAATGATAGAAGGCAGTCTTAGAAACAAATTTAATATGTGAATTGAAGGACAAATCCTGATCAAAAATAACTCCAAGGTTCCTCACAGAGCTATTAAGAGAAAGAGTAACCGCATCCAAACTGAAAGTTTGATTTGGAAAGGAATTTCCAAGGTTTTTTGGACCAACAAGAATGACTTCAGTCTTATCTGAATTTAATAGCAGGAAATTACAAGTCATCCAAGCTTTGATTTCCTTAAGACAGGCTTCTAACTTGGCTAATTGATTACTGTCATCTGGCTTCATTGACAGGTATAATTGTGTGTCATCAGCATAACAATGAAAATGTATACAGTGCTTTCTAATAATGTTGCCTAACGGAAGCATATATAAACTAAAAAGAGTAGGGCCTAGCACAGATCCCTGTGGAACTCCATGACTGAGCTTTGAGTTGAAAGAAAACTCATTATTTACATGAACAAACTGGAACCTATCAAATAAATAAGATCTAAACCACTGCAACGAAGTTCCATTAAGTCCAACATAGTGTTCTAATCTATCAAGTAGAATATTATGATCGATAGTATCAAAAGCTGCACTAAGGTCTAAAAGGACAAGTACAGAAACTAGTCCATTATCAGATGCAATGAGGAGGTCGTTAGTGACCTTCGCTAAGGCTGTTTCAGTACTATGATGGATTCTAAACCCAGACTGAAACTCTTCAAGTAAACCATTTCCCTGAAGGTGGTCAGATAATTGCGTAGCAACAACTCTTTCTAAGATTTTTGAAATGAAAGGGAGATTAGAGATTGGTCTATAGTTAGCTAAAGCTCCTGGATCTAGCGTTGGCTTTTTGAGTAAGGGCTTAATTACAGCCGTTTTAAAAGCCTGCGGTACATGGCCTAAAGTTAATGAAGAATTGATTATATGAAGAATAAGGCTACCAATAAGTGGGAAGACTTCTTTAAATAACCTGGTAGGAATAGGGTCTAAAAGACAAGTTGAAGGTTTGGATGAGGAAACTATTCTGTCTAACTCACAAAGGTCGATTGGAGTAAACTCATCAAGACAGACATCAATAGAAGATGTTGTAGTAGTTACAGTATTTAAGTTAACTGTGGGAAGAATCTGATTGATTTTATCTCTGATGGAGATAAAAACATAAAAACATTAAAACATAAGAGGAAGTTGCAAAAGGAATACATAAGAATTAAAAAGCAAACTCAGAAGTAAATTAAAGAAAAACAAAAGCAGGCTAAAATAAAATATGACAGAAATAAAAGAAAATTTAGAAGATAAGTAAGAAAATTTTACAGATAATTTTACTAAAATAAAAAAAAACTCTGACAAAAGATAATTCTAGTTAAAATTGGAAAAAATCTGCCAACAAAGTAAGATTAAATTGCTTAAAACAAGTAAAAACTTTCGTAAAGCAAGTAAAATCTTACAGAAAACTGCACAACAAAAAGAAATTCTTGTCTTGTCAAAATTATCTTGTGTTACGACCCGAGCGCTGGGTTCTGTCCGCGCTCGGGCCACGCACAGCTCGCTGCCGGCCTTGACAGCTATGGGTTGTATTCAGAATCAGAATCAGAATCAGAATCAGAATCAGGTTTATTGCCATTGTTCATGTAGTACACAAACTAGGAATTTGTCTCGGTACAATGCTGCAACATTAAACATGATAAGATAAGAGAAATAAACTATACATGTAAACATGTATACATTCTGGCCTCACCGGGCTCTTATTGTGAAGGCGCTCGGTGGGGCTTCCGCCTGTCAAGGGCGGTCAGCTGTCTGTCATCACTGCTCGTTAGTGTTCGCCTTTATAAGGTGGGTACTGACGGCAGTTAGACTGCGGGAGCATAAGTCAACCTAAGTCAACTAATCGTCTTCATTCGTCATCAGACCTTCATGTCAGGTTCGTTAATATTCTTGTCTTGTCATAGTTTAGCTCGTAGTGGCTGGGTTAGCCCTACGAGCCCCTGTACCTCGTAGTATGTTTGCCCTTAATGGCTCATAGCCTATGTCTCATCTTGTCCTGTCCTGTGAATAAACATCTTGCAAAACTCACCGGTGGACTCTTGGCGTCTTATGGTGATCCGCGAGGATCGCCGCACATGACATCTTATGAGAGAAAAACAAGCATAAAGCCTTGATTTAGGATATTTTATCTTACTGACCTGACATAATTTATGTCGGGTCAGGCATTGGTTTGCTTGCCACCGGATAACCATGAAAACCAGTACTACCTGTCTCATGGGTTGGGCTGTCGGCGACTCAACCGGCAACCCCACCCTTCTGAGGGCGTGGAGGGTGAAACCGAGCATCCTGGTAGAACTAAAAACAATATCTGTCACAGGTCTGTGGTGGACCACTCCCAGTTACACGAGGTGAGACTGGACATCCTGGCAGATAAGCACATCTGTCACAAGGTCTCTGGTGGACTTTTGCCAGTCGGTGCATCGTGACATGCATTACACAAAGAGCAGCGATAAACAAACCTATCACCTGGTCAGTTACTGCAACAGATACTGTAGTCAGTTTGTCTTGGCCTGCCCTTGCCACTGATTATACCTCTATCTGTCCAGCAAAAGCTAGCGGTACTCAAACACTTTGCAAGCAGTTTCATGAAATGGTCAGTCAGAAAGCAACTCATACCAACTTGGACGTCACCCGGGTTAACAAGGTCAGGAGTTCCTGGCAGCGGAAGGTGAAGGACAGAGCTGCGTGGAGGAATCTGATCAGACCTAAATGAAACAGTCATTGTCACCCCCGACAGACTGCTATGATGATATCTTACTGAGATTTCCCTTTTTACAGTGTGACAGATATTGCCTTCAGCATAAAATTATATCAGTGAAGTATTCCTGATTCAAACCATGCACAACAGCAGCAATCAAAAACCTGCACAGGTGGCTGGAAGGCACTGCAAATAGTATTCTTACCTTTGTAGAAGTTCTTTCTTCTAGCCTTCTTTAAGGAAAAATCCTTCATTGTGTCGTTTAAGTCCAGCTCACGAATATTGTCATACTCGATGGATTCATACTTGATCCAGTCGACTTTTTACCAAGATCGGAGTCCACTGTCCTACGCACAGCAATCGAATGTAAGCAGTCATGGCCTTTCTTCTCCCTTCTCCTCCAGGTGAGTGCTTTAACAGCCCACCTTTCTCCTGGGTGCAGTAATTCACAGCCTCCTCCTCTTGATGCTCCAGCTTAGAAAAATCCTTTACACTACGGGATTTTTTGAGCAATTCGTTTTCCCTAAGCTCTTTTCCTCTCAATAATTTTATGAGCGCCACTCTCAAACTTTTTTTGGGGCATTTTAACCTAGCTAATTACTTCTTGCCTTTCATTGGTGCTTGCATAGTCACATGTCAAAACAGGTCCTCTGACAGGCTATTGTTACGTGGTACCCACGTGAGGCACTTATGAATTAGACTAATCAGCAGCCACACATGAATATGAAGTGGTGTACATAGAAATTGACCAATTAACAACAATGTGATCTTTTTCATTGGCTCCTGATTATTGTAGGCCCCTGGGCTTCAGCCCAGCATAGCCTGTTCATTAAGGCGGCCTTGATACGTAACAACGCACGTCCTGTTTGGGACAAACATACAGTGGTGTGAAAGTGTTTGCTCCTTCCTGATTTCTAATTTTTTTGTATGTTTGTCACACTTAAATGTTTCAGATCATCAAACAAATTTAAATATTAGACAAAGATAGCACAAG
The DNA here is from genome assembly GCA_020510985.1 of Pholidichthys leucotaenia. NCBI lineage: Eukaryota > Metazoa > Chordata > Actinopteri > Cichliformes > Pholidichthyidae > Pholidichthys > Pholidichthys leucotaenia. The sequence goes on along the minus strand of CM035840.1, from coordinate 25,919,487 downwards.
TAAACACGAAATGCAGTTTTTAAATGAAGATGTTTATTATTGAGGGTACATGGCCCTGTGTGAAAAAGTAATTACCCCCTCCTGTTAAAAGATAAATTAACTGTGGTTTATCACATCTTTGGAAAGCTGAGTTCAATTTCTCTAGCCACACCCAGGCCTGATGACTGCCACACCTGTTCTCAATCAAGAAATCACTTAAATACGACCTGCCTGACAAAGTGAAGTAGACCAAAAGATCTTCAAAAGCTAGACATCGTGCTGTGATTCAAAGAAATTCAGGAACAAATAAGAAACAAAGTAATTGGGATCTATCCATCTGGAAAAAGGTTATAAAGCCATTTCTAAAGCCTTGGGCCTCCAGCGAACCACAGTGAGAGCCATTATCCACAAATGGCGAAAACATGGAACAGTGGTGAACCTTCCCAGGAGTGGCCGGTCGACCAAAATTACCCCAAGAGTGCAGTGACGACTCATCCAAGAGGTCACAAAAGACCCCACAACAACATCCAAAGAACTGCAGGCCTCACTTGCCTCAGTTAAGGTCAGTGTTCATGATTCCACCATAAGAAAGAGACTGGGAAAAAATGGTCTGCATGGCAGAGTTCCAAGATGAAAACCACTGCTGAGCAAAAAGAACATAAAGGCTCATCTCAATTTTGCCAGAAAACATCTTGATGATCCCCAAGACTTTTGGGAAAATACTCTGTGGACTGACGAGACAAAAGTTGAACTTTTTGGAAGGTGTGTGTCCCATTGCATCCGGCGTAAAAGTAACACAGCATTTCAAAAAAGGAACATCATACCACCAGTAAAACATGGTGGTGGTAGTGTGATGGTCTGGGGCTGTTTTGCTGATTCAGGACCTGGAAGACTTGCTGTGGTAAATGGAACCATGAATTCTGCTGTCTACCAAAAAATCCTGAAAGAGAATGTCCGGCCATCCGTTCGTGACCTCAAGCTGAAGCGCACTTGAGTTCTGCAGCAGGACAATGATCCAAAACACATCAGTAAGTCCACCAATGGCTTAAGAAAAACAAAATGAAGACTTTAGAGTGGCCTAATCAAAGATGAGTGATGATTCTGCAAAGATGAGTGGGCCAAAATTCCTCCACAGCGCTGTAAAAGACTCATTGCCAGTTATCGGAAACACTTGATTGCAGCTGTTGCTGCTAAGGGTGGCCCAACCGGTTATTAGGTTTAGGGGGCAATCACTTTTTCACACAGGGCCATGTAGGTTTGGATTTTTTTCCCTTAATAATAAACACCTTCATTTAAAAACTGCATTTTGTGTTTACTTGTGTTATCTTTGTCTAACATTTAAATTTGTTTGATGATCTGAAACATTTAAGTGTGACAAACATACAAAAAAAATGAGAAATCAGGAAGGGGGCAAACACTTTTCACATCACTGTACATGTATTTAGCCCAATAAACGGGACGTCCCAGCTAAAACGGGACGGTTGGCAACCCTACACGGACGTGCTAATAAGGCTAGCAGGCTAGCAATGTAAACAACCCATTATCCAGGTGAAATTTTGGAGGCAGGGACAGTTTTTTTCAGGTGAAACCCCCAGTAGATAATGTAAACCTGTTGTGTCCATAATGCTGAGAATGACGAGTGAGACTAAACTCGGTTAACAGGGTTTATTCAGGATAATATTAACTATATACAAAAGGCTTACAGCACTCGCCTGCATGCCAGGTGGCTCCACGATGAAAGAGACAGAGCCTCCTCTGCCAACTTCCTTTATACCCCGGGTGGCGTCACTACCGGAAACCGGTAGTCAACCACCCCGGTCCACCCACGTCCAACCCGGCTGCCATCTTACTAATACCAGCCTGTTTCCATACATAACACTCCTCCCCCACCCCACTTTAAAAAATGCCAAGCACACAAATAACCCACCCAAATTTGTTGCCCGACTCATGCACTAACAGGAAAACATATGTACAAAAATAAACAAAACATCTATTCACTCACACAACTAAGGCCGGGTAGACTACCAGCGCCCCCTACACGGCTGAGTGGGTTATTCTGCCGCTAGAAGAGAACAATGAAACAAAATAATAAGAAGCCGTGTCTCTAACTATAAAATAATCCCCATACTTATACTATACACACACACAACCACAATACATATACTACCGCCCCCCCCAACTCCCACCCCACATTGGGCACACAAAGCAAAACAATGTTGGGACATTCAATTAAAACAGGTCAAATAAACCAGGTGGGCTCAATTTTACCACTGTAATAATCACTTACAGAGCCGCCACCGTTCTGACTGTAAAATTTAACACAGAAATGCCAATCAAATAAAACACTCCCAAACACAGTGCAAAACAGGCATAACACCATACAGGCCTCTAAAATTATCATGCAAACACACAAATCAGGTTCGCAGCTAAACGACACATCATGCCTACCGCACTCACTGTCTTTTCTTTATTTTTTAAATCAATTTACCTGGGCACCAAATAGTAAATAACACATACAAGACTGAAGAAAACACGACACGACAAACACACAAAACCAAAACCCTCAGTCCTTGTATGGATCCCTCTCCAGGCGTCTCCATCTCTTCACCTCAGGGCTCCTGCTGCGCCGTCTCCTCTCTACCACTGGCAGCCGCAGACCCCTCAGGTGTCTCCAGTCATGAATAGACCTACGCCCATCTGCCTCCATCCAGCCGAGCTCCACCTGGAACCGCCTCTGGTCATCCCGCTGCTCGCGTGGACTGTGATATTGTCATACTCGAGCATCAACCTTGGTCTTCGAGGGAGCCCTCTTCCTTTTATCCAGATCACCAACCCTGCGACAGGCCTCTGTCACTGATTGCTCTGGCTCACGGGCTCGTCTCAGTCTCCTCTTGGCAGGCCGTCGCCAGGAGCATTTTACGATCACCACGCTGCGCGGTCTAGCCCCGCTTTCTCCCGGCGTTGGCGCCTTGTCCTCACGAGCCTCATCAGGGGTCCCGTCCTGCCGTCCGGCACCCTCGTCCTGGGCAGCCTGCATGACCAGCATCGGGTCCAGCCCGAGACAGCTCGGCATGGCGCAGCGTGTGCTCTCCCTCTGTCACTTTGTCCAGCCAGTCTGAATCCCACACCTCAGCGCCCTCCATGACTGGAACAGGTCGGCCCCACAGTCCACATCCAGACCATTCTTCACCCGACACGTTAGCAATGGAGAACCCAAGACTGTAAAATGGGTTACAACCCATAACGTTAACCCCGGATGCTGAAATGTTGATGCGAACACTGGGTGCCACACTGTCCTTATACCGGGCCTCCATTTCCACATAGCCCTAAATAGCCAACCTGTTCCGTCCATAACCATAATACTCTTCATATTGCCTTCTTATCTGCCGGTGGGGAAACAGTCTCTCCATGGTTTCCAGATTCAGGACGGAAATCACCGCTCCAGTGTCCACCAAAAGCGGGATCTCAATGCCATCTAGTGTGACGGTGCAGCTGATCCTCCCTGTCGCCTCTGGGGAGACGGTATGCACAACTGTCGAAGTCTTCACCACAGCACCTGGTTCACCCCTACGGCTCCTGCATATGAAGTTTCCACACACCCTGGCAAAATGGTTCAAAACATCGCACTTGCCACAACACTTTCCTTTCGCCGGGCATATAGCAGTGCTCAGTGGTCCCACATTCATAACATTTCGGCGTACCAGGGGCAGACCATATCCTGACCACGGAGACAAAGTCATCCTCTCCACACTCGCCATCACAAGGGTCCATGATCAGTGCCTTAGGGCAAGACTCATTCTTTTCCAGAGAAGCCCCTTCAGTAAGGCCCCTCGCGATGGTCTCTGCCGCCTTGAACTGTTGGGCAAGCTCGACAGCTTCAGCTAACATCACCTCCCCTGGGTGTGTCAACAACCTGGACTGGGCCGCCGGGCAGCAAATGTGCTCTGCCAGCTGGTCCCGAATCATCTCATCCTCCAGGGCCCCAAATCTACATTCCCTCGCTAGATCATGGAGGTCCGCCACGAATCTTCTTACCGGCTCGCCCGACCGCTGGCAGCACTGTTGAAACTGAATGTGCCTCATGGTGACGTTTTCTGGCACCCTAAAGTACCACACCATTAGCTGCAACACCTCGTCAAAACTGTCAGCACCTCCAAGGTTCTCCAGAATCCTCTGCCCTTCCATTATCAAATAATGGACCAACACAGATCGTGCTCGGAGCTTCTCCATCTTGCCCAGGTTTAAGACAACAAGATAGTTAGTAAAAGCAGCAAACCAACGAGAAGCGGCTGAAAGCGGCCGAAAGCTGGCAATGGAATGCTCCATTACCGCTTTTACCTCGTCGCCAAATGTTGTGTCCATAATGCTGAGAATGACGGGTGAGACTAAACTTGGTTAACAGGGTTTATTCAGGATAATATTAACTATATACAAAAGGCTTACCGCACTCGCCTTGCTAAGTGGCTCCACGACGAAAGAGGCAGAGCCTCCTCCGCCCACTTCCTTTATACCCCGGGTGGCGTCACTACTGGAAACCGACAGTCAGCCACCCCGGTCCACCCACGTCCAACCCGGCCGCCATCTTGCTAATACCAGCCTGTTTCCATACATAACAAAACCTAAGCATGACGGTGTTTGGGGGATTTCTACAGCAGGTTGACCACAGCTGCAGAAGTTATAAAGGCAACTTCGCCTGTCTGCAAGTCACTGAGAAGGTGAATTCATGTCTACTCGTGTGTTTACATTGAGTTAAAATGTAATAATGCCGCATGAAAAAATTGCCCGTTTGTGTTTGGTCTGAACTGTTCTAAAGAGTTCTTAAGAGTTCTGTTCCAGTGCATTCTCCCCCCCATAGTCATGCACAATCATTTACAAGTTTCATACAGTGCAATTAAAAACTGCTTATTAAAACTGAGTACAGCTAAGTCTTGGCAGTCACATACCTGCCAATGTAGGTGGAATTCAGCAGCCACGAGTGGTCTTTAAGACTAGAAAAGCGCTATATACTGGAAAAAAAGTGGGGCAAAAAAGTATTTAGTCAGCCACCAATTGTGCAAGTTCTCCCACTTAAAAGATGAGAGAGGTCTCCAATTTTCATCATAGGTATACCTCAACTATGAGAGACAAAATGAGAAAAAAAAATCCAGAAAATCACATTGAAGGATTTTTAATGAATTAATTGGTAAATTCCTCGGTAAAATAAGTATTTGGTCAATAACAAAAGTTCATCTCAATACTTTGTTATATACCCTTTGTTGGCAATGACAGAGGTCAAACGTTTTCTGTAAGTCTTCACAAGGTTTTCACTCACTGTTGCTGGTATTTTGGCCCATTCCTCCATGCAGATCTCCTCTAGAGAAGTGATGTTTTGGGGCTGTCGCTGGGCAACACGGACTTTCAACTCCCTCCAAAGATTTTCTATGGGGTTGAGATCTGGAGACTGGCTAGGCCACTCCAGGACCTTGAAATGCTTCTTACGAAGCCACTCCTTTGTTGCCTGGGCAGTGTGTTTGGGATCATTGTCATGCTGAAAGACCCAGCCACGTTTCATCTTCAATGCCCTTGCTGATGGAAGGAGGTTTTCACTCAAAATCTCACGATACATGGCCCCATTCATTCTTTCCTTTACATGGATCAGTCGTCCTGGTCCCTTTGCAGAAAAACAAGCCCCAAAGCATGATGTTTCCACCCCCATGCTTCACAGTAGGTATGGTGTTCTTTCTCCTCCAAACACGACAAGTAGAATTTTTACCAAAAAGTTCTATTTTGGTTTCATCTGACCATATGACATTCTCCCAATCCTCTTCTGGATCATCCAAATGCTCTCTAGCAAACTTCAGACGGGCCTGGACATGTACTGGCTTAAGCAGGGGGACACGTCTGGCACTGCAGGGTTTGAGTCCCTGGCGGCGTAGTGTGTTACTGATGTAGCCTTTGTTTCTTTGGTCCCAGCTCTCTGCAGGTCATTCACTAGGTCCCCCCGTGTGGTTCTGGGATTTTTGCTCATCGTTCTCGTGATCATTTTGACCTCACGGGGTGAGATCTTGCGTGGATCCCCAGATCGAAGGAGATTATCAGTGGTCTTGTATGTCTTCCATTTTCTAATAATTGCTCCCACAGTTGATTTCTTCACACCAAGCTGCTTACCTATTACAGATTCAGTCTTCCCAGCCTGCTGCAGGTCTACAGTTTTGTTTCTGGTGTCCTTTGGCAGCTCTTTGGTCTTGGCCATAGTGGAGTTTGGAGTCTGACTGTTTGAGGTTGTGGACAGGTGTCTTTTATACTGATAACGAGTTCAAACAGGTGCCATTAATACAAGTAATAAGTGGAGGACAGAGGAGCCTCTTAAAGAAGTTGTTACAGGTCTGTGAGAGCCATAAATCTTGCTTGTTTGTAGGTGACCAAATACTTATTTTACCCAGGAATTTACCAATTAATTCATTAAAAATCCTTCAATGTGATTTTCTGGATTTTTTTTTCTCATTTTGTCTCTCATAGTTGAGGTATACCTATGATGAAAATTGGAGACCTCTCTCATCTTTTAAGTGGGAGAACTTGCACAATTGGTGGCTGACTAAATACTTTTTTGCCCCACTGTAAGTGCAGGTCCTTATCCCTTATCCCTTATCAATAGCTACTATGGCAGGTGACACATTATGTAAAGTAGTCTCAAAAAGACAACAAACTTAGCATTTGTAAGAAAAAAAAAAGTAAATTTATGGTAAACTCACCAATTTATTAGGAAATTTTGCCATCAGTGTGACACAAGCTAACGAGGAGGGAAAAAACAAATTTGCAAGAATAAATCCACAAATTTACAAGTTGCAAATTTATGATGAAGCCACAAATTTACAATAATACAGTGAACATTTATGAAAAAAGAGGTTTACAAACACACATTTGCAGTGATAGTCGCAAATTTATATGGAAAAAATCAAAAGTAAAATCTTGCAGATTTACAGAACAAAAGATACACATTTCAGAGATAACAAAAAACGTTAATTGCTAATGTTGGCTGGCCACTTTATTGTTAAAAAAATCAATACATTTATTGCCTTTGTAAAGAGACACAATGAAATTTAGAAATGAAGCTAATTTTTTAAAGCTTAAATATGTTTCGTGTCCAAAAATTACTTTAAAAAAAGCTCTTTTCATAGCAACAGTTACTGACCCCTTGGCTAGTAAAAAGGCTGACTGGCTACTAACTCTCTATGGTAAGCATAAAGCCTAATGGTCAAGCCGTAAGTAGAGCTAAACAAAAAACATTCACCGTGGTAACAGCCTGATCAGCATAACAGGTGACGTGACCGCTCATATTTTTTCCTTTCGCTTCCATTGTGTCAGTAATGCCCCAAACGCCCTGCAGTCTCTCTGCAGACAAACAGAAGAGGCAACGGGAGACATCTTGGGTTGTGGGTAATGAGAGCCAGATAGTTTACCCCAAACGGCCCGAAGACCGTGACGTCCTCCCCTCCCCACCCCCGCCACCACGTTCACACAACCCACCAGTTACGCTTCTAGTGACCACCCACTGGCCACAGGCAGCCCTGCAGTCTGTGCTTTCGAAACACAGCTGATGTTAGACAATAGAAGTCTTATTTCTCTTAACCCCTCCAGCACTTTTGTAGCCCCCCCCCCCACACACACACACACATACACACACAACTTTGAATCCCTGACACAGATATTTGCAGCGTTCAGAAAATGTTTCACAATTCTCTCACACCCGTGATTAAAAACACATGTTTCTTAATCATTTCTCCTCCTCTGTCCCAGCAGCAGAGGTGGCTCGTAGTCAGTGACATTTAGTCAAGTCCATGTACTTGAGTAGCTTCATCACCAGCAAGCTACTTTACAGAGCAGGATGCTTTTTAAACATATTTGAGTCCATTTTTGAAGAAAAAACCTCTAGCACTCCCTCACTCAGGAATATTTGATTTATTATTATTGTTTGGATTTGCAATATATTAGACTGCACATGCGAATAGTTTACTATTTGTTTACCTGAGACTAACACATTTAAGAGTAAAACCTTCCAAGCTGGCAAGAGCAGTTCTGAAAGTATTAGAAAAAAAAGTCAGAAAGTAATCACAAAAGCTGCAAACTACAAGTAAAAAGCAGTAGGTTTATTATAAAACATGTTATCATATCCATCCATCTATCCATCCATCCATCTTCTACTGCTTTTCTGGAGGTCCGGGTTGCGGAGGCAGCAGTTCTTGCAGAGAAGCCCAGACTTCCCTCTCCTCGGCCACCTGCTCCATATCTTCAGGGAGGATACCAAGGCGTTCCCAGACCAGCTGGGAGACATAGTCTCTCCAGCGAGTCCTGGGTCTGCCCCGGGATCTCCTCCCAGTGGGACTTGCCCGAAACACTTCAAGTGGGAGGCGTCCAGGAGGCATCCTGATCAGATGCCCATACCACCTCAACTGGCTCCTTTCAATGTGGAGGAGCAGCGTTTCTACTCTGAGCCTCTCCTGGATGACTGAGCTTCTCACCCCATCTCTGAGGGTGAGTCCAGCTATCCTACGGAGAAAGCTCATTTCAGCCGCTTGTATCCACAGTCTCGTTCTTTCGGTCATTACCCAAAGCTTGTGACCTTAGGCAAGGGTAGGAACGTAGATTGACTGGTAAATCGACAACTTTGCCTTAGAGCTCAGCTCCCTCTTCACCACAACAGACTGGTACAATGTCCGCATCACGGCAGATGCTGCTTCGAGCCGTCTGTCAGTTTCTTGCTCCATTCTACCCTCACTCGTGAATAAGACCCCAAGATACTTAAACTCCTCCACCTGGGGCAGGAGCCTGTCCCCAACCCAGAGAGGACAATCCACCTTTTTCCAGCTGAGGACCATGGACTCGCACTTGGAGGTGCTGATTCTCATCCCAGCCGCTTCACACTCAGCGGCAAACTGTCCCAGTAAGAACTGCAGGTCATTGATGGATGAAGCCAGCAGGACAACATCATCTGCAAACAACAGAGATGAGATCCTGTGGTCACCAAGCATGACACCCTCCGTTCCCTGGCTCTGCCTAGAAATCCTGTCCATAAAAATTATGAACAGGATCAGTGAGAAAGGGCAGCCCTGGCAGAGTCCAACTCTCAATGGGAATGAGTCCGATCGAGTGTTGGCAATACAAACCAAACTCTCACAACGGTCATACAGAGACCGAATAGCTCGTAACAACAAGCCCGATACCCCATACTCCCGAAGCACCCCCCCACAAAAAAACAGCGAATGCCTTCTCCAAGTCCACAAAACACATGTAAACTGGTTGGGCAAGCTCCCACGAACCCTCGAAGATTCTCGAGAGGGTAAAGAGCTGGTCCGATGTGCTACGGCCAGGACAGAAACCACATTGCTCCTCCTGAATCCGAGGTCGACCAACAGCCAGACTGTCCTCTCCAGTACCTTGGCAATTGACCTTCCCAGGGAGGCTGAGGAGTGTGATCCCTCTACAATTGGAGCACACCCTCCGGTCCCCTTTTTTGAAGAGAGGAACCACCACTCTGGTTTGCCATGCCAAAGGCATTGCCCGCGACCTCCACGCAATGTTGCAGAGGCGTGCCAACCATGACAGCCCTACAACATCCAGGGCCTTGAGGTACTCAAGGTGAATCTCATCCACCCCCGGGCCCGGCCACCAAAGAGATTTTTAACCACCTTGGTGACCTCAGCCCCTATGATAGGTGAGTCGTCCCCCTCATCCACAAGCTCTGCTTCCTCTGTGGAAGGTGTATCAGTGGGATTGAGGAGATCCTCAAAGTATTCCTTCCACCGCCCGACGATATCCCCAGTTGAAGTCAGCAGAGCCCCATCTGCACCATACACAGTGTGAACAGGGAGCTGCTTCCCCCTCCTGAGCTGCCGGACACTTTGCCAGAATCTCTTCGAAGGCGACCAAAAGTCTTGTTCCATGGCCTCACTGAACTCCTCCCATACCTGAGTTTTTGCTTCAGCAACCACCCGAGCTGCACTCCGCTTGGCCTGCCAGTACACCTCAGCTGCTTCAGGAATCCCACAAGCCAACCAAGCTTGATAGGACTCCTTCTTCAGCTTAATGCCCTCTTTCACCACTGGTGTCCACTACTTGGTTCGGGGGTTGCCACCACAAGATGCCCCGATGACGTTGCGGCCGCAGCTATGGGCCGCTGCTTCAACAGTGGAGGTGAAGAACATGGCCCATTCAGACCCCATGTCTCCAGACTCCCTCGGAATGTGGTTGAAGTTCTTCCGGAGGTGGGAGTTGAAGACCTCCCGGACAGGGGCCTCAGCCAGACGTTCCCAACATACCCTCACTATACGTATGGGTCTACCAGGTCTGAATGGCTTCCTCCCCTGCCATTGGGTCCAACTCACCACCAGGTGGTGATCAGTTGACAGCTCTGCACCTCTCTTTACCCGAGTGTCCAAGACATGTGGTTGCAGGTCTGATGGCACGATAACAAAATCGGTCATTGAACTGTGACCTAGGGTGTCCTGGTGCCAGGTGCACATATGGGCACCCTAATGCTTGAACATGGTGTTCGTTATGGACAAACTGTGGTTAGCACAGAAGTCCAATAACTAAACACCACTTGGGTTAAGATCGGGCAGGCCGCTCCTCCCAATCACCCCCTTCCAGGTTTCACTGCTGTTACCCGTGTGCACATTGAAGTCCCCCAGTAGGACAATGGAGTCTCCAAGAGGAGCACTCTCCAGCACCCCAGTCAGAGACTCCAAAAAGGGTGGGTACTCTGAAACATCATTTGGTGCATAGGCACAAATGATGATCAGGACCCGTTTCCCAACCCGAAGGTGCAGGGAAACAACCCTTTCATCCACCGTGGAAAATTCCAATATAGAGGCAGCAAGGTGGGGGGATACAAGAATGCCCACCCCTGCTCGTCACTTCTCGCTCGGGGTAACTCCAGAGTAGGCCAAGCTCCAGCCCCTCTCCAGAAGACTGGTTATAAAGATATATAAAGATACCGGCTATATCTAGCCGGTATCTTTCAGCCTCATGCACCAGCTCAGGCTCCTTCCCCACCAGAGAGGTGACATTCCATGTCCCAAAAGCCAGTTTAGGAAGCTTGGGATCAGACCGCCAAGGTCTCTGCCTTTCACCGACACCTGATCCACATAGCACCGGACCCCCATGATCCCTCCTGCAGGTGGTGAGCCCACTGGAGGGCGGACCCATATAACTCCTTCGGGCTGAGGCCAGCCAGGTCCCATGGGCAGAAACCCGGCCACCAGAGGCTAGCCATCGAGCCCCTCCCCCAGGTCTGGCTCCAGGGTGGGGCCCCGGTAACCCCATACTGGGCGGGGTACACTGAATGCTTGTTCTAGTATTTATCATGAGAGTCTATTGGATCGTTCTTAGTCTGGCCCTTCACCCAGGACCAATTTGTCTTGGGTGACCCTACCAGGGGCAAATTGCCCCGGACAACATAGCTCCTGGGATCACTAAGGCACGCAAACCCCCCACCACGATAAGGTGACGATCCATGAGGGGGGTTATCATATCTGGGAAAGAAAAAAAAATAGTAGATAAGCTGGGGCACAAAGTTACAGTTTTTTACCAGTGTCAGATATATGTGGTTATATACAAATCTTGTCTATGTCCTTTTGGACATGTTCTCTTTCATATGATTTAATTGTTTTTGTTTTGTATTATATTACATGCTTGCAGTGGACAAATTAAAATGTATATGATTGTGTAACTTTTTACCCCACTTCCGGGAAAGTTGTTACGGTGGTTGGTAAGTTGATAAACTCACAAGACAAAGTACTTCTGTCTATAGTTTTTATTCAGACTGTAAACAAAACAGTTATACTTTCACAGCATTTTTTACATGTGAAATAAAATTTGAATGCAGTGTCAGTCCACGCAGATAAAGATGTCACACTGCTGACTAAATATGGCTTGAAAACAAAATATTTGCAGAAAACAGAGGGAAAGGTGCACAAACTTGTGGCAGAATTTAGAAGACATACCTTATTGATCTATAGCTAACAAATTCAAATCATAAACACATACTGTGATGATTATTTATGTAAATACATTGTTTATTTGATCATACCTAAAACATTTATAAGCTTTGTTTTTACATAATTACACCATGTTATGAAATATTAATTTGACAGAAGTCCACAATGCCACAGTTGCACTGTAACAATGTGCCCCTGGTCTCTCTGTACTACTTAGCATGAAAACAGACACATGCCCATGTGGCCCCATAAGTCAAGTTTCACAAATAAAACATTCACTGTGGTCTGACAACTATGAAGAAGAGTTTCAAAAATTTACTCAGAGGGCTCCTAATTCATTTATCCTTCCTCTCTAGCGTCCAGAGATCCATATGCATGGCTCATGGGCAGTGGGAAAGTATTGAGTGTATTGTGTGTGCACTGAGTCTAAAATTAGAAAGGCCATGCATACGCAACACGAACAGGAGGGGTTGTAACAACCTACTCTGTGTAACTTTTTGCCCCGGCTTACCCTAGGATTATAAATAAAATAGTCAAAAATACATGAGGAAAAACTTCAAAAATTAGTAAGAAATTCACAAATTTATAAGAAAAAAATCCCAAATTTAGTAAATCATCAAGAAAACAGCTGAAATTTAAGAGAAGAAAAGAAAGTTGCTACTTATGTAACAAATAACTTTTTAGTTGATTCTTATTCTTAGTCATTTTTTGGTGACTTCTCAAGCTTAGATCAACACTATCTTTTTACATGAGTACAAGTCCTGGCTACTCTGTGCACCCCTGTCCCAGCGCGGTGACGATTGTCTGTTTTCTCTCTTTTATCACTTTAACGCATTCCCTCTCTCTTTCTGTGTTAGGAGGGGGCCTTCGCTCTGGTTTTCAAAAGCCGTCATTTCCCCAATGAAGCAGTGTGTACCAGGTTAGTAATGCACGCACACTGACGCACACACCCTGGACTCACACTGAGCATGTCCCGCAGTGTTAGTTAAAAAGCCAGACTTGGGTGATTCATTCGAGTTCTTACCACTGTGAAGCAACCAAAGATGACTTTTCCTTGGATTCATGTGTTTTGACTTATCTTAGCTACGTACATTCACACACAAAAAAACTTTTTCATTGCTTGGTTGGAAGTAAATAAATTCCACTACATGTGTCAGTGCTTTTGGCATCTTAAAGGTACACTCCAGCGGCTCTAAAACCACCTCAAAAACAGATGGGTATTGCCCAAAATAGTATATTGTGGCTTTTTACCCCACAAAAAAAACCTTTCATTGCCTTAGAATTGCTTGGAAAGCGATTTTAAATCTTGCACCTACTACCTGCCTACCTACCACCTACCTACTACTAAAAGGTAGATACAGTGGATATAAAAAGTTTACACACCCCTGTTCAAAAGCCAGGTTTTTGTGATGTAAAAAAATGAGACCAAGATAAATCATTTCAAAACTTTTTTCCACCATTAATATGACCTATAACCTCTACAACCCGATTGAAAAACAAACTGAAATCTTTTAAGGGGAAAAATAAAAAACTTAGAGTAACCTGGTTGCATAAATCTGCACATCCTGTTATAACTGGGGATGTGGCTGTGTTGAGAATTAATCAATCACATTCAAACTCATGTTAAGTGGGAGTCAGCACACACCTGCCACCATTTTGGCTGCTTGTCCAAAGTTCAACTTTTTTCAGCCCTGAGCACCCTGAGCGCCGTGACAAACAGCAGCCACCGCTGAGAGCGTTTCAGTGCTGAGGGCGCTCAGTGCTGTAAACGCTGGACTACATAGAGAATGAGTAGAAAATAGTCACCCACAGCAGAAAAAACACGTTTGGTGGACACGCTGCCTTAAAGTGCTTTGAGGTTGAACTTTTTGGCCATAATTCCAAAACATGTATTTGGTGCAAACACAACACTGCTCATCACCAAAACAACACCATACCTACAGTGAAGCATGGTGGTGGCAGCATCATGCTTCGGGGATGTTTTTCCTTCAGCTGGAATTGAGGCCTTAGTCAAGGTGGAGGGAATTATGAACACTTCCAAATACCAGTCAGTGTTGGTAGAAAACCTTCAGGCTTCTGCTAGAAAGCTGAAGATGAAGAGGAACTTCATCTTTCAGCACAACAATGACCCAGAGCACACATCCAAATCAACAAAAGAATGGCTTCACCAGAAGAAGATTAAGGTTTTGGAATGGCCCAGCCACAGTCCAGACCTGAATCTGATCGAACATCTGTGGGGTGATCTGAAGAGGGCTGTGCAAAGGAGATGCCCTTCCAATCTGACAGATTTGAAGCATTTTTGCAAAGAAGAGTGGGCAAATATTGCCACATCAAGATGTGCCACGCTGATAGACTCCTACCCAAAAAGTCTGAGTGCTGTAATAAAAGCCAAATTTGCTGCAACACAGTATTGTTTTAAGGGTGTGCATATTTATGCAACCAGGTTATTGTAAGTTTTTTATTTTTCCCCTTAAAAGATTTCATTCATTCATTCATCTTCTTCCACTTGATCCTTTTCGCGGGGGGGCTGGAGCCTATCCCAGCATCTTTTGGGCGAGAGGCAGGGTCAGTTTGTTTTTAATTGGATTGTACACATTATAGATCACATTAATGGTGGAAAAAGTTTTGAAATGATTTATCTTGGTCTCATTTTTTTACATCACAAAAACCTGGCTTTTGAACAGGGGTGTGTAAACTTTTTATATCCACTGTATCTACCTTTTTTTCTATCTATCAACAACTCTCTGCCTTTACCAGTCATAGTTCCTACTCTCACCTCCACACTTCGACCTTTCCTTTTCTCTCTCTCCCTCCTAACACACCTTCCCCCTCTCCTAATTCTCGATCTTTGAGCAACAGTAGCCCAATTTCCACCGCCACCCTGTCGGTTAACAGCACCAGTGGCGACTGTTGTTAACCCAGGCCTTGACCAATCCGGTATGAAAGTCTCATTCATTATGATCCGCATGTTTGATTTGGCAAAGGTTTTGCATCGGATGCCCTTCCTGACACAACCCTCCCCATTTACCTGCATTAAGAGTACACTGGCTTGGGCACCTCCTGTGGCTGGGTTACTGGTGCATATATGTATATGTATATGTATATGTATATCTATCTATCTATCTATCTATCTATCTATCTATATATATATATATATATATATATACTGTATATATACAGGTATGTGTGTGTATATATATATATGATTGGGTTTGAAACTTTAGGAAAAGAGGATGATACCTGTGCAAACTTTCATAAACTTTCATTAACAATGGTATGGAAGTTGCTTCCGGCCGTGGGGAGATAGAGTACTCCCGTCTCCTGTTGCTTTCGCCGACCAAGGGTCTCCCCCTTCTCGTGCAGTGGTTTGCGGCTCTCTGTCCCAGGCCTTCCCAGGTGGGAGGGAAGGAGGAGATCCTGGCACAGCTTCCCGTCCAACGCCAACCCCCGCCACAAAGCGAGCCCACTCTAGGCGGCCTCTGATGGGTGGCAGTCCCGGAGTTTGCTGGGGGAGAACCACGACCCTAGGCATGGTGCCGGTGAACTCAGCCTGGCTGGAAACTCAGGGCGTGCGGCCAAGACAGATGTGGATGCATCTCCTGTCTCTCTGGGAAGTTACATGGAAAAGTAAAATGCCACATACTCCTTGTTCATTCATTTACTCCCCTAAAAATAAAACATTAATGCCTAATAAGTCCGTGATGAAAACGAAAATGTGGATGGAATAAAAATCTTCAGACTGACACGCCTCTCTCCGTGCACCACACATCACACTGGAATGCACACATGCTCCCTGTTCATTCATTCATTCTCCTAAAAAAAAATTCCTACATTAATTCCTACTCTATAGACTCCAATGGTAAGTCTGCAATTAAAATGAGAGTGTGGATGGAATAAAAAAAATGTGTGATCATCATATAATTAAAATAACGAGCGATTATATGATGACTGTTACAGCTCTCTCCATTAAAATAAAAAATCCCAACACATGCCGTTTGCTCATGAGCTCTGGAGCTGCACGATTTCAAAACACGCTACTGAAATAGCATTAAACAATGTGCTTCTGACGACAGACCTCCTTTTTCCTGATCAAAAGCGGATTGTCATGACATGCACTATAATAGTTATAGTAATGGTAGATTGCGGGCCTCCACACCTCTTTGAAATGAGCCTCCATCTCTCAGCACAAAGCGGGCGCACTGTCTACTGGTAATTAGATGGCGTGACGCAAAGTGTAAAAAACAGACAATGTGCTGACAGAAACTAACAAAAACACTGGAGTATGGCAGAAACTCAGGTGGAAAAATCTGCTGATGATTGTCAAAATAGGGCCCACGGTGTCTGTATTAGCTAAAAGAAAGACAGATGCCTACAAATAATTCAAAATGACCAGTTAACCTAACAGGTAGGACTTTGGAAGGAATCTTGCACAGGCTCAGGGAGATCATACAACCTCTACACGGAAAGGACCAGAACAACCGAACCGGGAACCTTCTATCTGTGAGGCAACACAACTAACCCCTGCTCCCCCATGCATGCCTCAGCGTAAGCTTTGCAATTTAGATATGGCCTCCCATCTGGACATGTGTTACTTTCATTTAAGCTCCATCTTTTTCATTGCATCTCCTGCACCACCCTGTCTCTTCCTAGCTGAGCTTTTAATTTTGCTGCACAAGTTTGCATAAAAGGGAGCTTTGCTGTTGACCTTTTTGGCCGGCATCTATATAGGTGGAGCCTGCAACACAAACTGCCACCGCCACACCCTTCTCCTCTGCAGCCTGTTGCAGCCGAGAGTATGTCAAAATGACATGCGGTGGGGGTATTTTAAGAGCTTTCAGTGGTTCACTGTAAACAAGCAAAGATGTCATGAAGCAGGATCTTTGGAACACTGTTTAGGTATGATATTCAGGCTGAATTAGCTATCTATTTGGTCCTCTCCTCCCCACGCATACATTGCTCCCTCTGTCAGTGTAAATTTTAAATAGGACAGTACTGGATGGGGAACACATGTTTCTCTTTGTAAGCCTCATTTTCAAGTCCCACCCCCATTACACCAACCAGGAGTCTTGTGTCAGTGCATCCACAGAGTAGTGCCAAACACAGAGAAGAGGAATTCAGGAAAGAGCCAGAGAACTAACGTAATCTCAGGCCTTTAATACGCAGTTTTCAGGGAACTTGTGCAGCTGACTCACCAAAAAGAGGTTTTGCTAAAACACACTGCAGCCAAAGGTTTGGAAACGATCCAGAAATTCTAATCAGAAACTAATGTTTTTTTTAAAATGCATATTTTACTCATAAATTTACATCTTCTTTCTTATAAATGTTTAATTTTTTGTGATAGATTTGTCTTTTCTCATAAATGTTATTTTCAAATTTGCAACTATTTTCTTGTTAATTTCTCTATATCAGTCTGAGACATAGTCATTGTCTAATTAATATAATCTAAGCTTGTCAAAACAGAATAATAAACCAGTTATTTTCTGTGCCAATAACAATAACAATAATAATAATAATAATGATTTCAAACCTGATGGGAAGAAAAACTGATGAGAGAAAAACATGAATCACCCCATTTGAAATCAAATCAAAAGTAACTCAGAGAACAGTCAAATGTATTTGAGTGAAAGTGTTTTTTCTTCAGAAAAAAAAGTACTCAAGTTAAGCGTAAAAGGTACACTGCAAAATACTACTCAGCAAATAATTTAGTAAAAAGGTTATTTGAGTACATGTACTTGAGTAAAAATATATCTTGTTCCTCCCATCTCTGACGGTGACCATAAGAAAAGAGTGCTGAGGTCTCTTTTATCCTCCTCCCTTACCTGCAACATACTGCTGCACCTTTGAAGCCTCCACAGCCAATAGGAGAACCCCACATGGAACCTGTAGCCAATAGGGAGGTGGTAACATGCTCCAAGTCTGTCAGACAGTCTGTTTGCACTGATATTACACACAGCCTGTGTTGCACATATTGACTCTGTGGTGGTAAAAGAGAGAAACAATGGAGTAAAGTTTTTGTTTGGTTTGAAGTAACACAGGGGTGTGTTTCATGTAACAGAGTATCTGATGTTGTTATGCACCAGAAACATTTACTCATCCTCCCACCTGATCCAGTTTGACTGCTTCTTCCTCACTCTGTCTCTCCTCTGTCTGCTCCGGTCTTATCTCTGCAGGAGGGGAAGTCCTCTGCTCATTGGTGTGCGATCTGAGCAGGAGCTGTCGACTGAGCACATCCCTGTCCAGTACAACAGCGGTGAGCCCTCTTCATCTCCCTGTCTGCTATTATCAACTTAGACTGCACCCTAAATGCCTAAACTGATGCACAGGTACAGTGGCATCCACAAAGAAAGGTCAGAGAATTAAATTATCCAAAAAATTCTGCTCATTATCAGCTGGTATGTGCAGTTAGAAGATGAAGGTAAAAGTCAATTTAGGGTATTGCAATACTTCTTTTCAACTCACTGTAGAATAAGAAAGGGACCCACATTTTTGACCTAAACCTCTCACACCCAGGACTATTTATTCCTTCTTAAACTGAATTCCCTTCCACAGCATGTGGCGCATCATGTGGTGCACAGGGGTGCCACCTATGTTCTGTAGGCAACACAGCTACTGCAAGTGGTGAATCTGCACTGGGAAGTGGGGGGGTAGTCCTCTGGAAGCTCTGTGTGTTAACTTTCCTTCCCTTATTCTATTATGCTGAGCACCAAGCTAGAAGGCAAAAACTACCATTTTTATAAGGTCTTTGGTATGACCCCGCTGGGATGTGAACTCACAACCTCTCAGCAGTGGACAGATGCTCTTCCACTAGGACACCACTCTGGTATCCTACTTCAAGCTGGGCTAAGCACTGTGTTATGCTTGTTTTCAGGCCAGGTTCTTTTAGGGACGGGGTTGGGGGGGACGCAAAGCCAGTCAAAACGAAATGCAACATTCATATTTATAGTAGAGCTGCTCTGATGCCATTCTTCCTTCCCGATACCAATTCAAATACCTCAACTTTAGTATCGGCGGGGTACCGAGCAAGAGGTAAATTCCATTTTTTATTATGCTTTTTAAACAGCTGTATGTTACTAACCCTGTATGAACATGCTATGATTAACATAGCAACATAGGCATACAGTAGTGTGTGTGTGTGTGTGTGTGTGTGTGTCTGTCTGTCTGTCTGTCTGTCTGTTTGTCTGTCCGTCTATTATCAGATTTTCAGTTCAGCCTTGGATCAACGTATCACCAGTGTTTGGCAAGTTACTAAAAAAAGTAGCTATTTACAGTTACTAGTTACTTCTTTTCAAAAGTAACTCAGTTATTTACCAGATACTGCATGATTAAAGTAACTAGTTACTTGGAAAAGTACCTTTCACGTTACTTTTAAATGCATACTTAAATCATCTTGCACGCATAGCAAGATCAACGGCCTCTTGTTTTCATCAGAAAAAGAAAAAAAAAGGGAACTGATGAGAAAAAAAATCTCATCATACAGAGAAAAAATGTCTCAGATTTACACAAACTATTGTAATCAGTAGTAAATCAGAAATTTACTAGAAATAAAGCTGTAAATTCAAAGAGAAAATTTTGGACCTCTGGTGGGCTGTTTTTGTCCCACGAACCATATATTTGAGACTCCTGGACCAGCCCATTAAAAATGCATACTTAGAGGATTTACTTCTGTGAAATAGTTGCATATCACAACAGCATGTAAATGAAAAAGATAAAATACAACAGAAAGCACAGATAAATGAAAGCTCACCTTAGAAGAAGCTGTTCTTTACTGCAACAAATCACAGTCACTTTTTCTCTGTGCGGTAAGAAAACTTACGCAATTACTTACACAACTTACACATTTACACAACTGCGAACATTAAATGTGAGCTTCTTGCTCTAAAAATACTCATGTTTAACCACAGAGGTAGGAGCTGTTGAGGGCTACTCACCGCTTGGGCAACAGGTGATAAGGGCTCGATATGAGAAGTCACCACCGCCACAGCATTTCTTCCCACTGGATTGCAGTGTGAGCAGGACAGGAAACCGACCCGCAAAGGAGACTGACGGCTGCACCAGCTACGTAGGATCAATTTATATTAATTTGCGCTAAAAATATCTATCCATATTAATAAAACGAGTAACACCAGTAACACATCTGATCAAATTTCAGTAACTGTAACGCATTACTGAATTTTTAAACAGTAATTTCGTTACACAGCAAGTTACTGCAAAAGTTGTGGCGTTATAGTAACACGTTACTTTGCAACGGGTTACTCCCAACACTGCGTAGCACCACGTTTTTGCAGCTTTTAATTTGCCAGAATTTTGAATTAAGGCTTTGTTGTCAAGAATAGAATAGAATAGGCTTTATTGTCATTGTACAGTTGTACAGTACAATGAAATTGTGGGTGCTCAACCAGGCAACTTCGCAAGAAAGGAAGAGTGTCGTGATTCTCCCCGTGTGCTTTTACGCAGCGCACAGAGGAGTAGAAGGATGATGGATTTAAGCGCAGGGTTACACCATAAACACATTTATTAACAAAAAGCAAACAGTTCCAAAAGAGCAGACGTACAAAAAGACAAACGGGGTACACTACTGGCTTACACGGTTGGACGTGAAGCGGGCAGACCACAGTGTACAGTGGCACAAAAAAGGCAAAACATAATACAAAAGACGACAGGGTACACTTACTGGCTTCTACGACGGGACGTGTAGCGGGCAGGCCACAGTGTACAGTGGCACAATGGAAACAAATGACAATGTAATAGTCCAGCAATGCTTGACTGGCAAAGAGCTGCTTAAGTACAAGCATGGCTGGTAACGGAGATTGGATGCACCTGGGCAAAGTGCGGGAAAGGCAATTACCGGAGTGGAACCAGCTGGCTGTCATGAGAGAGGGGGCGTGGTCGGACCAGCAAGTGTCAGACAGCGCCCACACGAGTGTAGGCCAAAGGAGGCTGCCTCACAGCTGCCAGCCAGAACGCAGTGGCTACAGGTAGGGAAATAAACAAATGAAAATAGAAACTACAAGAAACTCAAAACATAACACAATGTACGTATAAATACACAGATGACCTGAGCCACAGAGAACGATCAGAACTGAGCCTGAACAGCAAAGAGGCTCGGTTCTTGACAAAGAGAGAAGGATTAGGTAAAACACGGTTACAGAACACACGATTAGAATAGAATAGAATAGAATAAACTTTATTTGTCATTGTCACATAAACAACGAAATTTTAAAAAAATGCCAACCAGTCAGAGCATCATTCATAAATATGTAAACTCAATATGCATAAAATGTATGTATAAAAATATGTAAAAACAGCATAAACATACAAACATACCCACATACAGTCCGCACAATGCAAACCTCCAGTCACACATTTCTGCCATTGCACAGTCCCCTCATACACCTTCAACATCCAACTGCCCTATACTGCATTTATTACATTTATTGCAGTTGGGAAAAAAAACTGTTTTTGAATCTGCTTGTTCTTGTTTTGATTGATCTGTATCGTCTGCCTGACGACAACAGTTCAAACAAGGAGTGACCAGGGTGGGAAGTATCCTTTATTATATTCCGAGCTTTTTTGAGACAATGGGAACGGTGTAGGTCTTCCAATGTGGAGAGAGGGCAGCCAACGATCTTCTGAGCCGTCCTAATAACTTTCTGGAGCATTTTTCTCTGAGCTGCTGTACAGCTGGTGTACCACACACACATACATTATGTCATTAAACTCTCAATAGTACATCTGTAAAAGGACACCAGCAGTCTCTGGGTGATATTATTCTTCCTGAGGACCCTCAGGAAATACAGTCTTTGCTGTGCCCTTTTCAGCAGCTCAGTAGTATTTACACTCCAGGTCAGGCCCTCTTCAATGTGAACCCCCAAAAAGTGGAAGTCCAACACCCTCTCCACACAATCCCCGCCAATAATTAACGGTGGAATGTCCATTTTCTTCCTCCTGTAGTCTATTATAAGTTCTTTGGTCTTTGAAATGTTAAGGAGCAGATTATTTTCTCTGCTCCACACCATCAGCCACTCCACTTTATCCCTGTAGGTGGACTCATCCCCCCCCCCCCCGCAAACTTCACAATAGTATTGCTATGGTGTGCATGGGTACAGTCATATGTATAGAGGGTATAGAGCATGGGACTCAGCACACAACCCTGGGGAAAGCTGATGCTGTGCTGAGGCTGAGGGCCGTCAATGTATAATGGCCCACTCTAACCCTCTGACTGCAACCTGTCAGAAAACTGTTGATTCACATACAGATGGAATGTGAGAACCCCAGATTCTCCAGTTTAGCTACCAGTTTGTGTGGAATAATGGTATTAAATGCAGAACTGTAGTCCACAAAGACCATCCGCACATAGCTCTCCTGCTGCTCCAGACAGGACAATGCAGCATGGAGAGCCATAACTACAGCATCTTCCGTGGATCGGTTCATTCTGTAAGCAAACTGGTAAGGATCAAACCTTCGGGGCAGACTTGATGTAATGTGGCCCCAAACCAGTTTTCCAAAACATTTCATCACCACAGGATTGAGTGCGACTGGCCGATAGTCATTTAGGCTAGAAATGTGGGACTTTTTGGGCAGAAGGACTATGGTAAAGGATTTCAGACAGGGTTGGTACAAAGGACTGAGCCAAGGACTGACTGAAAATCCTAGTAAGAACTACAGCCAGCTGATCAGCGCAGTCCCTCAGCACGCGTCCAGGAACACCATCAGGTCCAGCAGCCTTCCTCGGGTTAACGGCCTGCAGCGTACACCTCACCTGATACTCCTCTACTTGGAAGTTTAAACTGCTGTGGGCTTTAGGATGTAACATGGCTGTCTCTGAGGGTTTCACCTCAGCGCGGGCAAAGAAGAGATTTAACTCCTCTGCTAACGAGGCATCACCCTCAGCAGCTCCGAGGTTGGTCTTATAGTTGGTAAAATGCTGAACTCCCTGCCACACCTGCCTGCTGTTGTTACTGCCCAGATGATCCTCCATCCTCCTCCTGTAATTTAATTTGGCCTCCCTTATGCCTCTTTTCAGGTTGGCACGTGCCGTACCATAGAGAGCCCTGTCGCCAGACCTGAAAGCGATATCCCTCTTCTTTAACAGCCGCCGGACCTCCCAGGTCATCCAGGGTTTCTGATTGGGGTAAACCCGGCTACGTTTATCTACTGTGACAGTGCCCGTATGAAACCCCCTTAGTTCTGGCATGATTCTGGCAGCAATGATGACATCACAGCTCAGGTCAGGTTCATGGCACTTTACTGGATAAAAAAGGAAGCATACATTGCCCAGTGTGACCAGTAGCATCATACAGCTCCTACACACAAAGAAACGGCAGGTTGACACACATACACCAACACGTTGACTGCGCAACACCTTGTGGCTCTTAAGCGCGCACTAGCAACTGACAGGCTAGTGGCTAACGGGCTAACAGCTAACAAACTAGAAAGTATTTCATTAATTCAAAGCACAAGATTGAGAACACAAATCAACTCGGCCACGGGCTTCATTGTTCCTGTCATTCCCTGTAAACGTCAGTCAAGCCTAAACAACAATTAAACAGATTAATTCACCAAGTTTTAACAGAGCTGTATGAGATACATACCACCACACAGACAGACAGCAGCAAAAGGGGATTACTGCTGGCTTCCGGTGGCATACAGAAAGATCCGGTCACCACGCGAGGGCACTGCTTCATCAAAATATAAACTAAAATAAATGAAAATAATTTTTCAAAAAATAGCCTGACAAAGTTAATTAAAATTAAATTACAAATAAATTATTTGAAAATAGACTTAACAGAATACTAATTGAATAAAAACAATTTTGACGAACTTCAACTAAAATAACCCTATTTCACATGCAGTTCTTAATGTAACAAAGTACATTGTCTGTGAACACCTCCAAGTCCTGATGTTCAAAGACATCCCAATTGGTCCTATCAAAACAGCCCTGCAGCTGCTGAGAGGCACCCCTAGGCCAAGCTGTGACATTCTTAAACACACGACTGAAATAAAAATAGCCCAGGATTCTGGAAATATACACAGGTATGGTAGTGGCTTCACGGATGGAACTACTGCATGTACTTATGAGTGTGGAGTGCAGAACACAAAATTGAACACACAATTGAGTAAAATGGCCCAAGAATTATGGAAAATACACGTAGTAGTGGTTTCACGGATGGGCCAGTATACATGAAAATGCGGAGTGCAAAGACAGGTGTGTTATTGTGGTAACTAAAAAGGTCCTCAGTCCTGTGCATGTGAGCGTTTGGAGGGAGTGGGGGTGGGGCCTCTGACTGTTTGCAATTCGGATGGCCCAGGAGAAGAAACTGTTTGTCAGTCTGGAGGTGTGGGACCTGGTTGATCTGAACCGTCGTCCAGAGGAAAGCAGGTCAAACAGGTGGTGGGTGGGATGTGAGGGCTCTCCTGTGATGGCCTTGATCCTTCTGAGACAGGAGGCTCTGGAGATGTGCTCCAGGGAGGGCAGAGGGCCGCAGATGATTTTTTTTGGGTGGTGTTGATGACCCTCTGCACAGCCTTCCTGTTCTCGGCCGTGCAGCCGGTGTACCACACACCCAGACAGTAGGTGAACACGCTCTCCACTGAGCAGTGGTAGAAGGCCAGCAGCAGCTTCTGGTCCAGGTTGTTCTTTCTCAGGACACGGAGGAAGTGCAGCCTCTGCTGGGCTTTCTTCACCAGGGCTTTGGTGTTAATAGACCAGGAGAGGTCAGAGGACCCACCTTCAGGAACCTAAAGGTGGGGACGGTTTCCACATGGTTGCCCTTTATGAGGAGGGGGGTGGTTTCTGTCTGTTCTTTTTGAAGTCCAGTATGAGTTTTTTGCTTTGCTTGTTTGCTTGGCACCACAGCAGCAGATTCTCTACCTCCGCCCTGTATGCCTTCTCATCGTCGTCAGTAATGAGTCCAACCAAGGTGACATCGTCCATGTACTTCACAATGACGGTGGTTGGGTGGGTTGGAATACAGTCAAAGGAGTACAGGAAGTACAGTAGAGGGCTTAGGATGCAGCCCTGGGGAAAGCCTATGATGAGAGACAGTGTGGAGGAGCGGTGGGGGCCAAGTCTGACTGTTTGTGGGCAGTTTATCCAAAAGCAGGCGGAGAGTGGGGGGATCTGGAGGAGGTGCAGTTTGTTGATCAGGATGTCCGGGATGATGGTGTTGAAAGCTGAGCTGTAGTCCACAAAGAGCATCCTCACGTAGCTCCTTGGGTTCTCCAGGTGGCTCAGCGCTCTGTGGAGTGTGGTGGCGATGGCGTTTTCCGTAGACCGGTTCTTTCTGTAGGCGAACTGGTGGAGGTTGGGGGTGGGGGGGGCAACCTCTGACTCCAGACAGAAAGCTGCAACATCATGCTTCCTTTGGGTCATCACATGATCTTGAACAGTGCTCCTCGGTCTGTCTCGGTCTCTCTCGAGCTCTCGTGTTATTTTATATAATTCTCACATAATCTCTTGTCGCTGCGCTCAGGGCACTGAAAGTTGGATGAAAAAAGTTGAACTTTTGGAGCGCTCATAAGCCGCACGCCTCTGTAACCAGCCGATCAGAATCAGGCTAAAAGTACACCATGATCCATATTTAACAGCAAAAGCTCAGAAGTTGCAGTTAGTAGAGATTTTCAGAGCAAAATGTGTGAAACGGTGACAGCACATGTTGAGTGACAGATCCAGTGGTTGCTAGGATACAGGGTGGATACCTTTTCTTAAGAGCAACTGTGAAGTGCCTGCAAAAACAAGTCTAGAGTGTTTTTACACATTTGGTGGATATGCAACCTAATAATGCTACAAGCACTGAGGCATCAGCACCTATGGTGCTTTCGTTGTTGTATGTCCCAGCTCAGGTTAATCCCTTTGTTACACAAATATATACAGTGAATATGAATGCTATAAAACTTACTTTGACAGTCTAAAAACAGCATAAATAAATAATGAGAATAAATAAGTTCCTTTAAAACATTAAGGTACAGGCTTATTTGGTAAAATAAAATAAATGTTTAAACTGAAGACTACAAAAACAGTAACAACTTAAAAACGAAACAAATCTCAAAACACTTTCAACTTCCTGTGTAATCTTTTAGAGCATCAAAGAATAATTTTTTTTCCTGTAGGCTAACAGAGGTAATCAGGCAGTATCTGGGGACCATATCTGGCAGAATCCATCGCTGTTTTGTGGATTTGCATTCTTGAATAAAATTGCCATTAATTTAGGAATGTTGAATTCACTTTTCATTTTCAAAAGACAAGTTTACAAAGTAATATTTTATGATTATGAGTGAATTATGGACTTTTTTTTAAATCTAGATCTGTTTTCTTGCTTTTTGTGTTGTTTTATTTTTAGACCAGATATTTCAGCATTGCTTCTAAAGAGTCTGTTCAGTCTCTACATTATACCAGAATGAGAGCGTAGTGATTATAGTCTATGTAAAGTGAGAAAATGACTGAATAAAATCTGTGTCAGTGTCAGACTGGAAGAGTAAATGTGTAGTGTCGTATGGCCTATTTTAATGTCCTCTATTTGTCTCTGCTGTGCTCACTTGTCTTTGCTGTCATATCGGTTTATAGGTCCAAAGTCTAAGGCTGTTGTTTTAACGACTTAAAAATACTTGGCAGTTCATCCTCTGTAACTCATAACGGACAAAAAATATTACCTAACAGCTCTTGCTATTATATACTATGGTCACATGTTGGTAGATGAACAAGGATTCCAGTGAGGGGGTGACAAGAATTCATAGAAAACAGAGATCAAAACCAGCTGGATGGGCAGTTAACCACCTAGCTGAACTAATGTTAGCAGCTTAATGTAGCATCACGTTGAAAATATAACAAAATAAGCCAGAATTATGTGAGATATATTATCAAGTGTGGACTAGTGGACCAGGTGGAAACAGGAATGTCTGGTGACTGAAATCTAAAGAAAATAACAATATAAATCTCGCTTGGTATGCAAACTTCTCTTACCATTGTTAGCTGATTGTTCTTTACATGACAGACAGCTCAGCTGCAAAATAATAGAGCAGTGGACGGGTATCAAGGACACCGCTGGGCTGGGTTTACCATTGTATGGCATACCATCCCAAACCTGAATGAGTTAAAATGGCTAGCTGGACATAAAAACTGTATAAAGGCTGTGTGGGTTGGGTTTTTTTTTTTGTTTTTTTTTAAGAGAAATGAGCATTTTTTTGTTCTTTCTAATTAATCATGTGACCAATGGACACATTTCAAAAGGTTAAAACCTACAAAAGCACAATTTTTCAGCCAGTGACCCCTTTAAAAATGTTTAAACATGCATGTGAAACTTAAACCCATTTCAACAGCAGCATCCCGATAATGTGGAGGAAGACGCGGTCGGCTGCTTTTCTCTCCACCAGTGCACGATTACTGACTTTTGACACCTGACCCTGCAGGGCACCTGAAGGAGGGAATCCATGAGAAGAACAGCCATAATAAACCAGACTGCTCTGATGCTTTACGCCCTGTGGGGGATGACGTGGCTGTGGAGTATTATTTTGCATCTGATGCCAGGTAAATAGGCAGTTCTGTGAAGTGTGTCTGGGGAATTCATGCTTGTTGTTTTATTTCCTTTCAGCACTTCCTTCCCCCTTATCTACCACAGATAAACGAATCAAGACAATACATGCATTTTTTGTGGACATCTGAGCACATTCCTGTGCCTCTTTCCTGTCTGTCTAGTGCCATCATAGAGCACACCAACAAGGTGTTGTACCTGGAGGATGACGACATCGCTGCAGTGACGGCAGGGCAGCTCTCCATCCACAGAATAAACCGGCAGGCCGGTGAAGATCCAATCAGAGCCATTCAGACACTACAGATGGAGATACAGCAGATCATGAAAGGTCAGATAATAGTCACATTAGCAGATTAAATAAATTTATTATCTTATTGCTTTACCTTGATATACTGTGGTTTGCAAAACAGTTTTACTACAACAAAGCTGATTTAAATAGAGATATCTCTTATTACTATAGCAAAAAGGAAATAAAAAAGACCACTAATGCAGTCACCTTTAAAAAAAAAATACATTTTGCTTATTTATGAAGAGTTGTGCATTATGATCAAATTGGCATACATTTACAAGAAAATGTAGTTGAAAAATCACAAATTAATGACAGAAAAGTTGCATGTTTTAAAGAGGGGGAAAGGCAATTTTATGCTTGTGGTTGTTTAATCTTCATGTTATGGCTCAAATATGTTTAGCCGCTTCATGCGAAATCTTTTGGACAAACATTATTCTAAAGGACTCCAGGACTGTGGTGTTGATAGTTATGCTTGCTCGCCCTCTGCTGGCTGGTTCAGTGACAACATAAACGTGACGTGAATGACCCCCACACAACCGAAATATGGAGAAAATAAGTGTATGATACACACTTCAAAGATCATTTTTCATCTAAAATGCATTTTATATTGTTCAGAACAGAAATTCTCTTGGACATTTTTGTCTCTATATTACATACAGTGGGGAAAAAAAGTATTTAGTCAGCCACCAATTGTGCAAGTTCTCCCACTTAAAAGATGAGAGAGGTCTCCAATTTTCATCATAGGTATACCTCAACTATGAGAGACAAAATGAGAAAAAAAAATCCAGAAAATCACATTGAAGGATTTTTAATGAATTAATTGGTAAATTCCTCAGTAAAATAAGTATTTGGTCACCTACAAACAAGCAAGATTTCTGGCTCTCACAGACCTGTAACTTCTTCTTTAAGAGGCTCCTCTGTCCTCCACTTGTTACCTGTATTAATGGCACCTGTTTGAACTCGTTATCAATATAAAAGACACCTGTCCACAACCTCAAACAGTCAGACTCCAAACTCCACTATGGCCAAGACCAAAGAGCTGTCAAAGGACACCAGAAACAAAATTGTAGACCTGCACCAGGCTGGGAAGACTGAATCTGCAATAGGTAAGCAGCTTGGTGTGAAGAAATCAACTGTGGGAGCAATTATTAGAAAATGGAAAACATACAAGACCACTGATAATCTCCTTCGATCTGGGGCTCCACGCAAGATCTCACCCCGTGGGGTCAAAATGATCACGAGAACGGTGAGCAAAAATCCCAGAACCACATGGGGGGACCTAGTGAATGACCTGCAGCGAGCTGGGACCAAAGTAACAAAGGCTACCATCAGTAACACACTACGCCACCAGGGACTCAAATCCTGCAGTGTCAGACGTGTCCCCCTGCTTAAGCCAGTTCATGTCCAGGCCCATCTGAAGTTTGCTAGAGAGCATTTAGATGATCCAGAAGAGGATTGGGAGAATGTCATATGGTCAGATGAAACCAAAATAGAACTTAATTGTAAAAACTCAACTTGTCGTGTTTGGAGGAGAAAGAACACCATACCTACTGTGAAGCATGGGGGTGGAAACATCATGCTTTGGGGCTGTTTTTCTCCAAAGGGACCAGGACGACTGATCCGTGTAAAGGAAAGAATGAATGGGGCCATGTATCGTGAGATTTTGAGTGAAAACCTCCTTCCATCAGCAAGGGCATTGAAGATGAAATGTGGCTGGGTCTTTCAGCATGACAATGATCCCAAACACACCGCCCGGGCAACGAAGGAGTGGCTTCGTAAGAAGCATTTCAAGGTCCTGGAGTGGCCTAGCCAGTCTCCGGATCTCAACCCCATAGAAAATCTTTGGAGGGAGTTGAAAGGCCATGTTGCCTAGTGACAGCCCCAAAACATCACTGCTCTAGAGGAGATCTGCATGGAGGAATGGGCCAAAATACCAGCAACAGTGTGTGAAAACCTTGTGAAGACTTACAGAAAACGTTTGACCTCTGTCATTGCCAACAAAGGGTATATAACAAAGTATTGAGATGAACTTTTGTTATTGACCACATACTTATTTTACCGAGGAATTTACCAGTTAATTCATTAAAAATCCTTCAATGTGATTTTCTGGATTTTTTTTTTCTCATTTTGTCTCTCATAGTTGAGGTATACCTATGATGAAAATTGGAGACCTCTCTCATCTTTTAAGTGGGAGAACTTGCACAATTGGTGGCTGACTAAATACTTTTTTGCCCCACTGTATGCATCGTCCAAAGTAATTTGTGATCCAGTATAACACCAAAGTTTTCCTTGTTCATCCTCCCTCTAAGTTCCGCCCATATAATAATGAATGAATATGATCATCTGTTGTCTTAGTTTATTTTGGAATGAAAATATTTGATATTTAGCAATGTGTTTAAAAGCGAAATAGTCTGATGCGCAGGTACTATGTGCACTTTTTCCCCCCAGGAAACTATGACGCCTTCATGCAGAAGGAGATTTTTGAGCAGCCGGAGTCGGTTGTGAACACCATGAGAGGACGGATTTTTTTCGACAACAACAAAGGTGACCAATGACCTTCCTACTTGACCTTTTCAGAGTCCGATGACACACTGATTACTTGAGCCCCCTTTAATTAATATTTTTGTTAGTTTATTATCTGAATTGAGTCAAGCTATCCAGTTTGACTGGCTTATTTTTATTGAATAGAACACTCATATACTTAAAGTTTTGTTTTAAAGGCTGGGGTATAATGTTACACATATGGTCTATATACTTTTTTTTTGTAAATTAGTGCATAATAATAGGAAATTTATTTAATTTGCTGTGTGTGGAAGTGTGTTTTCTAACTCAGAATAGATGTTTTATATATTATATTATATTAGCCTATATAATATTATATTATATGCAACAGCCACTTATTTTTCACACATGTGAGGACTCAAATATGCATAAGAGTACTCTGACTCTTAACTATATGTAGTAAATTTACAGCTATAACAGATATAGGCTTAAGTGTTTCTACATCTTCGATTTTCTTAGTGGTTCTGGGAGGACTGAAGGACCACCTAAAAGAAATCAAACGCTGTCGACGGCTGATCATGATTGGCTGCGGGACGAGCTTCCATGCTGCCGTGGCTGTGAGTAGAGCCTTTATGCTTTTTTGGTATCAGCTTGATGCACAGCAAAATTGCCAGCATCAACACTGAAAAGAATGGGAACATGCTGACGCTATTCTGTTGAATTTAATGCTCAGAGTTACACAGCAAAGGGAATGTCAAATTCAGCACTAGAAAAATCTCTAATAGGGATATCATGACAGCATAATATTGACAATTTTTGTACAGTTATACAATATTTACAAGAAGCAAAACAATAAATTTGACTGCTATGATCCGTATTATTTATTGTTTTTTCATGTTCTACCAGTGCTGTGGCAGTAACGGTGCCACAACATTCCAGACCATGATTATCACGTAGCCATAGTCCTGCATAACCTCACAGTCCTCGCATCTTTCTATATGCGTTCACTCTTTTCAGTGTTGACACTGGCAATTTTGCTATGTACAGTACACTAGGCGATGACATTTAATTTCAAAAAGGATATTATGAGATTAGCAGTCAAGTTTAAAACATACCGACCCTCCCCACAGACGCGACAGATCCTTGAGGAGTTGACGGAATTGCCTGTAATGGTGGAGCTGGCGAGCGACTTCCTGGACCGTAACACTCCAGTTTTCAGAGATGATGTTTGCTTTTTTATCAGCCAGTCAGGTAACGTTGCCTCGCAATAATCCAGGATACCTGCGGTTAAACCCTTCCAGTGCACATTTTTTTTAGACCTCGATGATGACAGTGCCGCCGGCTTTCGAGTTAGGGACGCCATGCCATAATTTAGTATTTTGTGTGTCCCTCAGGAGAGACAGCAGACACCCTGATGGCGTTGCGCTACTGCAAGGAGCGTGGCGCTCTCACAGTTGGCATTACCAACACCGTGGGCAGCTCTATTTGCAGGGAAACTGTCTGTGGGGTCCATGTAAATGCCGGGCCTGAGATAGGAGTAGCCAGTACCAAGGTATGTTTTGTATTCGCCCGTTTTCATATTAACACAGTGTTGTTTTTCCTCACAACATTCAGTACTACTGTGGCTTACTGAGGCATCTTGTGTGTGTGTGTGTGTGTGTGTGTGTGTGTGTGTGTGTGTGTGTGTGTGTGTGTGTGTGTGTGTGTGTGTGTGTGATCCAGGCCTACACCAGTCAGTTTGTGTCCCTGATCATGTTTGGCCTGATGGTGAGTGAGGACAGACTCTCCCTGCAGAAAAGAAGAGAGGAGATCATCGGTGGCCTCAGGGTGCTACACGGTCAGTGCGCCGACAAAAACAAAAAAATTCCCAGTGTTCTCTGTGCCCTAAGATGAGCACAGTGTCTATAAAGGTGGACAGAGTTAGAGAAGTACATCAACAGGTTTTAATGCCAATGCTGACCTGCTTATCACTTACCTTTCTTTCGCCTGTTTAGAGCACATAAACAAGGTTTTGTCCCTGGATGACAAGATTAAGACAATCGCCAATGAGCTTTACCAGCAAAGGTCGCTTTTGGTTATGGGCCGAGGTTTCCACTATGCAACCTGCCTAGAGGGAGCGCTGGTGAGTAGCAAATATCACAGTGGCACAGTCTGTGAGAAAACTTGCAATTCTATTAACCTACATTAACCTAAATACAAATCCAAGGAGAGGATCATTGCGCTCTGGAAAGGAAGATACGTCCTAACTTAGAGTACTGTATCCAAGCATGGTCCCCGTATTACAGGAAAGACAGCATATTGATGGAGAAGGTCCAAAGGAGAGTAACCAAGATGATAGCAGGCTTGTCAGAACTGCCTTATGAGGATCGACTAAAGGAAGCATACCTCACCACACTGGAAAAGCAGAACTGGACAGAGATACGTTCTTCAGCATGATCGATCCGGAGAGGAACACCCGAGGTCATCGACTTAAAATTTATGAGAAAAGAGTAGGTTAGACTGTAGAAAGTATTTTTTTCACAGAGGATTATGGATGGATGGAATAATTTACCTAGTGATGCCATCGAAGCAGAATCTGTGAATGCCTTCAAGAGACAATATGATAAGCACAGAGGGACTTTAAATGAGCCTAATGCTCTCTTGCCTCTTATGCCAAGACAATGATAGACATCCAATGTACAGGTGAATAATTCAATTGAACTTTATTTATATAGCGCCATTTCACAACAAGTCATCTCATAGCACTTTCAACTGTAGGGGAAACCCCTACAGTTGCAGAAAGACCCCAGCAATCAGGCGATCCCCTGTGAGCAAGCGCTTGGCAACGGTGGAGAGGAAAAACTCCCCTTTAGCAGGAAGAAACCTTTAGCAGAACCAGGCTCAGGGAGGGGCAGTCATCTGCTGCGACTGGCTGGGGGGTGAGGCGATAGAGAAGAAGAAAAGAACAGACATGTAGAGAGCAAACAGCACGATGGGGAGAAGAAACAGATGCTAATGACCAGCAAAAATATTTCATTGAGACTGAAGAAAGGAGTGAGGCCCAGAGCAATTGTTGGAGGTCCCCCGGCTGTCTAAACCTATTAGCAGCATAACTAAGGGAGGGTTCAGGGGCGCATGATCCCACCCTAACTATAGGCTATATCAAAGAGGAAGGTTTTAACCCTGTTCTTAAAAACAGATCAAGTCTGACTCCCAAATCCAGATTTGCAGCTGGTTCCAAAGGAGAGGAGCTTGATAACTGAAGGCTCTGCCTCCCATTGTACTTTTGGAGATTCTAGGTATTACAAGTAATCCAGCATTTTGGGAGCGTAGTGCTCTGTTAGGATGATAGGACAGTATCAGATCTTTTAAATAAAAAGGGGCCTGATTATTTAGAGCTTTGTAAGTGAGAAGAAGGATTTTAAACTACAGGTGAATAACCTTACAGTAGGAGCTTGAAGTAATAAAAAATCAGGAACCATCAAATATTCATGCTGCATTTTTTCTTAAGTCATTTTTTAAAATTGAAAACCTAAATGAAATCAAAATGTAAGACTTTTTTAAAAAACAAAGACATTCATAACTGTAGGGCCACTGAAATGTAGGACCGAGACAAATGTTGTCATTATTATTACTTTCCAGTTCTGCATTCTCCTCTGGCAAGTCAGAACACTGTGAACTGTGTGAGTTGTTGTCTGTGATGCAGAGGAGTTGTGACATCCACGCTCCCTCGCTGCATGGAGATCAACCCGCAGGACTGAAGGAACCTTTAGGACAAGTTTATTGAGTCCCTGTCATTCTTTAGCCCTCCAGCTTTTGGTGTAGGGGATCAGAGAGCAGGAGATGTTACTAGACTCCATAAAACATCAGAACATGGTGCTGCATGCACTGGAGGGCTTTAGCTGTGGCAGGGGTCAGCTTTGACCTTTGCTCCAGAAAGCCACAAGAGATTTTGATCAAAGGAACATTACGCCTATAATGTTTACACCTTTTGAAAAAGGCAGAGCCGTGCATTTTCTGAGTTCATCACTGCAGTTATTGTACTGGTGTTGAACTACATACAGTTCTCCATATCACTCCACAAAACTGGCCACCACCCACACAGTCACGTTCCCATCGGTGATCCTGATGAAGGCCCAGTGTTAGGCACACAGAGGTAGACGGGGCCTTCAACCTGTTGTCTGTGTGAATTTTGTTCATACTTTTGCAAGTTGTTTGTAAGCTTGTGGGTATTGCAGTACCAGCAAAAATTGTAGAGGCAGAATTAGACCAATGAAACACAAAATGAAGAGGAACACTTTTCAAAAAATGTCAAAACTTTTTGAGAAGTTGTGTAATTTGATGTATTTAATACCCTCACAGACCAGTGGTGCCTCAAATTTTGCCTCTTTCTTGATAGATATACTGTACATTATCAATGTCTCCTCTACGTCACCATATTTGTTGTAGAAACTTTTGCGGCTTCTTCTTCTCTGGGTTTAGTTTCAACTCTGAGATGCACCCTCTAGTGGAAGTATTATTTAAAATCTATGCATACATAAAGTATGCATGTCATGTTTGCGTTTGCTCCTCCGGGGCAAAGAAGGAAAGAAGGACCCGCTCGCCAGGCAAATCTGGTAAACCTTGATTTATTAATGGCAAAATAGAAAATAAACACTGCACGTGAGCAGGAGTTGTAAGAAATAATTATCCAGACAACGTGGAGAGACAAATAACAATTCCAAACGGCGTGGTACAAATAAACATGATGTTAACATAAGACGCAGCAAAGAACACAGACTGAAAACGCACATAAATGGAGAGGAGAGCAATCAGGACAAAACAGAACAGGTGTGCACCATCAAGGCCATCAAGAGGCACAGGACGGGCGGCGCTGAGCAAACACAGAGGGGATACACACCAAACACGAGTGTGGACAGGGGCTGCAGCCCTGTCTAAAACACTACAATGCATGCAAGTATGAGGGAAGTGACAGTAACAATGTTCAATAAATATGGATCTATTGTTGTACATAAAGGGAGCATAAAAGAGCCCTGACCCATCAGGTGCAGCCTCCTCTGCCCACAGGGCCCCATCAGAACCTTTTTACTGCCTCCTGACACCTGAACTGAGTGTCCTCCTTCCCTCATGTCTACTAAAGGTCCCATTCACTGAAAAATTATGTTTTTGTAGGTTTTAACCTTCTGAAATGTGTATATTGGTCATGTGATTATGGAAAAACATCAAACTGCTCCCTTCTCTTAAAAAAATCAGTCTTTATATCATTTGTGTCTAGTTAGCTGTTTTAACTCTTCTGAGTTTTTTTTCCTCTACATCAAGAAACGGTAAGTCCAGCCTTGACATGTGCTGCTGCTCAATTGGCCAACCTAGCTGTCTGTCTGCAAACGTAAATGAACTGGGAGCACAGCCAAGACGTTAGTATTGTGTGTGAGTGCGTGTGTATGAGAGGCAGTGCCCGCCCCAAGGGTGGCGTGAGGTTGGCACGGCCCATTTTTATATAAACCAAGTTCATGTAATAAAGTTAGACTTGTTAGCTGCATGAAGACTCGCCTCCGGCTCCCTCATTTCAAGACATAACATTTGGCGACGAGGAGTATAATGGATAACGCATTCGAAGACTCTTACACTGTCTCCAAGAGACGGTGCAAGTTTATTGGCCTTGAACAGCGGACGGGCGAGTCCCTTCGGTCATTTCTGTCGAGGCTACGTAGCCTAGCTAGGAAGTGCAAGTTTGGAGAGTTGGAGGATGGCCTAGTGAGGGACAAGTTAGCCCATGGCACCAATGACGTTTGACTGGGGATAGCGCTCAGAAACGCTAAAGAGCCGCTATCGCTGGAGAAAGTGCTGGAGTTGGTGGAACGAAGGGAGTCCGTGGCCCTATGCGAGCTAACGGCTAAGGCTAGCGAAGGGCCAACCGCGTGCGATTTTCTGCCGAGAGCGGAGGTTTGCATGCTAGCTGGGCGGCAGGACGTGGTAACGGCACAGCGGAGCACAGTGACCGTGAGTGCTGGAGGCAGCGGCGAGGAGCCAGGGCCGGAGGACATGGCCGGCGAGGGTGACGTCATGAGCCCCGGAGGTGAGCAGCAGCAGCAGCAGCCGCTTGTGAAAGCTACGCAGCGGGAGTGCAAGACCATGCAGGCTGAGGGCTCTGGGGAAGAACAGCGGCCACAGGACGCAGAGATGGCGCAGAGGGACACCTGGAGCAAGGGTACCAGGAGCAGCGACGAGGTGTCCGGGTCGGAGGATATGGCCAACAAGAGCGGTGCTGAGAGCCCAGAGGGAGAACAGCCGCAAACAGACAGTGGAGCCGATGGGAGCGGCGCTGAGAGCCCATAAGGGGAGCAGCTGCAGCTGGACTTGGTGATTGCACAGCAGAGCGCCCTGGAGGAGAGTGACGAGAACTGTGACTAGATGCCCGGGTCGGAGGATAGGGCCGACGGGAGCGTCACCAAAGGCCCCGAAGGACAGCAGCTGCAGCCGGGTGCGGTAACGACGCAGCAAGACGCCAGGTACGTGAGTGCGGGAAGCAGCGGTGAGGTGCCTGAGTTGGAGAACGACATTGGCGAGGGCATCGTAGTGAACACCAGGAGTGAGCAGCCAGACTCGGTGATAAAGCAGCGGAGTGCCCTGGTGGAGGACGTTGGGTGCTGTGACAAGGCACCCTAGGCAGCGGACGACGCCGAGGAGCGAGCTTCATTCCTCCCCGAGGTGTGGCCACTGGGGACTAGAGTGTCTGGAGCCATGATGGCGGTGCGTAAGGCAGTCGGGAGTGGCTCGTCAGGCACGGAGAGGCGGCGTACCGAACATCAGCATGGCGGGCCCAGAGGGAAGAAGCACCGACTGACGGGTAGAGACATTTTTGCCAGGGAGGGGGGTTTCGACCCTGGAGGCAGACAACGACTGGGTGCACATATGCCATGGGGCTGCCCAGGTCCTCCGTGGCAGACTAGAAGATGGTGGCAGACTAGAAGACCAAGGAAGTTGACTTAGCAAATGTGGTCTATATTGTTATTTTCTTTAGAGTTAAGTCACCCTAACAGTCATACCAGTTTCCACCTGGTTCACTAATCCACAGTCCATAATATATCTCTTGTCATTCTGGCTTATTTTGTCATTATATTTTTGCCATGATGATACAGCAATCTGTTAGCATTAGCTTGGCTAGGCGGTCAGTGGCTAGCTGAAGTTAGCAGTTTAGCCACTCATTTCACAAATGTTTCTGTGCTTATTGTACTGCAGGGAATGGTCCTATCCTATCGACCACTGAAAGCTCACACCCCGTGCACCAGTGATGTATTATTTCATTCATTCTTTGAGGCACATTCATGTTAGCTGCCTCAGGCTTGCACCTGAGCTAGGAGCTAGACCGCTAAGATTAGCACTAGTGACTTAAAAGGGAGGGTGGTGTTAAACGGGTTTAAAGAAACATGCACTGAAATGTGCCGGGCTGAGTAAGGCTGCAGAAGATGATTCACAATGATGCTGCAACAACTAAGTCACAATGGGAGCTGTCAAAATGTGGGAAAAGTGCAGTGAATGTGACCTTTAGGAGAATGTTTCACTCCTTTCCCACACTAAGGGTAATAACTGGATTCAGCATATGCCCATTAAGCCATATTCGGTTTTTTTTACACTGTGGTCATGGAAGACCCCCAATTCCCTACTGGAGATGTGACAATATTGGTGATATAACACTGCCTGACGTTGACAGAAGAAATATTTTATAGCTCCTCTTTCCCAGCTGTGTTTCTCCTCTACACGTCCTCCACATGATTTCTGTGGGGACGTCTGTTGTTGCTGATCATATCGCAGTCCAGGCCAACTTTATCCTGCACTGTGCAGAAAAATAAAAATAAATCTTGCTGTAATTTTGACTCTTATGTGTGTTTTCAGTCCTTAATCTTGAGATTAAGAGTTTTCTCCTGTTTTTTTTTTTTTTTTTTTAACACAGAAAATTAAGGAGATCACATACATGCACTCGGAGGGCATCCTGGCCGGGGAGCTGAAGCACGGTCCTCTGGCTCTCATAGATAAACACATGCCAGTCATCATGATCATCATGAGAGATGCCTGCTACATCAAGTGCCAGAATGCTCTACAACAAGTCACAGCTAGATCAGTGAGTCCTAAAAAAATTTCTTCAACAAACCTGGATTTCTAGTGCAATCAGAAGTAGGGATAGTTTACTCTAGTACACGTACAGTGGTGTGAAAAAGTGTTTGTCCCCTTCCTGATTTCTCTTTTTTTTTTTTGTTTGTCACACTTAAATGTTTCAGATCATCAAACAAATTTAAATATTAGACAAACATAACACAAGTAAACACAAAACACAGTTTTTAAATGAAGGTGTTTATTATTAAGTGGAAAAAAAGAAATCCAAACCTACATGGCCCTGTGTGAAAAAGTGATTGCCCCTAAACCTAATAACTGGTTGGGCCACCCTTAGCAGAAACAACTGCAATCAAGCGTTTGCAATAACTGGCAGTGAGTCTTTTACAGCACTGTGGAGGAATTTTGGCCCACTCATCTTTGCAGAATTCTTGTAATTCAGCCACATTGGAGGGTTTTCGAGCATGAACCGCCTTTTTCAGGTCATGCCACAGCATCTCAACCAGATTCAGGTCAGGACTTTGACTAGGCCACTCCAAAGTCTTCCTTTTGTTTTTCTTAAGCCATTCAGAGGTGGACTTGCTGATGTGTTTTGGATCATGGTCCTGCTGCAGAACTCAAGTGCGCTTCAGCTTGAGGTCACAAACAGATGGCCGGACATTGTCCTTCAGGATTTTTTGGTAGACAGCAGAATTCATGGTTCCATTTACCACAGAAAGTCTCCAGGTCCTGAAGCAGCAAAACGGCCCCAGGCCGTCACACTACCACCACCATATTTTACTGCTGGTATGATGTTCGTTTTCTGAAATGCTGTGTTACTTTTATGCCAGATGTAATGGGACACACACCTTCCAGAAAGTTCAACTTTTGTCTCGTCAGTCCTCAAAGTATTTTCCCAAAAGTCTTGAGGATCATCAAGATGCTTTCTGGCTAAACTGAGATGAGCCTTAATGTTCTTTTTGCTCAGCAGTGATCATTTTTGCCCAGAGTCTTTCTTATGGTGGAGTCATG
Organism: Pholidichthys leucotaenia; assembly: GCA_020510985.1. Lineage (NCBI taxonomy): Eukaryota > Metazoa > Chordata > Actinopteri > Cichliformes > Pholidichthyidae > Pholidichthys > Pholidichthys leucotaenia. The sequence continues at coordinate 25,880,116 of CM035840.1, read as the reverse complement.
AACACTGACCTTAACTGAGGCAAGTGAGGCCTGCAGTTCTTTGGATGTTGTTGTGGGGTCTTTTGTGACCTCTTGAATGAGTCGTCGCTGCCCTCTTGGGGTAATTTTGGTTGGCCGGCCACTCCTGGGAAGGTTCACCACTGTTCCATATTTTCGCCATTTGTGGATAATGGCTCTCACTGTGGTTCGCTGGAGTCCCAAAGCTTTAGAAATGGTTTTATAACCTTTTCTAGAATGATAGATCTCAATTACTTTCTCATTTGTTTCCGATTTTTTTTTTAGATTGCAGCATGATGTCTAGCTTTTGAGGATCTTTTGGTCTACTTCACTTTGTCAGGCAGGTCCTATTGAAGTGATTTCTTGATTGAGAACAGGTGTGGCAGTAATCAGGCCTGGGTGTGGGTAGAGAAATTGAACTCAGCTTTCCAAAGATGTGATAAACCACAGTTAATTTGTTTTGACGGGGGAGGGGGGTTATTAGGTTTAGAGGGCAATCAGTTTTTCACACAGGGCCATGTAGGTTGGGATTTTTTTTTTTATTCTTAATAATAAAAACTTTCATTTAAAAATGCATTTTGTGTTTACTTGTGTTGTCTAATATTGATGATCTGAAACATTTAAGTGTGACAAACATACAAAAAAATGAGAAATCAGAAAGGGGGCAAACACTTTTTCACACCACTGTACTTTGTGGGTTTTTCCCACAAAATTGTACTTTACTTAGTAGGTTGTTATAGGATACATTTTACTCTTATTAGAGTGCATGTATGGGGAAAAAGTATACTTTACTCTTTGTGTTACTTTTGACACTGTTATAATCCAGAAGTAAAATTGGAAATTTGACTGTCTAGCAGAATTAATCTTTTTATTGTTAAAATTGTGATTCATGAAACTGCTTAAAGTTTCTTTATATGTTTTGGTTATATAAGATGGATCATATGTATAGTTACAAATTTGTTTAAAAAGTTGCAAAATTAGGTGGAAAAAGCCACAGATTTAAAATAGAAAAGTTGTGAAATTATGAGAAAAAAAGAGGAAATTTTTATTTTAAAAACACAAATTTATGAGGAAAAAAAATCATAAATTTCTGAGGGAAAAAAAAGTCTGAAATTTGCAAGAAGAAATGTTACAAATGCACAAGTGAAACTTTACAACCGATCAAGAAAATTCCAAACTTTAAAGAAAACATGTTTCTCAAAACAAATTTTGAGGGAAAAAGCAGTACATTTGCACACAGAAAAACTAACAAATTTATGAGGGGAAAAAACGCAACACAGATTTTGAAGCTAAAACACAAACATATCGTCATTATTCACTACTTAATTAAGTTTTTATTAAAAATAATCCACCTAACTGTTATTGGCCGTGCCCTTTGCCTTTCTTCATCAGGGTCGGCCGATCATCATCTGCTGCCAGGATGATCCTGAAGTGGCTAAGAATGCCTACCAGACCATTGAGCTGCCACACACAGTCGACTGTCTGCAGGGCATCCTCAGTGTCATCCCCCTGCAGCTGATGTCCTTCCACTTGGCTGTCCTGCGAGGATATGACGTAAGTACCCAGCACCAACTGCTGACTCCGTTGACGAAACCCTCGAGGAGATGAGTGAGGCATTTTTTTTGTCTGCTAATCTTATTACAAAGCAGCCTCAAGAGTGAGAGGAAGTAACACAAAAATGGTTACGATAAATTTGTCGTCTTTTTTACATAATCTTTTTTATAACTAAATTGTCAGATTAAAATATTGTGATTCATAGATACCATGTTTAAATATTTCATTTGCAGTGTTTTGTATTTCTGTTACGTCAGTATTGAAAAGATGTTTATGTGACCTTTAAAGGCACTTTTTATTCTAGAGCATTGTATGCTTGCATAATTTACCAGTCAAATTCTAGTTGGGGAGAAGGTAATTCTATCTGACGTCCCTCTGGGCAGAAGAACATTTAAATAATTTTACAATTATTACAGTGTAATTCCACCATTGCAACACTGACATAGTAATGATTAGGCTGTAGACACATTAGTGAGTGATGCTACATGTTGGACACATGAAGATCTAAATACGAGTGACTGGCAAAGCACTGACCAGTCTTCACTGTTTTTAGGTCATTATAGCATGAATACGGTGGAAAATCTCCAACCTTAGTTCCTTTGAAGTTGGGACGTTGTGTAAATGATTTGAAAATTATTTTTAATGTATATTCAATTGAATACACTACAAAGACAAGATATCTGATGTTCAAATGGATAAACTTTATTGTTTTTGGTTGTTTTGGGGTTTTTTTTTGCAAATATTCACTCATTTTGAATTTCATCCCTGCATCACGTTCCAAAAAAGCTGGGACAGGAGCAGTGTTGCCAGATCTCACAAGAGAAACAAGCAACCAGCTCTATGGACACAAGCCCAAAAAAAGCCCAACAGCCAACCTACCACATTATGTAAAAGAGAGACTGCTTGATAACATACATAGATATATAGATTTATTTTTGTTTGCAGTGAACTGACTGTAAAGACAGTCAGCAGTGAATAACTGAATTTTATAAACTCTAAATAAAGGAAAATACATATGCATTCTGCATAAGCAACAGCAAATTTATAGTAAACAGTCAATATAAAGACTTTGAATAACTAATTTCTTAAACTCTGATCAAAAGAAAAGACATGAGCATTCTGCATAAGCAACAACACCCTGACAGTTAAAGTTGACAGTCAACAAAAGAATTGAAAAACTGTAATCATGTTTAGTGATGTGGGATGATGGGAGTTGTTGTCCACTACTCCTTTAAACAAAAACAAAATATTACTCTGTTATTATATGACAGCCGACAACTCTAATTACATGGAAAATTATCTTTTAAATTGGCAAACATCATATGTGTAACTCGTGGCAAAATTTGATCGGGATCAAAAGATACATAATTTCACTCTTGCCATTCATTTCAGTGGAGAATTTTTTCGATTTCAGGTCCCATGTGTGATAAATATATAAGAAGCGTTATGCAGACAGTGGGAACATCTACAGGTCAATGTTTTTGGGTAGCTCAGTATCAAGAGTTAAACTGGCAACAAATTTGGTCAGTTGGCGATAAATTTTTTGTTAGTGGTAAATGGTAAATGGCGTTCACTTATATAGCGCTTTTCTTCTCATCTAGGATGACCAAAGCGCTTTACAGATCCTGCAATCCACCCATTCACACAAAGAAAAGGAAGTTTCTCATGACATTTTGCATCGTGTATACCCTGTTAAAGATTTATTTGAAAGGTCTGGACCCGAAATAGATCATTCTTGTGTTTTTTGTGGACTGGAGAAAGAGTCGATTTTTCGTCTGTTTAATTATATTTACACAAAGGTGTTTTGGACAGATGTTGAACATTTTATTTTGCAGAGGACTGGACAAAGAATTCTGTTTAAAGAGAGACATCATTTTTGGATTTGAACAAAAATCAATGGACAAGGACTTCATTTATTTCATACAATTGTTATTGCTTAAAGGAAAGTTTCACATACACAGGAAGAAGTGGACAGACTCCAGAATGAAACCAAACTTTGAACATTTTTATTCTGAACTGAAACAATATGGCACAACTATTAGCAGCATAAAAAATAAGAACGCTATTAAGATGTTTGGTGTTCTTGAGAAATTTTGTATTTGTACATAAATATTGTATTTTAATTTTATTTTTGTATTGCAACCTTGGCTTCAAACTTTTCCGAATGTAAAAGTATTATTATTCCTCTGGCAGTAACAGTTTTGTTGTAAAAATTGTATGTGTGTTCTAATAAAGTTAAAAAAAAAAGGTCCCATTGCGAAGTAGAGGGGGCGTGACTTGGGCTTATTGTGGGGAGCTGGGAGAGCAGTCACACAAACGGCAAAGCAAGCCCAGATAAGCAACTACACGTTAAAAAAATGAGTCCAAAAACCCACAACCTGCGACTGACGAGATTTACAAGCGACTTTAGCGAAAAACAAGCCCAAAGTCGCTTATAAAGGCGACTTTGGGCTTGTTATAAGCGGACTTGGCAACACTGGACAGGAGCATATTTGCCACTGTGTTACGCCACCTTTCCTTTTAACAACACTCAATAAGCATTTAGGAACTGAGGACGCTAATTGTTGAAGCTTTCTAGGTGGAATTCTTTCCCATTCTTGCTTGATGTACGACTTCAGCTGCTCAACAGTCCAGGGTCTCCATTGTTGTATTTTGTGCGTCATAATGTGCCACACAATGAGAGACAGGCCTGGACTGCAGGCGGGCCAGCATAGTACCCACACTCTTTTAACTTGAACTTGTAGACGCAGCAACGAACTGTGTTAACTGACAATGGTTTTCTGAAGTGTTGTTGAGCCCACATGGTAATATCCTTTACGGAATGATGTTGGTTTTTAATGCAGTGCCACCTGAGGGCTCAAAGCTCATGGGCATTCAGTGTTGGTTTTCGGCCTTTCCGCTTACACGCAGAAATTTCTCCAGATTCTCTGAATCTTTTGATGATATTGTGGACTGTAGGTGATGAAATCACGAAATTCTTTGCAATTCTATGTAGAGAAATGTTGTTCTTAAATTGAAGGACTATTTGCCCACGCAGTTGTTCACAAAGTGGTGAACCTGCCCCATCCTTGTTTGTGAACGACAGCCATTCATAGATGCTCCTTTTATACTCTCACCTGTTTACAATTAACTCGTTCACCTGTAGAGTGTTCCAAGAAGGTGGTTTTTTTTTTTTAGCATTAATCAACTTTCCAGTCTTTTCTTGCCCCTGTCCCAGCTTTTTTGGAACGTGTTGCAGCCATCAAATTCAAAATGAGTGAATATTTGAAAAAAAAAAAAAGAAGTTTATCAGTTTGAACATTAAAAATATTGTCTTTGTAGTGCATTCAATTGAACAGTGGTTGAAAAGGACTTTTAAATCATTATGTTTTGTTTTTATTTCCATTTTACAGAATGTCCCAACTTCACCGGAATTGGGGCTGTAGAAAATTAGGTACCGTATAGAATCTCACACAGACATACAATACATTGACAGTCGGTTATCCCTGGGGTGGTGCACACATTTTAAACAAACATTTACATCTGTTTCCAGCATATCACTACTGGAGTAAACAGCAACCCTGAGCAAAACCAGAATGACTGAAATGTCGTGCAAAGATTGTAAGCCATTGTAACTGGAAGTCCGTTATGACTTTCTGTGCCGTTCAGCTGTTCTGATCTTAACATCAGAGCACATGCTAATGCCTCTCTAAAACCTTCTGAAAACATCAACAGGCTGCTCAGCCTTTAAATGACTAACTTCTAATCACTTATAACGTGGACGTAACCCAGAGGAGCTGTAGTAAAGGTTACATGAGCACAAACATTTGCTTACAAAGTTAACAGTTAGCACTTATTGATTTTATTTTGTGTTAAATATTTAAGGCTTTAACATTTTGAAACTGTGTTTCTAAAAAAATAAAGAAGGTATGTAAAATGCAAATAAAACCACAGGTGAGCGTCACGTGTAGTTTTGAAAGCATGATATTCCCATTTTAGCAGCTCAACAGTGCTATAAGTATCTTTATTAATTGTTGACTATACCACCTTTGCTAACAATTTTTCACCTGTTTTCTGAAAAGTGTGATCATGCATCAGATTCAGAAGTATATACTGTAATTTTCTACAGTCCAAAACCAATTGAAGTCTTGATCTGCTACAGTGTTTGAGCCTTTTTCAGTTATTCCAAATGATTATTGCATGTGCTATGTCCTTCCACCATTGACTGTTCCTATAGCAAAGTCCAGTGGTGGCTTATGAATATGAAATTGTTGTGTGACCATAGTTATCATTCATATATATATATATATATATACACTACCGTTCAAAAGTTTGGGGTCACTTAGAAATTTCCTTATTTTTGAAAGAAAAGCACTTTTTTTCAATGAAGATAACTTTAAACTAATCAGAAATACACTCTATACATTGCTAATGTGGTAAATGACTATTCTAGCTGCAAATGTCTGGTTTTTGGTGCAATATCTACATAGGTGTATAGAGGCCCATTTCCAGCAACTATCACTCCAGTGTTCTAATGGTACAATGTGTTTGCTCATAGCGTCAGAAGGCTAATGGATGATTAGAAAACCCTTGTGCAATCATGCTAGGTCTGCAGTGCTGTAATTGCTGCAAATGGAGGATTCTTTGACAAAAGCAAAGTTTGAAGGAAAAAATTATTATTTCAAATACAAATCATTATTTCTAACCTTATCAATGTCTTGACTATATTTTCTATTCATTTTACAACTCATGGTGGTAAATAAGTGTGACTGTTCATGGAAAACACAAAATAATTGTCTGGGTGACCCCAAACTTTTGAACGGTAGTGTGTATATATATATATATATATATATATATATATATATATATATATATGTACAGTATACATAATTTAACAACTTTTTTCCCCCCAATAGGTTGACTGTCCCAGAAACTTGGCCAAGTCTGTGACGGTGGAATAAATACAGCATTTCATAAAGCCCAGTGAAGTAAAATGAAGAGATTCAGAGGTTTACAGTGAATCGTGCAATCAAATGTTTTGTGTGTGTGTGTGTGTGTGTGTGTGTGTGTGTGTGTGTGTGTGTGTGTGTGTGTGTAAGGAGTTGGGGGATACTTTTTACTGTATGTGGTGTGTGGATAGTGGTTATAAGTGAGAATGATGGATTTAAAAAAAAACGTAAAGGGTATGATGATTTTTTTATTTATCTTTTGTTCTTATTAAAGACAAAAACAGAATAGAAAGGAGATGTCTTTACCTTCTTAACATGTTTCGACTGTACACTGCAGCCTTCGTCAGAAGGCCATCAGAAGAAGCCTTCTGACGAAGGCTGCAGTGTACAGTCGAAACATGTTAAGAAGGTAAAGACATCTCCTTTCTATTCTGTTTTTGTCTTTAATAAGAACAAAAGATAAATAATTAAAAGAAGACAAAATTAACCTACTTGAGCTATTAAGGGTATGGTGAACTTTCATTAAAAAAAAGAAATGTGAAATCCACCCAATACACTGCTTAGGAAGGGCCAATCCCATTGAGGCCTTGCTCAACAATCTATGAACGCAACATTTACACAGCCAGCAACACTGGTGTGCCTTTTTTCTAAACATGAGTTGAGCCAAAACAAAAAAATCTATGCAGAAAAAGCATTGACGTGGTATACTGAAGTGTTTACAGTTGTGCAATACAAGGACTAAATGTGCATCATGAATGTACACAACCATGAGGTGATTAATTGTCTTACTATTTAATAAATTTTCTGTCCTTTGGGGTTTTTTTGCCTCTCTGTTGCAATATTGAGCTAGCTGAAATCACATGGGATTTTGCTGAGTATGGTGAAAGCAAATTTAAAAAAAAAATGTCATTTTGTATATTTCTTTGTAAAGTTATACCAAGAGTGCGTGGTGGTCCAGTACCCCCACAACTTTAATTTCTTTTTTAATTTAAAATAAATAGTCTGTCTCTTGTATTTCTCAGAATTGCAGTCTCAGAAGTTTGTTCATTATAGAACTTGGAACATTTTATTTCCAAAACTTTCTATGCATTGATTATATAAAGAACACTAACATAGCAAACTAATATGTCATAATATATCATGACTTTTTTTTTAATTTGTCAGCAATTTGTATGGGTTTATAGTAACTCTATTATTATGTATTTAACAAATTTGTGTTTGTAGGGGCTAAAGAGATGGGTTGATATACAGTGGTGTGAAAAAGTGTTTGCCCCCTTCCTGATTTCTCATTTTTTTTGTATGTTTGTCACACTTAAATGTTTCAGATCATCAAACATATTTAAATATTAGACAAAGAGAACACAAGTAAACACAAAATGCAGTTTTTAAATGAAGGTGTTTATTATTAAGGGTAAAAAAAAATCCAAACTTGCATGGCCCTATGTGAAAAAGTGACCCCCACCCCAATTAAAACATAAATTAACTGTGGTTTATCACATCTTTGGAAAACTGAGTTCAAGTTCTCTAGCCACACCCAGGCCTGATTACTGCCACACCTGTTCTCAATCAAGAAATCACTTAAATATGACCTGCCTGACAAAGTGAAGTACACTAAAAGATCCTCAAAAGCTAGACATCATGCTGCTATCCATAGAAATTCAGGAACAAATGAGAAACAAAGTAATTGAGATCTATCAGTCTGGATAAGGTTATAAAGCCATTTCTAAAGTTTTGGGACTCCAGTGAACCACAATGAGAGTCCTTATCCACAAATTACGAAAACATGGAACAGTGGTGAACCTTCCCAGGAGTGGCCGCCAACCAAAATTACCCCAAGAGCACAGCGACGACTCATCCAAGAGGTCACAAAAGACCACACAACAACATCCAAAGAACTGCAGGCCTCACTTGCCTCAGTTAAGGTCAGTGTTCATGACTCCACCATAAGAAAGAGACTGGGAAAAAATGTCCTGCATAGCAGAGTTCCAAGACGAAAACCACTGCTGAGCAAAAAGACTCATCTCAGTTTTGCCAGAAAACATCCTGATGATCTCCAAGACTTTTGGGAAAATACTCTGTGGACTGACAAGACAAAAGTTGAACTTTTTGGAAGGTGTGTGTCCCATTACATCTGGTGTAAAAGTAACACAGCATTTCAGAAAAGGAACATCATACCAGCAGTAAAATATGGTTGTGATAGTGTGATGGTCTGGGGCTGTTTTGCTGCTTCAGGACCTGGAAGACTTACTGAGGTAAATGGAACCATGAATTCTGCTGTCTACCAAAATATCCTGAAGGAGAATGTCCGGCCATCTGTTCATGACCTCAAGCTGAAGCACACTTGGGTTCTGCAGCAGGACAATGATCCAGAACACACTAGCAAGTCCATCTCTGAATGGTTTAAGAAAAACAAAATGAAGACTTTGGAGTGGCTTAGTCAAAGTCCTGACCTGAATCCGATCGAGATGCTGTGGCATGACCTGAAAAAGGCGGTTCATGCTTGAAAACCCTCCAGTGTGGCTGAATTACAAGAATTCTGCAATAATGAGTGGGCCAAAATTCCTCCATGGCACTGTAAAAGACTCATTGCCAGTTATTGCAAATGCTTGATTGCAGTTGTTGCTGCTGACGGTGGCCCAACCAGTTATTAGGTTTAGGGGGCAATCACTTTTTCACACAGGGCTATGTAGGTTTGGATTTTTTTCCCCCTTAATAATAAACACCTTCATTTAAAAACTGCATTTTGTGTTTATTTGTGTTATCTTTGTCTAATATTTAAATTTGTTTGATGATCTGAAACATTTAAGTGTGACAAACATACAAAAAAAAGAGAAATCAGGAAGGGGGCAAACACTTTTTCACACTACTGTATATTGTTAATAATTATTGTATTTTCTGCTGTATGTTTAATAAACAAATGGAAAGGATCAATAAATGGATGAAGACTTCTTTTCAGAGTGTTATGTTTTTGATTTGATTTTGTCCAGAAAGCAGTCTTGATCCTGTTTATAAAATTGGGGCACTGTCTGTAGTGTTTTTGCTTTTGTCATTATTACATTACTTTACTTACACTGTCTGTTTATCTGTCTGTCTGTCTACACTGTAAACATGATGAGTTAGTTCAACTCAAAGTGTTGGAGTTGCTTTGAATCATTTAAGTTTGTTCACTCAAAACATCCAAGCACATCTAATTTTCTCAGCTGAGTAAATTGAGTCACAAGAAACGAGTTAACGTAATTGCATCTCCTTCACACTAAACTACCATTCAAGTTTTACTTACTCTGTCATTTCTATTAAGGTTGATCACCACATTCTTGTTATGACATCTTGCATAACAACACAGCACTATTGGCATAGCTGTTTCCTAAATAGGGTAGTATACACAAATGCTGTATGGGCCCCCAGTGGCTGCCTCCCCCAATCTAAAAATGTAGTGCTAGAGCATCAATTGCCACTGTGTTACCAGTGGGAGAGGCAGAGGGGAAACTGCTATGGCAGTTTGTATCCCTGCCATAGCTGTTAAGCTGAATTTATGTACCTGCATCACGTCGATGCATTGCTGATGTATGTCACTGACGCCGCAATCTTCAATTTTTTTCTTGTGTGCTGGTTTGAATACGTTATTCCTTTGCCAAAATGGTTTCTTCCAATGTGCAGAGTGATTTGTGTTTGTTGTGTGTTTTTGTTTATTAAATAGCAAAGGACAAGAGCAGATTGTGATGTAGTTGGAGTTAATAAATCTTTAAAAGCAACTTTTCATACACTCGCTACAGAAAAAAAAAAAAAAAAAGAAGACATTATGGATGGTCTGACCACTGCTGCTGCCATCATGTCTATATAATTACTGGGGTTAGAATGAATCACATAAATGTTCTGTAGCTGCTAACTTCTTCGGTATTCTTTTGAATTCAGATCACTGTTTATTCGAATAGCTTTGGAAGTGGTGCCTTGGTGAACGAGCAGAGCGGAACAGAGATGAGAACCAGGAAATATGAAGGAGGAGATAAAGCAGACCAATCACCATTCTTGTGTCCTGAGTCACACATCAGGCAATGCAAAGGGCTATTGTGTCATTCCTCCTTTGATGCTGTGGCCGCTGCATCACATCAACCCTGGTGCATAAATACAGCTTTACACTCATGGTGCCAAACACAAAAGTGAAAAACTCAAATATCTCAGCAACAAAAGCTTTGACACATGTACATTAACACATGGTAAACTGAGAGTCTAACTAAGGAGATAATGCTTATTTTCCAACATTCAACATTCCCCATTAGTCCCTGCGGCTGCAGTTTTGTTTTGTTTTTGACAGAGAGAGAGAGAGATAGATTTAAAAGAACCTATCTTCATTTGATTATTATGGTTATAATTTTTTGAAATTATAAATCATAATATTCAAATTTTCTGAAAGGCAGTAGTATTATTTTCTATAGGTTTAAATTGCTTGAGTCAAGTTGACATCTTTAATCTCAATCTTAGATCGACAAATCTAGCCTGTTTTCTTCTTAAAGTGTACCAGACTGATGCACCGCCATAAAGCATCTTCCTCTGCTTTACAAAAATAGGGGCCGTTGCATCACCCCCCCCCCCCCCCCCAAATAAAAGAAGCTGGAAGCGGTCCTGTTCCTTGATTGGTTGGTTTTCAAAACATTAGAATATAGGCCTAGTAATTAAAAAAAAAACACTGAACACTTTAGAACTCATATGATGTGTTTGAAATGCTCACTCCTTCCCCATATAGTGTACTATATAATAAATCAGCCATCTTGTAGTACTGTACGAAATCTTAACTTCTTCTTCTTTTAGATTTGATTGGCGGTTGGAAACCAGCTTACAGGTGCATTACCGCCACTGACTTGATTATCATCACTCTATATCTTTGTACAAGGAGTTCTCTCAAGGAGCTCTGAACAACTCCCCATGCACGAAAAAACCATCTGTCCCTGGACTGCTTCTTCTTCTTCTTCTTTCAGATTCGATTGGCGGCTGGCAACCAGCCCACAGGCCACCACCGCCACGTACTTCACTCTATATGATCACTCTATCTGGTCAGGAGCTGCAGTCCTTTCATCATCATTGTTGTGTCCAATCGAACCTCAACTCTATATCATCATTCTACACATCTTGGCTGTGGCAACTGCCACGACCAAGATGTCGGCCACCCAGGCCGGTCTCACCTACAGATGCATAAGGAGTTCTCATAAGGAGTTCTGAACCACTCCTTATGTGTGAAAAAATTATCCGTCCTCGGACTGTGTCCTGTGACGTTTTCCTCATAGCTTTGTCCTCATAGCTTTGTGACGTTTTTCTCATAGCTTTATGACATTCTTCTTTTTTAATCTCGTATCTGTGTCTCATCTCTTTATTCTGCTTCTAGCTGTAGTCTGTATCTGCGTCTCATCTCATTATTATTATTATTCTTTTACACTTGATTGGCGGTTCATCCACCAGCCCATGATGTCTTTGAACTTAAAGGTCCTCCACTTAACAAGTCTTCAACTGCTTCCCACTGTAGCCCCTTAATGCCAAGATATTTTTCTGCTGCTTTCACAATGATTTTGATTTTTTCTGTTTTCTTGTTAGTCTGTGCAGTGCAGTTTATCACATCTACCACAAATAAGACAAAATTATTTTCCTTCAAAACCAGAGTATCTTCCTTAATTCTACTGCATGCACTGCAAGCCTGCACACTTTCCCTGTTCGAGTCCACTCCCACTTTTTTAGCTGGCATCTTTTTCGCAGCTTCTGCATATATTAGTCCTTGGAAGACTTTTATCTGCTGAATTTCTGCTGCTCTTTTGATGGCTTCACATCCTCGTTATGCAGAGCTATGTTCACCACCGCAGTTACAACACTTTAATTTGGCTCCTCTTTCACACTTGCCATATTCATGTTCACTGGAGCATCTGGCACATCGTTGTCTACCTTTGCATATCGCTGCTACATGACCAGACTTTTGACATTTGAAACATCTGAATAGAGGAGGAACATAAAGTCTGACTTCATAGCCCATGTAGCCAAGATACACCTTACTTGGCAGTCTTGTTTTAACATTACCGACAGACTATCACATTTTTCGCCATTTCTATTAGCTTTCAGTTTCTGTACCTCCGTCACTTTTGCTCCAGTTAACTTCCTCATTATTTCATCAGTTGAGACAGCAGTTGAAATGCCCGATATCACTCCTCTCATTGCCTTATTTCCTTCCAATGCTGAACACTGTGCATTTTTTCCCTCCATCTGAGTGACTCTGATTGCTTTTCCTTGTTGAACACTATCTTTACATGTAACCAGCAATGAATCACTACGAAGAACCCTTGCATTTAAAACTTCACCAAGTAACCCATTAATTGCATTTGTGAGCTTAATTGGGTTCCACTCATGAAACGATGCCCCTTCCTGAGTAAGTTTAATGATTGCTTTCCACTCCTTCTGTTCATTCTGGGATCGTTCATCCTCTGATTCCTCAGCACTTGGTAACGGTCTTGATTGAGTTTCTTGATGCCTACTTTTCTTTCTTTTACACTCCACCATGCTCCAAACTTCCTCTTCCTCACTTCCCACCTCCATTCCTCCTAGTTGAATTCGTGTCCTGGTCGAATCGCCTTCTTCTTCTTCTTCAGCAGAGAGTTGCCGCCTCTTCATGCCGTGGCTGTCTCTTCCGGAGTCCGCACCCTGGACACCTCGAAATCTTAACTGAAAATTTCATTCACTATATAGTACACTCAAAATATCCCACAATGCATTTTGAAAAGTAGTGTACAACGGATGGTCACTGCATTAGCCAATATATCCCATAATGCAATGCGCAGCCAAAGGAGCAGCGAAAGGAGAGCTTCACATTACAACATAAACTACCTTAAGGTATTTGTATTTATTAGTTCAGCAAAAAAAAAAGAGTTCATTTAATACATGTTTACTACAAATTACATGCAGGTATTAACTTTTTTTTTTTTTTTTTTAACCACCGTTAGTCTGTTAGGGTTTACTGTCTCACGTGATGACATCATTAACCGTGCCGCGAAAACTAGCCAGTAGTGTCCGAAAGTGGTTAATTTTATTGTTATGTTATAACACTATATCTAAATTCACTATATAGCGAGTAGGGAGGGAGTGAGTGAACATTCCGAACACAGCCATAGTGATCCTATCAAATGTTATTTACCCGCATATTTAAAAAAAACTATCAAATTTTAATCTCGCCTAGGCGAAATCACAATTTTATTCTCTCCTAAAATGTTAATCTCTGGATTTGTGCCTGTGACACAATACATCATGCAAAAAGTTTCCCCGAGTTTTAAGCGCGCCCACGTACACTGTGCGTAATGACGTCACGGCAGTGCTCCGTCTGTTGTGGCGTCCTCTTCCTCCACTCCTTCCCTCCGCGTTACCGCTGGAACCAGAGGAGCGTCTGAGCCGTGACAGCCGGGGCTGTCGTTCTCCTAAACTTATCCCGGTCCCGTTTGTGTCCGGAAGGCAGCGAGGGATTTTTATCTGCGTTTTCGATGCATGGGAGTGCTCCTGGAGCGGCGAAGGGAGAAGGTAGGTCTCCCCGCCGCAGCTGCCCACTGCTGCCTGTCCTTTGGTCCGCCCGGGGGTTCAGTTGAGCTCTCCGGCGGCCCGACTACCGCAGTGCCGCCGACAGGGTTGGCGAGGCATCGGCAGTGTAGGCCCCGGTTACTTTGTGCCCCACCATATGTGTGGCAAATGGTAAACGGCGTGTATGTTATGTAAGTTTGGCGGTCTGAACCGATGAATTGTGGAGCGGTACCGAGCGGCGGCGGTGCTGCGGCCACGGTGTGTCATACACTGATGACTTCATACCTCCGCGCGCGCGCGCGTGTGTGTGCGTGCGTGCGTGGTTAGACCAGACATGCCGCCTTTGAAGATGAATTAATAGATGAATTAAAAATGCAGTCTTGCTACACGTTTAACATAACACTTTTATACACCGATTACGATCAGTTTATAAACCATATAGGTAAAGCTAGTCCTTCACCTTATTAGTGTAACAGATACCTTATTGAACCACATGCTTATTTATAATAAATCAGCAACCTACATGACGCTAGGAAATTGGTGAGCACTACTTAAGTGATGTATCACAGAGCAAAGAGAGATTATTTAGGTCATAATCAGTAAGGTGGCCTAGTGGTAGAGCATCTGCCCCAGCAAACGGCTGTTCGACGGTTCAAGCCCCTGCCTTCTAGCTTGGTGCTCAGCATAACAGAATGGGGGGCGGGGAGTGGGTTTCCCAGCCACAGTAGGAGTACAAGCCAGTTTACTCCCTGGGCCGGTTCCAAGCCCACATAAATGGGGAGGGCAGTGCCAAGGAGGGCATTGAGCGTAAAAATCCTTTCCAAATCGACTTGCATCATCCCAGTATCAGGTGATGATGCTGAGGTGACCCCGAAAGGGAGCAGCCCAAAGAAGATGAGTCAGTCATAGGTCTGCCTAAGAAGGCTGAAGACGATGTATGTACATTATGTATGTAGGTTTTACAATTTTTTTCCAGACATAACACGCACAAGAGCTATGATGAATTGATATTTCAATAATAATAGATGGTTCATTATAACTAACTAAATAAATGAGATTAAAAAAAATACCATGATATAACATGAAACTGCCAAAATCTAAATAATACTATGATATAAATTTTCATGTTCTTTGGGTCATATCTGACCAGTTGGGAGGGACATTTAACAGCAGCAAAAAAAAAAAAAAAAAAAAAATGGCATTATCTGAGAATAAAACTGATTACTTTTGCTAAGGACCGGAGTGGTGGCTCACTTGGTAGAGCATCCGCCCCACACCCGGGAGGCAGGGGTTCAAATCCCGGCCGGGTCATACCAAAGACCATATAAAAATGGTGCTTTCTGCCTTCTAGCGTGGTGCTCTGCATAATGGAATGGGGAAAGTAAAGTTACACACAGAGCTACCAGAGGACTGACCCTCCGCTGTAGCTTTCACTACTTACAGTAGCTGTGTGGCCTAGGGTCAGAGAAACGGAGATAGGCGCCGCCCATATACACCTTCAGGTGTGAAGGGATTAACTAACTAACTAACTAACTAACTTTTGCTAAGGTGATCCAAAATTCACAAAATATTTTGAAAGAGTATACTTTTGCATAGATGCCACCAACTAAGGCTGTTTGGGGACAAATTTGCCCAATATCTGGGTGGGTGAATCAGATATCAAAACAATGCATGTATCTGTTGTGGGACTATGAGTGAGGGTTGTGAACTGCCTGTGTTCCAGCCGCATACATGCAAAAACTAGGTACCAACTGGCATTTTATTATTACTTTGTAATCTATTTGTAAATGTTGAAGAAATAAATAATAATTATGATTAGATGCAGTGCAGTGCAGTTTAAGTGATAAAGAAATGAGAACTGTGGACAATTATATGAACAGTTATATTTTTCAGGATTATTAAATATACAAACACTTAGCCATCTATTCTAGTATACGATGGCTTTGATTTGTTTCACAAATTAGCACAATATATGAAAGAATCAATATGAGTGAAACAGTTGAACTTTAATTTTGCAGACAGCAACTTAATAAATAAGGTGATACATTAAGTTGCTGGTGTTGCCACCAGCAGTGACCACAGTGGCAAATAAAATTCCCAGCTGCAGGGCCTGTAACAATAACAACCATGAATCAGTAGCTCGCCCAGCCCAACATTATGATCATAAAGTAGTTGTTCTAACGATATATTTTCAATGCTTGTCTTGGTTAAAATTTAAGCCCTCATTTGCACTTCTCCTTCCAGAGACTGAACTTACATCTTCAGTTGATATCTCCAGTGCAGCAGCCTCAGTTTAGTTTTATCCACCCTTTTGTCTTTTCTTCGTACTCGTTACATCAGGATATGATGCCAAGGCTTCAGGGCATGCTAATCTGAAATAATAGACATTGTTGGATGGTGGTCATTCCCATCCAGTGCTCACTTAAGAGCTATGTCGGATCAGAGGCTGGATCAGACTGAGCTGGGCCATGATTTGGATTAGGCTGGTGGAGCATGTGTGAGGGTCGCTGTTCTCATCTGCTGTAAAACAGACCAAAGTACCCTTTTGTATTGTTATGCCTTCAAAGATTTTTAACTTTACCCATATTGCCTTCCATTTTATTTCTGGGAATACAGCTAAAAATGAAATGAGCTAAGTTTTATTTTATCTTAACAATAAACAGGTAGTTACAGTGGGGTAAAAAAGTATTTAGTCAGCCACCAGTTGTGCAAGTTCTCCCACTTAAAAGATGAGAGCGGTCTCCAATTTTCATCATAGGTATACCTCAACTATGAGAGACAAAATGAGAAAAAAAAAATCCAGAAAATCACATTGAAGGATTTTTAATGAATTAATTGGTAAATTCCTCGGTAAAATAAGTATTTGGTCAATAACAAAAGTTCATCTCAGTACTTTGTTATATACCTTTTGTTGGCAATAACAGAGGTCAAACGTTTTCTGTAAGTCTTCACAAGGTTTTCACACAGTGTTGCTGGTATTTTGGCCCATTCCTCCATGCAGATCTCCTCTAGAGCAGTGATGTTTTGGGGCTGTCGCTGGGCAACACGGATTTTCAACTCCCTCCAAAGATTTTCTATGGGGTTGAGATCTGGAGACTGGCTAGTCCACTCCAGGACCTTGAAATGCTTCTTACGAAGCCACTCCTTCGTTGCCCGGGTGGTGTGTTTGGGATCATTGTCATGCTAAAAGACCCAGCCACGTTTCATCTTCAATGCCCTTGCTGATGGAAGGAGGTTTTCACTCAAAATCTCACGATACATGGCCCCATTCATTCTTTCCTTTACACGGATCAGTCGTCCTGGTCCCTTTGCAGAAAAACAGTCCCAAAGTATGATGTTTCCACCCCCATGCTTCACAGTAGGTATGGTGTTCTTTGGATGCAACTCAGCATTCTTTCTCCTCCAAACACGACAAGTTGAGTTTTTACCAAAAAGTTATATTTTGGTTTCATCTGACCATATGACATTCTCCCAATCCTCTTCTGGATCATCCAAATGCTCTCTAGCAAACTTCAGACGGGCCTGGACATAGATTGGCTTAAGCAGGGGGACACGTCTGGCACTGCAGGATTTGAGTCCCTGGCGGCGTAGTGTGCTACTGATGGTAGCCTTTGTTACTTTGGTCCCAGCTCTCTGCAGGTCATTCACTAGGTCCCCCCGTGTGGTTCTGGGATTTTTGCTCACCGTTCTCATGATCATTTTGACCCCACGGGGTGAGATCTTGCATGGAGCCCCAGATCGAGGGAGATTATCAGTGGTCTTGTATGTCTTCCATTTTCTAATAATTGCTCCCACAGTTGATTTCTTCACACCAAGCTGCTTACCCTATTACAGATTCAGTCTTCCCAGCCTGGTGCAGGTCTACAATTTTGTTTCTGGTGTCCTTTGACAGCTCTTTGGTCTTGGCCATAGTGGAGTTTGGAGTCTGACTGTTTGAGGTTGTGGACAGGTGTCTTTTATACTGATAACGAGTTCAAACAGGTGCCATTAATACAGGTAACGAGTGGAGGACAGAGGAGCCTCTTAAAGAAGTTGTTACAGGTCTGTGAGAGCCAGAAATCTTGCTTGTTTGTAGGTGACCAAATACTTATTTTCCACCATAATTTGCAAATAAATTCTTTAAAAATCCTTCAATGTGATTTTCTGGATTTTTTTTTTCTCATTTTGTCTCTCATAGTTGAAGTATACCTATGATGAAAATTGGAGACCTCTCTCATCTTTTAAGTGGGAGAACTTGCACAATTGGTGGCTGACTAAATACTTTTTTGCCCCACTGTAATTTACAGTTTCTTTTATTGTCAGGCAAAAAGGTAGAAGATGTTTGTTTTTTACCTCAACATGTTTCGACTGATACC
Source organism: Pholidichthys leucotaenia (assembly GCA_020510985.1). Taxonomy (NCBI): domain Eukaryota; kingdom Metazoa; phylum Chordata; class Actinopteri; order Cichliformes; family Pholidichthyidae; genus Pholidichthys; species Pholidichthys leucotaenia. The sequence goes on along the minus strand of CM035840.1, from coordinate 25,861,743 downwards.
TGCGGTCATCGGGACCGGACGGCATCAGCGCAAAGCTCCTCAAGTCCTGTGCAGACCAGCTGTGTGGGATTGTGACGTATATCTTCAACATGAGCCTGAAACTGGGGAGGGTACCACAGCTGTGGAAAACATCTTGTGTGGTACCTGTACCAAAAACTTCCCACCCCAAAGACCTGAACAGCTTCAGACCGGTGGCCTTGACGTCCCACTTGATGAAGACCCTGGAGAGACTGCTCCTTGCTCATCTCCGCCCCCTGGTGGAACCAGCGATGGATCCACTCCAGTTCGCCTACCAGCATGGCATTGGGGTGGAGGATGCGGTGATCTTCCTCCTTCACCGTTCTCTGTCCCACCTGGAGAAGCCCGGGAATATGGTGAGGATCATGTTCTTTGACTTCTCCAGTGCTTTCAACACCATCCAACCGATGATCCTGAAGGACAAGCTGCTGCGCGCAGGGGTGGACCAGCACCTGTCATCATGGATCCTGGACTACCTCACGAACCGGCCTCAGTTTGTGAGAACCCGGGACTGTGTTTCCGACACGATCATCAGTAGCACGGGGGCCCCCCAGGGAACGGTGCTGGCTCCCTTCTTGCTCACTCTTTATACTGCGGACTTCTCACACAACACAACACATTGCCATCTACAGAAGTTCTCTGATGACTCTGCGATCGTTGGTCTCATCTCCAGCGGAGATGAAGCTGAGTACAGAGGGCTTATCCAGGACTTTGTGGACTGGTGCCATCGGAACTGCCTCCAGATCAACGCGAGGAAAACTAAGGAGCTGGTGGTGGACTGCCGCAGGCATGGGCAGCCCCTCACAGCACCAGTAAATATACAGGGAACAGACATCGAGATGGTGACATCCTACAAGTACCTGGGTATTCATCTGAACAATAAACTAGACTGGTCACACAATACTGACGCACTCTACAAGAAGGGACAGCGCAGGCTGTTCCTGCTGAGGAGACTCAGGTCTTTTGGTGTACAAGGGGCACTGCTGAAGACATTCTATGACACGGTGGTGGCATCAGCCATCACTTTTGGAGTGGTCTGCTGGGGCAGTGGCATTACTGCAGCCGATAGGAAGAGACTGAACAAACTGATTAAGAAAGCTAGCTCTGTCCTGGGGCAACGCCTTGATCCGATGGAGGAGATAGGAGAGAGAAGGACGGTGGCTAAACTGTCATCTCTGCTGGAGTCCGAGTTCCACCCTATGCAGGACATACTGGATGCACTGAGGAGCTCATTTAGCAGCAGACTACATCATCCCAGGTGCACAACCGAGAGGTTTCGTAGGTCCTTCCTACCAACGGCTGTCAGACTGTACAACCTAAGCAGGGCTGCTCGCAGAGATAGCAAAAAAGACGTAACAACCTAATAGTTTTTTTTTTTTTTTTTTTTTTTTTGAATGCAAAAGATGCAATAGACTTACACAATGGTCCTCTCCGGCATACAACTAGGAACATACCGGTCGCTATGGAGGGTGAGAATATGTATGGGCACATAATCATACCATGTAGGATAACTAAATAGACGGTTATGCTGTTTCATCCCACCTAGCAACAATGCTCTGCACTGTGTGTGTTTATATATTTACATATTTATTCCATCTAGCTACAATGCTCTGCACTGGGTGTGTTTATATTTATATATCTATATATTTATTCCATCTAGCTACAATGCTCCGCACTGTGTTTTTATATATCTACATATTATTCCATCTAGCTACATTGCTCCGCACTGTGTGTGTTTATATACTTGCATATTTATTCCACCTAGCTGCAATGCTCCATACTGTGGGTGTTTATATATTTACATATTTATTCCATCTAGCTACAATGCTCTGCACTGTGTGTTCATATATTCATATATTTATTCCATCCAGCTACAATGCTCTGCACTGTGTGTCTGTGTGTGTGTGTGTGTGTATATATATACTGTATATTTTATAGTAATATGTACATATGTATATTAGCTGCTCTTGCTTGCTTGTTTTTTCTTGCCTTCTGATTGTTGCTCTGAGTGTTGCTATCCCTGTGCTGTTGCAATCCTGGAATTTCCCCGTTGTGGGACTAATAAAGGCTTATCTTATCTTATCTTATCTTCAGAAGCATCAGCTGATCACTGTGACTTGTCTTTTATCACCTGTTTTCCTTAGGTGACATTTTATACCTTTTTTTCTGACAAAAAAAGAAACTGTAAATTAATTATGGAAAAAGAAGACAAAATGAACGTACCTGAGTAATAAACAGGTAGCATAAACAACACAGAGGTTTTTTTTGAATGAGAGACCGTACCACTGTTATTTATTTCAGTCAGTTCAGCCCCTTGTCAGGCTTTACCAGTTTGATATTTAATGATGGCACCTGTTGTCCTGATGTATGCATTTTCTAAACTTTGCTTCGGCGATGTCACACCTTAGAGCACACTCTCACTAGGGGCAGTTGTTCCGTACCAAAGGGCAGTGGTGTCCCTGCCCATGTCCCCGCTGTCCTGCAGTCATATGTCTTGTGGTCAAGCAAAACCTGAGTGCCACTACCTTTCGTAGATATGTCATCATCTTATAATAAAACACACATAGCTTTACATCATCAACAAGTGCCCTTTGTTTACTGGCATTCCAAGTCATTCTAATTGAAAACACCACAGTAAACACTTCAGATTTACTGAATTTGTGGTTTCGCTTGAGTAATTTTGTTCCAGTATGACTCACTCACACCATCAATAGTTTAAACTGATTTTCAAGAAAAACTGTTGGTTAGTGTTAGGGCTGTGCGATATGACGATATACACATATCAGATGACGATATAAAAACATCTATCGTTTCATAGAATACTCTATTGTTTATACCTTAATTTAAAATGCACATACTCCCATTTATTCAGTTAAGCTCCTCACCATTACTTGTCAGCGCCCCATCTCTTTCCCTCAGTGCACGACTGCGTGCAGTGGAACAGATGGGTGGCTAGGCTTCAGTCTGGTGGTTGCTAACGCTATCTCCAAACTACTGGTTCAGATAGCTGCTACTGCTGTTTGCCAGGGATGTGGGACTGTTTTCCATCATGCTGCATTAGAGAGGGTAGTTTGCTAACCTTGTTTTAATAGGAGGCAAGTAATGTTAACACCATGTCTAATTTTAAAATGCTAAATGACAATACTAAGTTGTGCTAACTGGAAACCGTAACAGACCATCATTTCTTTGGTTTAAATTACTACTGAGTTTCTTAGTTTTGTCTGAAAAAATTTATTAAAGCTGCAAAAGTGTGTGATGATGGCACATAGACGCAAAATAAATAAATACATTAAAACAGGTCGGGGAGCAAGTTGGCTCTTAATGTAATTTATTTGATTTCTAATAATTTTAATTAGTCAAGTAACAATAATGAATAAAGTTAAAGTCATCACATGTATTTTATTACATTATCTTCTGTGTCTTTGATTTTCAGGTCATGACCAATCTGAAATATTTTTACTAAGAAGCAAACAGGTTAAATCAGGCCAGAATGGCATCTTCAGGCTGTAGCTCTACACTTAAATTTTCACTGATTTAAACTAACAGCTAATTTATATCTGTAGATGGCAGTGATGGGCAATTTTCCTATTTTCAGACATATTTTATGGTTTTTTTTGTTGTTGTTTTTTTGCTTTTCTCCTCTGGCTCGGGAAATATTTAACTTATTGATGTTTACTTTTTATTCTAACTAACTACTAACTAACCTGCACTTATATAGCGCTTTTCTAGTCTATCACATATATTCATATGTGATTTAGAAGAAAAACCTGAAATTTATGAGAATCAAGTCTCAAATGCACATTACAAAACTATTTTATAACAACACTGCAAAATTATGAGGGAAAAAGCTACATGTACCGTAAAAAAAGTAAAAAGAGAGATGGACCTTTTTATGTGATTATCTAAACTGTAAAAGTTACAGAAAATGTATATTGTGATATAGTATATCGTTATTGTGATATAAGATGACTTATATCGTGATATGAAATTTTTGCCATATTGCACAGCCCTAGTTAGTGCTATTACTATACAGTATGTCATATGCAAATGGAATACCCAAGCGTGTGGTCATACATGAGAAATCATGTGATGCTAAAACCCATCTCTCCGAGGCAAACCAAAGACGATGAAGTCGGCCAACTTTTGGCAATGAGTGCCAATAAAGTACATAACAATTTATGTTTTTTTTTAAATTAATATTTACTTGAAGAATTTAGTAAAATTGAAACTAAAGTAAATAATTTTTTTTTATGATTGCTGTTTAGCATCCCATTTTATGAAGACATCTTACTAATAAATTTTTATTAGGAGAAGTTTTCCCATGAAATTTTTACTCTTTTGTGTAGGTGGACATGAACAAAAGTGGAGTGAGTGAGGAAATTTGAGGATGAGTAAAAGTCTTGAAAACAGCTGTAAAGTTGTTTTAAGACACATGCAGAGATATTTTTTGAATGCCTGTTTATTGAATCGTTTCACTTCAGGGTTTCTAATCTGCAAGTTGCTCTTCATAGCTTTAACAGTTTCGGTACTTTAATGTGTGGAGGCATTTTGATTTTAAGACTACACAAAATGGGTGTGAGAAAAATCTATGCATCATAGTATCATGATACTTTGTGATGGTGATACTCTATTGATTCAGAGACACAGTATCATTATACTTTATTAAAAAATTATTAATAAATGTTCCAAGTACAAATGTACCTATTTAGGTACCAGAGTAACAGAAACCATTTGACTTTTCAGTCCGTTACATGGTGCTACGGGTGGGGTCAAAGATTCATTTGGCGTAGTAGTTGACACTTGCGATTATGCACATATTTCTAAACATGTGTGCCAGTCTTTTATAAATTATATCTATAAAATATATGGTATTACAGTATTTAAGGAATTGTAGTATCGTGATAGTATTGCATCGTGACCCAAATATCGTGATATGTATCATATCGTGAGGTCCCTATTCCCACCGCTAGTACACAAAATACACACAGATTCCATTCACAAACAACCAGAGTCCACACCAGTGTTGACAGATTTTGTGTGAGAAACAAGCGACTCTATCTATAAAAAACAAGCATGCATAATATGACTCACAGTCTATTTTATGCACATTAATCCAGTCTCTGGCATGTATTTATGGGTCAGCTTTTGTCCATTTTGGCACTTCACATTATAAACAAAAACTGCATACTACCACTGCTCATTTTTACAGGTGACTTTCTGAAAAAAACAACCCACAAGCTCAAAGTCACAAGAATAAGGTACATCTTGTAGCTCCGGTCTAGGAAATGTCACAAATTCTCTCACAGTCAAAGTGACTCCATTCACCTCCCAGAATTCAGTATTATCTTATAAATATTCAACATGTAGAATTATCAGGAATTGAGATCCGTGCAGGTCTGACATTCTCTCAAGCAGATTGCATCACTCATACCACCCCTCACATCACAGAGAAAAATCTTATAAGATAGTTGGAAGGACATTTCAGATGAATGGGGGAAAGGGAGAATCAGGCCCAAAATCAGCCAGATTATCTTGGGGGGTGGCTTAAGTTTTTTTGTAAGTGGAACTGTGAGAATGAATGGTTGTCTTACTCTCTGTGTTGGCCCTGCCGGCTGGTGATCTGTGCAGGATGTACCCTGCCTCTATCCCAGAGGATGCTGGGATAGGCTTCAACAATAAAGGAGCACAGTATTGGGAATCTAGCTAGATAGGAGGATGACTGGATTAAAATGCTGATTTTTGTCAAACAAATGATTAATCACTCAACAGTTGCTCTGCTCCCACTCACTACTGTTACCTGCTCATAGATGCTGTCACAGTGTCAAAGTCCAGCCCCAGTAGTTTAAAAGGGTCATTGACTGAAAAATAGTATGTTTGTAGGTTTTAGCTGTCTGAAATAAGTCTACTGGTCACCTAATTATTAAGAAATTTTCAAAAACAGTTAATTCTCTAAAACACACACACACACACACACACACACACACACACACACACACAGAGCCTTTATCTCATTTTTCTCTCCCAGAAATGTTTTTTACCTTTTTGTGGAAATTGTATACGTCACGTTTTGAAAACGCCAACCCACTGCCATCCTTGAGACCAGCCCACTGCTCTATTATTGGCCCACCTAGCTGTCTGTCATGTAGATTGACATGACAGACCCACTTTCTGGGCCAAGGCCAGAATTGCCCATTTAGCCTGGGATCTCCAAGTCCGTTTTAGCCCTTACGCCAAGGTGGACTGACCTAGTCACTTTCTCCCTCAGGCAAGGTAGACACACACCTATACCCCAGGGTGGGATTTGAACTAGGGATGGGCATTCGGTGAAATTTTCTTCACCGATCGTCGGGAGAATTAATGATTAATAATCGGTTAATCATTAACATTTTTAGGTACGTAACAAGGCAGGTAGACTACATTAGCCGCACAACTCAAATCCACCTCTCTCTCTCAAATCCCTCTCTCTCTGTTCGCTGTTCTCGGGTTGGCTCGGCTCGGGAATCTCGCAAGCTGATTGGCCGAGACGTTTCCCCCCGCAAGCTGATTGGCCGAGACATTTTACCCAGCTTCTGTCCCTGCCGAGCGGCCACCCAACAAACGAAGACCGCATTCATTGCTCTATCGCTCGTGTTACTTAGTCTAGCCGCGCGGAACTTTTTGCTGTTCTCTTGTGCCATTTTGTGCGAAATAGTCTTCCCGTCGAGCCACTACGCCGCCTCCTGCAGCTTCCCTCGACGATCCTGCGCCTCTAGCACCTGAGGAGCAGTAAAGCTCTCATTAACCTGTGCAGTAAATCATTTTCATCTTGAGTTACGTATCTTGTTATAAGAATAAAAGAGTTCTAAAAACATATTTATGTACACTTTATTTACATCTACGTATGTATGTACACTTACACACACGTGTGTGTGTGTCTTCTACCGAATCTTCATGACCTTCTCAATAAAGTTTCTGAAAAAAAAAAAAAAAAGAATCTTCACCGACCGCCATTACTCAGCGCGCAACCACTGTTGGCGGTTTCTTCGCGTAATAAGGGTGTTCCATGGACCCTGTCGATGAGGTATATTTGTATGCTGCATTGCAGTGATTGCAGTACATCTGGTCATTTTTTAAATTGAAATGGTCCCTCGCAACACTTCACCGTAACCGCTTCATGATTTGGCGATTGCCCTACGGAAGCGCACACGTATCAACTGAGGCACGCCAGGGTACGGCGATGGTGTAATGTTGCCCCCTGGTGCCCAAATTTTGCCATTGCATTGTTTGAGGACGGCCGTGCACTAGGCCTAATAACCTCGGATTGTTTAAAAAAAAAACGGTTTGTCGACGAAAATGAACTTCCTCGGTGAAATTCTTAATGATCAATTATCGGTTAATCGGTAAATTATGCCCATCCCTAATTTGAACCCATGACACCGTGATCTAAATCCTCCCACTCTTACCACTGAATGAAAGAGGAATTCCTCTGCTAGCACAGTGCTAGTAGTGGAGGTGTACCTTTAGGTGTCAGGAACTGCACCACTGACTAATTCCTTATGGAGTGGGATCCATAACACTTACCCCCTTAAGGAAGTGGTGCAGGTGTCAAATCTCGAACAAGCCCCCATTTTCTGTTACATGCCCATACTGCTCATAGTAATTGACCATGAACACTAGGGGTGTGCCATATCATATCGTTCATGATAATACCGGTATAAATTTTGATCCCGGTGTAAAAATGAATATCGCGATATTTGGGGTCCATTACACTGCCAACGGAAGTTACATGTTACCATAGAAATAGGGGAAAAACATGGCGCGGGAAAGTGGTGCTCTGTGCTTGGAACGTCTTCATCTGGTTGTGAGAAAGTAATTTAGTTTTAAGGCCATTTCAGACGGCTGCCACAATGGTGCAGCAATGCGGATAATCTGCCCACAGTTTTTTCTGCATGTCAACAACGCCGCTTCAGAGAAAAGTTTTACTTCACCCTGAAGCGGTGTTGCTGATGTCCGAAGTGTCCAGAGGTTTATTTTTGTTCTATTGTGGCTGCTCCAGCGTGATTTTTTCAACCAACTGAAAGAAAAAAAAATCCATTAACAGCCCCAGGAGCTGTCTGTGCAACGGAGATTTCTAACGTGGGTAAACTGAGAGAAAGAGAGAGAGACGGGAGGTCTTATCAGCAGAAGTGTCTTCGGAAATGACAGGTAGGCCAGCATATATTCAGTATGATAAAAATGATGAAATAATAATAGTTTTAAATAAGCCTACTCTCTCCCCGTTTTATTTAGACCCTCTTCTTGACCCAGTGAAATAACATACTAGACTAAATTAATTTAATATGTTAAAAGCAGCAAAACTCCCTCATGTCCCAGAGCACAGAAATGAGGTAAAGACAGAAGTAATGTGGTGAATGATGTCTGTGCTACTGCTACTGCTGTAGCTGCTTACTGTAGTTTAGGGTTTACGCTTTTTAATGTAATAGATAGCAGTTTTAAATAGTAATAATAAAATAATATGTAATAATAAGTAATATTAAGTAATAATAAAGTAAATAGTTTTTTAATGTAATAAATAACATTAACCATAGCTAAATTGCTCTTACATTAATAAGGCAATGTTTTCAGGAGTATTCAGATATTTTAAGAAAAATCTGCAGAATTTTCAAAACTACAGGCTCTATGTAGTCTGCAGTACCAACTTTACTCTCATCTGCTTGTTACCGTTCTCTCCTAAATTTGTTTTTTCTCATTAAACATCTTTTCATAAAGGTACATTTTTTTTAAATTTTGAACGTTTTTGGGGACAAATTTGTGACCTTTTTCATGCAAAATTGTAACTTTTTACTTAAAGCCTCTTACCTTGTGTTTTTACTCTGAAAAAGTGAAGAAATGAGAAGAAGCACCAGATTTAAATTAAGAATAGTCAGTCAGTTGTTTTAATAATCAGTAGATCAGTTGACTATTACAATCCAAATTTATAATTTTCATCCCACCGGAAGGTTATAATTGCATTTATAACTAGTTTGATACCTATTATTTTAAACTGTTGGCCTACTAAAACTGTGGTGGTTTCTGGCTTTCAACAACAGGGTGGCCTGGGATGAAGTCAAATTCCCAGCCTGAATTTTTGTCCCAGTCCACCCCTCAGTGCACTTAAGATGTGGTGGTTTATAATATTTTCTGGTAATATTTGATACAGAATTTTAAAAAAAGTTTTAAACACATTCTAAACTGCTCTTTATAAACTGGAGAAATAAGAGTTGTTTTGTTTTTACTGAATAAGCGACTTTCGCATCTCGGCTCGCGCAAAGCATCATGGGAACATGGCTACCAAACATGTGCTATCGATACATTTAATTTATGGAAAGTTCCTGATCTACGAGCATATTGTATGCATAGGGGTCTTCCGGTTGTACCCGCAAACGCAAGGATAAACTAGTTGCGCTTGCATTCGCGGCCACATTGCAGAAATTGGCCAAAATGGCCCCCTATGTACGCTGACATTGCAGATTTTTTGTTGTCAAAGGACCAAGTACCTTTACTTGCGAGACTCTGAAATAACTACAAAGAAGGTAAGCGAGTGGTTTGACAGCTCAGCTTTGGTTTTGTCATTTTGAGTAAATTTCACTCCAAGGCATAGCCTGCTTACTTAGATCTATAGGCCAGTACTACTATAGTTTAAGTACCACACGTTTTCAATGGTTTGCAATTTTATTTTATACCAGCCTACTTATCAATGGCCTTAATTACATGCATGTGTAGATCAAGCTTCATTACCAATATACAAAGAACTACATCCTAGATCCAGGCCTGCCTGTCCGTACCTACTACTTCAGGGTTTAGACTCGTGTCAAGTAGGCTAGAACTTGAACAATACACAACACTATTTAATTATGTTATAATACAGACTTACTGCTTTAATCCAACAATTACGTCCGTCTGGATCCTTCAGCTTCGTGGGGAATGTCTATAACATGGATGGCGGCGGACATGTGCACACGCTGGTCCTGAAGTTACACGCATGTATGCTGCAAGTTTGCTTTTTCCACCGCTCTAGATGATACATGCCATTCCCACACTTCACTACGGCACAATGTGCACCTGGCATAATGGCAATTTAAAGCTTGAAGCAGACTTTAACCTGTTGAACTCTGTTCAACTTCCCTAAAAACGCCTAAAAATAACATACCCAAAGTAAATCAAAAGCTGTTCTTCAACCCTTTGCAGCATCTTCATGGGGTTAGTCTCATTTAAAAGAAAACACTCTGAATTTTTTTGCAAAACAGTCATAATCTCTCTAAGTGCTCCTGCCACTGAATAACAAGAAAGTTCGCCTGGGTGTTTTTTTAGATACAATGCTTGCAAATAACATACAGCTGTCAGATACTGGCTGGAAAACACAACAGAAATGTAGAACCAAGTGTTTTCAAGCTCAGGTCAAAATTTTGTAAAAATTCCACAAAAAATGAATATATTACACAGCTTTTTTCTCAGGTTGTAACAAGGCTGTGTCTGTACTGGAAGACCGGAAATACAGCTTTTTTTTTTTCAGTGCGCTGTATTTCAGTGCGAAATACAGCTTTTTTTTTTTTTCTGCACTAAGATGCAGAGACGTGACCGCCCGCGGAATTCACAGAGTTCAAGGGGTTAAGCGGCAGTTGTTCAGGTGTGACAGTACTGTTTCTATACAAAAGCAAGGCGGCTACCGGAATGTTTGGTAGTCGTGAACTTTGAACTCACATAGTCCGCACATGCGCACTCGTAATGCGAAAGTCACTTATATGTTGAACATATTTAACACTTGCCTGTGAAACTGTCCTTTATAAATTTAAAAGAAAAAAAACTGTATTCCTTGATATCGTGAAGAATATTGTGATCGTGAAAATTCACAGAAATATTGTGATATAATTTTTAGGCCATATCGCCCACCCCTAATGAACATAATAGCCGAGCAGAATCAAGGGTAAAGGTGAAGGAGATTTATTGGTGCAGAGGTGGTAACAGAATGCATAACTGGTGGGGGAGGGTGGGACCAGTGGTCGTGCCAAATCAAGGAAATGAAAAAAATCAAACGGGGCCTGTGCTACCTTTTCTTCGAAACCAACCAAACCAACCAAAATCCTCATTATTTAACTTAAAAAAATATTGAGTAAAACTTACGCAGGAGGCACCAACCACATAACTTAGTGTGTTTAATGAAAAAAAAAAAAACCACTACGTGCAGCAATGTACAGGGTACTCCGAACTTACCTGTCCCCAACCACAACCTCCCACCAAATACCATTAAATGTAACAAAAGTGCTCTTATCAGCAGCTTGAAGGACGTTGTCACAGGCTGAGAGAGACCAGAGAGTGAGCAGCTCAGGTGGACTCCATATACGTATAGCGCTATATAAGTGCAGGTTAGTTAGTAGTTAGTTAGTTAGTATAGGCCTGCTGATGAGGTCCTCTCAGGTGTGGAGCAATTAGGCCATCAACCTGTGGAAAAAAACAGAAGGGGCAGGGGGGGGGCAGACAAATAGTGCCTCAGCTGGGTACGTAACAAAGGTAGCCTATTAGCCCCCAAGCTAACACTGGTAACAGGAAGCTGAATCGAGCGCGGCTTATATTGTTATTTTCTCCAGATCTTAGTCACCCTAATAACCATCCCTGTTACCACCTGGTTCACCGGTCCGCGGTCCACAATGTGCCTTGCGTCGCTTTGGCCCGTCTCCCGGTGGTTTCGCAGCAGGTCGCTGGTATGCCAGTCAAGGGGAGCTGAGAGCCAGCAGTCCCAGGCAGCATCCCCGGGTCGCGGTAACTGCCTGCCCCAGCACCCGGGGCGTGGAACAGGCAGTTGCCGTGACCCGGAGCTGCTGCCTGGAGCTGCTGGCTCAACTCCCTCACCATCCTCCAGGCATACTCTCACGAGTAGCGTGGGGGAGCCCCCCCCCCCCCTCCTCAGCTGCCTGTGGGAGAGGAGCGGAGTACCGTGGAGCTAGACATTGCCCTTTGACATCCTGTGGCTCGGCCACCGGCCTCGGTTTGCAGCAATCGATGGAGTGTGCGGTGTCGGCAATTAATGTGGCGTCTCAGCGGGGTTGTTGGGTGGGCCAGGATGACGCGAGATGCACAAACGACTGCTGATCGGTGAACCAATGCTGCTCATCCAAGCTGGAAGGAGCCGGTGGCAGAACATCAGTTAGAAGCTACTCAGCTAATGGGTAACTGACGTAAGAGGGAGGGCGGAGTTGAACAGCTGAAATCTGTTTCGTAAAGTGACAGGCTATAAATCAGAGCGTTTGAAGAAAGCCAAGAAAAATAAAAACCAGATTTGCTTCAATAATTAAAAAATTTAAGAAAATATGAACAAAATATGTCACAAGCACTTCATTAAGACATGAGTGAGCTGTTAAAATGTGTAAAAAGTGCAGTCAATGAGCCCTTTAAGTGCTGAAGTTATTTCCTGGCTTTATTAGATCTTAATCCGTGCTGCTCATTTCCATTCAGCAGTTTGTCTCTCAGACCGTGAAATCCAGCCAGTAATGGTGTTGTTTCCTGTCACACAGAAAAGGCTAAAGTTTAACTCAGTGTCCTATAAACTTTCTCTGTTTTCTGAAGGAATGACAAATAGCCATTACTGCTCTCGGTTGCATAGCTACAAAACCATGTGTCCTTGCCCACACACACCACAGACATGTACGAAGGCCAAGAATAATACCCCTCCTCTTCAGGCCTGAGGAATTAGTGCTAATGCTGTCATATTTTGTTATAAACACTCAAACAAGGCATGCTATTTATTAACATGTACAGTCTATATTCATCCAGTGCTGAATGATGGCTGTACACACACACTGGTAGTGATGCTGGATGCAAGTCAAAAATAATGAGCATGTTCAAGCCTATTGCCTATTGCTGTGTATGTGTGCGTGTTATGTATGTGTATATAGAGCATGATTGTCATTGTGAGTTTAGAGGAGACAGTAAGCCTCAGGATCTCCGAGCCATCAGCCTTCTCTATCCTCTATAGTAGACTCACCAAACAACCTTGATGACCTTCCTCATTGCATGAAAATACCACACTTTTTATGATTTTTATGCTCAGCTATAGATAACTTAGAAAATTAAATAGGAAATACTTTAACAGTTTAATCTTTGTATATCATAGTTTTAGGCCTGTAAACATCTTGTAACTATGTTTACCATTCACGAGACTGCTTACTGTGGAGTTAACATGGGAGCTTGACCTCACTGTGCTCCATCTCAATGTCCACCTGTATGCTCAGCTGAAGACCATCCCCCACATCCATTTGAGAGGTTTTTTCCAATTCTCTCAAGTCTTAGGGTGTTTTCACACCTAAATTTGTTTAATTTGGTCCGAATCAGTTGACAAGTTTGTTACTTTGTATCATTTTCTCCTTGGTTCGGTCCCCTCTCACACAGGCAAAAATTCAAGTAGACCAAACTGCGTCACGTTAAATCCCGCGAGACTTACTGTACGTCAGAACGTTCTCTGTTCTTATTGGTCATATTTTTTTGCCGTGAGAACAGGAAAGGTAAATATAGGAAGTAGGATGACTACTGTGTATTTATGCATTTCTGGGGAGAAAATGATACAAATCGTAGCATAATCTACGGGGGGTGTCATTGCCCTGGTTATCGTTTATTACATACATGTATATACCACTTTCAGCAAATCGTACAGTTTGAAAATGAAGCACTGCTACAGATGAGAAATAACATGTTAACGTTCATTAATCCTCCATAACCGTGACGTGCTCAGCCACAGATATTTTCAAAGATCCATCAGGTATGTATAGTGACGTAAAATGTTTTACCGTTTGCCGCTGGTCCTGTTTTAGTGCGGTCGCTTTCTCACCTGCAGGACCACACCAGAGTTTGCCATTTGATTTGAATCGAGACCACCTCTTTCAGGAGGTCTCGGTACGGTTGGTTTGGTGCACACTTGAGTGCGATTACCGTGTTCTCACCAGACAAAATGAACCACACTAACGGAGAAAACAGACTCGAGTTCGATTGAAACGAACTAAAGCCTGTAGGTGTGAAAGTACCCTTAATAACCCTAGTAATCATAAGTCCTAATATCCCCATTCTCCTCAGTAATGTAGTATCTACAGTATTGTGCTCTTGTTAATAATTATGGCTCATACATGGACTGTAGGGTGGCAACTTATGATTATTTTTGTTACCGATTTATGTGCCAATTGTTTTTTGATTAGTTGACTAATCATTTGCTCTAAAAGAAAATTCTCAGAGCTCAAGGTGACCTCATCAGATGTTTTGTTTTTTCAAACAAGTAGTACAAAGCCAAAAATAATTCATCTTATGCTGCAACAACAAGACCAGTGGCAAATTTTCATGCTTGAGAACCTAAACAGTATTATTAGAATTTTTACTGGGAAAGGGTGCATAGCATAGGCAATTGGTAGATTATATTAGTGGTTGATTAATTGTACATTGTACAGAAGTGAAGCTCTTCTCTACTTTCTGGATTTTGGGCACTGCCATCTTGCACTAGTGGTGTTGTTTGCAGCTAGAGTTTTTGCAGTAGCAATCATAAAACAGAGGTGTGGTGTCAAGTTCTCACCTGTACAACAGTCTATGCAGCTCCCTCAATTACGATCAGTTGTGACCACACCTCCAGTTTTATAGCATTAAAAAAATTGAAGTCGAACTGATCTGAAAACGTAAATCACTACAATAAGAACTGCTGTGATGATCAAAACCTTCTTTTGGAAAAGAAAATTGTTTGAGTGATATTTTTAATTTCAAGTAGGGCTGCAGCTAATGACCATTTTACGGCTTGGGTAATCGCCCACTCTAATCGAAGATTACTCGAGTAATCGGATACTTTTTTTAAAAGAAACTTGCATTGACCAACATGTACAGAACTTTCTTTCCTAAAGAGCAATAGTAATTGTACCAAACACTCAGTAACACAGGTACACATTTATTGCAATGCTTATTGCAGTGTTTTATTGCATAGAACGTAACTTTAAATGGTATGTTATACCATAAAGTGGCTATATGTTCTTTGGTCATATAAGCATAATTAGCGTAGATTTATTTATTTATTTAGCGAATGCAAAGTCCTTAAGCCAAGCAGTTGCCTCCTGGTTTGCTGTATGGAGGGTGTGTAATCCTCCTTCCAGTCTTTGGAGCGGGCAAGCCTCTATGATGTGTTCCGTTGTTTGCTCCTCTCCACATGCGCACAGTGGGCTAGGGCTAGCGTAGATGATTACATTCTATTCATCTTAATTTAAAATCTCAATCACGTACCTTTTCTCCGGTGTGCTGGCTGTGCATGATGTGGGATACTTTCTGCCGAAACACTGTAACATCAGCGTTGTAGGATGCTAGCTTGCTGCTTGGCTTTAGCATGCACACACTGCACAATGTTTTCCTTCAGTATGAGCTTGAAATGATCCCAGACTTTAGATACTTTTGTCGTTTTTTTCTGACTTTCTTCCTCTTTGCCGGCCCGTCACTATGTCCCTCTGATATTCTGCTATTAAACAAAGTTGCATCTTGTTTACGTAGTGTGACCGGAAGAAGGTCGTACTGGAAGAGGTCATATGACCAGAAGTACTGCATTAAACAACACATCAAAGCATAGATTTTGAATCGAGGAATTTTTGTAATGAGATTATTTGAATTATTCAAATAATCGTTGCAGCCCTAATTTCAAGTTTGGGGAAGTACTGCATGCAGTAATGGGGTTAGCTGGGCTTATCGTCTTACTGCAGTCAGCCACCAGAGGGCAGTGAAGATGAGTGAACTTCACTTTTGGAGAGCTCTTGGGTCGTCCATCTTTATTTATAGTCTGTGAACCTATAGCACAGTTCTAAGCTCAGGCTTGGGACAATTCCTTTTTTTACTAGAATATGGATTTGTTTGTGCAGCAAGTGGGAAAAAAATTGTTGTTTTGGTAGATAAACATCTGGTAGATGTTTATATTTTTCATGTATATGTCTTGTTGACCTTGTGCAGACAGTACTGGTGGTCCTGACTGTTCAGCAGGATGAGTGAAGCGGACAGCCAGTTCTACAGTGTTCAGGTGGGAGACTCCACCTTCACCGTACTAAAGCGCTACCAGCAACTTCGTGCCATTGGCTCCGGGGCCCAAGGCATTGTGTGGTGAGACCCTGTTCTCTTCTCTTTCTTTCTGTAGGAGTTCTTATAAATGTGTTTTGTTGCCAACATTTTGATTTATTGTGGTTGGTTAATCACATGTGTAAACAATTAAATGATTAATTGCTGTACTGGCCTTGCTGCTTTCCTTGTATTGTCTTTTCATGCTCATTATCTCATTATTGCAGTGGAGTGATTCATTGGGACACTTACAGTAAGTAGAGTTATTGCTAATGTAATCAGTAGCAGCTGTGCTTTTCCTTTGACAAACTGAAAAGTCAGCTGAGGACGGTTGCATCAATACTGTTCTTCCACAATGATAATATCACAA
Organism: Pholidichthys leucotaenia; assembly: GCA_020510985.1. Lineage (NCBI taxonomy): Eukaryota > Metazoa > Chordata > Actinopteri > Cichliformes > Pholidichthyidae > Pholidichthys > Pholidichthys leucotaenia. The sequence goes on along the minus strand of CM035840.1, from coordinate 25,845,284 downwards.
ATCCAATTTAGTATTTGTATTAAAAGTCTTTTTTATTTATCACTCAAATGATGACCATGAAAACCAGTACTACCTGTCTCATGGGTCGGGCCGTCAGCGACTCAACCGGCAACTCCACCCTTCCGAGGGCATAGAGGGTGAAACTGGGCATCCTGGCAGAACTAAAAACAATATCTGTCACAGGTCTGTGGTGGACCACTTCCAGTTACACGGGGTGAGACTGGACGTCCTGGCAGATAAGCACATCTGTCACAAGGTCTGTGGTGGACTTTTGTCAGTCGGTGCATCATGACATGCACTACACAAAGAGCAGAGACAAACAAACCTATCATCTGGTCAGTCACTGCAACAGATACTGGAGTCAGTTTGTCTTGGCCTGCCCTTGCCACTGATTATACCTCTATCTGCCAAGAATGTGCCGCTAGTCCAGCAAAAGCTAGTAGTACTCAATTACTTTGCAAGCAGTTTCATGAAACGGTCAGTCAGAAAGCATCTCATACCGGCTTGGACGTCGCCCGGGTTAACAAGGTCAGGTATTCCTGGCAGCAGAAGGTGAGGGACAGAGCTGCATAGAGGAATGTCATTGTCACCCCCGACAGACTGCTATGATGATGAAGATGATGTCTCCTTTTCTACAAAAAAAACCCCTTTCATTGTCTTACAGTTTCGGGTCAAAACCTTTTCACTTTTCCTCCTCCTTCAAATGTCACGATATGTGAATTGGCCCACCCACATCCCACATGGCTAATAGCGGCGAGCGCTACGCTAAACAGAATAGATCCTGTGATAAAAAGACTTTCCGGTTGAAAGACATGCCCAGTTGGCACGGTGGCCCAGGATAATGGCTGAAACTGCATCAGTCCTTAAAAGTAGTTTAATGATAAAACCCATCTTAATTTGGGTCAAGTTGGCTGCACGGTGGCGCAGTGGTTTAGCACTGTGGCAGCACAGTTTTACCCTCGGCCGGGGGATCGCGGGGATCATGAGATCGTGGGTTCGATCCCAGCCACCGACCAACAGTGAGCTGTGTGGAGTTTGCATGTTCTCCCCGTGTTGCGCGGGTTTACTCCGGGATTTCTCCGGTTTCCTCCCGCACACCAAAAACATGTAGGTTTAGGGCGCTCGCGCACGCAGCGACCAGCAGCCGGTGGCTTGTCACCAGACTGCAAACCAAGTCTACCTACGGGTACAAATAAGTAACAAAAAAAAAAAAAAAAAAAAAAGTTTTCAAAGCAGCTGTCCAGAAATGCTAACTGGCCCTGGAGGCTAACTTCAGTCAGGCCAGAGACAGTTCTTATGTCCTGATTGGCTCAACATCCGGTCCTATTGTAGAGACATCACCAAAAATGCTCCGTCTAAACTTGACTTTTCTCAAGGGGAGGAGCTTGGTTGAAATTTCACAGCAGAACAACACAGACATGACACTTTTTAGTGATTTTGCTCTTGATATGTCTTGTAAGTCATAAAAACATGTTGCAGACTTGTTAACAAGAAAGAAAACTTGATTTTTGGCGGAATGTCACTTTAAATGATTCAAGGTTACATTATTGCATTAAATATAAAGTTTCCAGATGACTTGAATAAGATTTAATTAATATTTGGTGCCTTTCAAAATTGTAGGATATAACAGGTTTTAGTACACATTTTATAATAAATAAATAAATAAATAAAGTGATTAAGTGCAATGGCTAAAGACTAATGCACTGTAACAATTTAGCTGATGCTGAACTAATGCATATATTTCTAAACCAGGGGTCTGCAACCTTTGCCAATCAAAGAGCCATTTTGCCCATTTCTGACTAAAATAAAAGTGGCTGAGAGCTGCAATAGCAATTAAGATAAGATAAGCCTTTATTAGTGCCACAATGGGGAAATTCCAGGATTGTAGCAGCACAGGGATAGCAACACTCAGAGCAATAATTTAGAAGATAAGACAATAAGAGCAGTGAATATACATATGTACACTTAAATATATATACACAGTGTGGAGCATTGTAGCCAGATGGAATAAAAATTTGACCTTTAAAATAAAGATTATGCTGCTTATAACATTTTTTATATATACATACAACCGTGGACAAAATTGCTGGTACCCCTCTGTTAATGAAGGAAAAACCCACAATGGTCACAGAAATAACTTGAATCTGACAAAAGTGGTAATAAATAAAAATTCTATGAAAATTAACCAATGAAAATCAGACAATGCTTTTGAATTGTGGTTCAACAGAATTGCTTTAAAAAACAAACTCATGAAACAGGCCTGGACAAAAATGATGGTACCCCCAGAAAAGACTGAAAATAATGTGACCATAGGGACATGTTCAACCAAGATGTGTCCTCTAATTAACATCACAGGTGTCTACAAACTTGTAATCAGCCAGTTGGCCTATTTAAAGGGTGACAAGTAGTCACTGTGCTGTTTGTTGACATGGTGTGTACCACACTAAACATGGACAAGAGGAAGCAAAGGATAGAGTTGTCTCAGGAGATTAGAAAGAAAATTATAGACAAGCATGTTAAAGGTAAAGGCTATAAGACCATCTCCAAGCAGCTTGATGTTCCTGTAACTACAGTTGCACATATTATTCAGAAATTTAAGATCCATGGGACTGTAGCCAACCTCCCTGGACGTGGCTGCAGGAGGAGATAATACGAATGGTAACAAAAGAGCCCAGAACAACCTCTAAACACATTCAAGGTGAACTCCAAGGTCAAGGTACATCAGTGTCAGATCGCACCATCCGTCGTTGTTTGAGCCAAAGTGGACTTCATGGGAAACGGCCAAGGAGGACACCACTGTTGAAAACAAATCATAAAAAAGCCAGACTGGAATTTGCCAAACTGCATGTTGACAAGCCACAAAGCTCCTGGGAGAATGTCCTATGGACAGACGAGACAAAACTGGAACTTTTTGGCAAGGCACATCAGCGCTATGTTCACAGACGCAAAAATGAAGCATACCAAGAAAAGAACACTGTCCCTACTGTGAAACATGGAGGAGGTTCTGTTATGTTCTGGAGCTGCTTTGCTGCATCTGGCACAGGATGTGTTGAATCTGTGCAGGGTACAATGAAATCTCAAGACTATCAAGGTATTCTAGAGAGAAATGTGCTGCCCAGTGTCAGACAGCTTGATCTTAGTCGCAGGTCATGGGTCTTGCAACAGGATAATGACCCAAAACACACAGCTAAAAACACCCAAGAATGGCTAAGAGCCAAACATTGGACTATTCTAAAGTGGCCTTCTGTGAGCCCTGATCTAAATCCTATTGAAGATCTGTGGAAGGAGCTGAAACATGCCGTCTGGAAAAGGCAACCTTCAAACCTGAGACAACTGGAGGAGTTTGCTCATGAGGAGTGGGCCAAAATACCTGCTGAGAGGTGCAGAAGTCTCATTGACAGTTACAGAAATCGTTTGATTGCAGTGATTGCCTCAAAAGGTTGTGCAACAAAATATTAAGTTAAGGGTACCATCATTTTTGTCCAGGCCCGTTTCATGAGTTTGTTTTTTAAAATAATTCTGTTGAACCACAATTCAAAAGCATTGTCTGACTTTTATTGGTTAATTTTCATAGAATTTTTATTTATTACCACTTTTGTCAGATTCAAGTTATTTCTGTGACCATTTTGGGTTTTTCTTTCATTAACAGAGGGGTACCAACAATTTTGTCCACGTGTGTAGCTCTGAATATTATGTGGCACTAATGAATTCATACTACAACAGTGGAAAAAACTGTCAAGCTTTATATATAGCTTCATTTGTGAAATATAAGTGTTAGAAATATATTACACATAGTTTTGTGCTGAAAAATAAATTTCTGAATTTCTGATCATAATTTTTTTTGTAGTTTTTTAATTAGCACATTCATAAATTGTTTAAATCTGAAAAATATCATCCATCTCCTACTTTGAGCAGTGATCACACAGCTTTAGTTCCTGATACTTTAATAAATTAGAGACAAAAGTTTTATTTAGAAGAAGGTACTTTTCATCCTTTTTATGTTTCCTCATAATGCTCCGTATTCAAATGTATTAATATAGTTATAGTTTATTGGTTTATTTGTCAGGGACCATGTACAGGAAAAAAAACATTAAACACAGGGTAAAGATGCTCTGTACCAGATTATAGGTACTTTATAGGTCCTTTTTTTTATTATTATAGGTCCTTTTTATTAATTATTTTTTATTAATTATTATAGGTCCTTTTTTTCACTCCATTTATATCACGGACACACAGATCGTCCCAAATGTCTCCTGAGCCGGTGGACGGAGCCACTGTTTATAGCAGGATACGATACAGCAGGGAAGAGCTGCTAGCATTCAACCGCCACCCGGTCCCATTGGAAAAACTCGACATACCGAGAGAACTGAGGCGAAAATGCCGCGGCTGCCGGGCTGGAGTAAGGCGGAGGACAAAAAATATAAGGTACCGACCCTCCCTTCCATCTGTTGTCATGGGAAATGTACGCTCTGTACTGGGAAAGGCAGATGAGCTAGCGGCTATCTGCCGTTATGATAGCACATATCGCGAGTGCTCTCTCCTTTTGTTTACTGAGATGTGGCTAACTGAACTAGCAGCAGATGCTAACATTGAGCTGGAGGGTTTCCACATGATACGGGCTGACCGAACACCAGACAGTGGCAAAGCAAGGGGCGGTGGAGTGATAATGTATGTTAACAACAACTGGTGCAGACCGGGACATATCACTGTTAAACAACGACACTGCAGCAAAGACATTGAGTTGCTAGCTGTTAGCATGAGGCCTACATATCTCCCGAGAGAACACTCACACGTGATCTGCATTGTTGTTTATGCAAATCCGACGGCGAACGCTGGGACAGCGCGTGACGTCATCCATTCAGTAACCAGCAGGCTGCAGACAGAACACCCAGATGCTCTTCTCCTCATCTCAGGCGATTTCAACCATGTTTCACTGTCTCCCATTCTACCCACGTTCACCCAGTATATCACATGCCACACTAGAGACAATAAAACACTGGACTTATTCTACGCAAACACTAAGGAGGCGTACACCTCATTACAACTCCCCCCACTCGGGAGATCAGATCACAACTTCAGAATCAGAATCAGAATCAGGTTTATTGCCATTGTTCATGTAGTACACAAACTAGGAATTTGTCTCGGTGCAATGCTGCAACATTAAACATGATAAGATAAAAGAAATAAACTATACATGCAATAAAGTGTAGAATAAGAGTAAGTGATACTGGTCAGCAGTTAAAATATATTAGCGAGCAGCAGATACTGTGGAGAACTATATAGTGCAGTCGGTAATGCAGGAAGAAAACAGTGATGATTGACATGAGTCTGGTTGAGCTGCTGTACATAGTGCACGAGAGTCAATAAGTCACTTAGTGTTCAGCAGTCTGATGGCAGAGGGGAAGAAGCTGTTCATGTGACGGGAGGTTTTAGTCTGGATGGACCGAAGTCTTCTACCAGAGGGGAGGGGGGCAAACAGTACGTGACCAGGGTGTGAGGGATTGGCTATGATCCGGCCAGCACGCCTCCGGGTCCTGGAGATGTACAGATCCTGGAGAGATGGGAGCTTGCAGCCGATCACCTTCTCAGCAGTGCGCACGACGCGCTGCAGCCTTAGTCTGTCCCTGGCAGTGGCTCCTGCGTACCACACGGTTATGGAGGTGGTGAGGATGGACTCGATGATGGCTGTGTAGAACTGCACTAACATCTTGGTGGGTAGCTTGAGCTTCCTCAGCTGCCGCAGGAAGAACATCCTCTGCTGGGCTTTTTTGATGAGTGAGCTGATGGTCGGCTCCCATTTGAGGTCCCTGGTGATGGTAGTGCCTAGGAAGCGGAAGGAATCAGCAGTGGTGATGGGAGAGCCTGAGAGGGTGGGGGGGGCAGAGGGGTAGTGACTTTTCTGAAGTCTACAATCATCTCCACTGTCTTCAGAGCGTTCAGCTGCAGGTTGTTATTGTTGCACCAGGACGCCAGCTGGGCCACCTCTCTCCTGTAGGCGGACTCGTCGCCGTTGGAGATGAGCCCGATGAGGGTGGTGTCGTCCGCAAACTTGATCAACTTGACAGACTGGTGGCTGGAGGTGCAGGAGTTGGTGTAAAGGGAGAAGAGTAGGGGGGAAAGTACACAGCCCTGGGGTGATCCGGTGCTGATGCTAGTAGAGTCTGAGACAGTCTTTCCTAGCCGCACATGCTGCCTCCGGTCCGTCAGGAAGTCGGTGATCCACCTGCAGAGGGAGTCAGGCACGTTGAGCAGGGACAGCTTGTCCCGGAGCAGAGCGGGGCGGATGGTGTTGAATGCGGAGCTGAAGTCCACAAACAGGATCCTGGCGTAGGTTCCCGGGGAGTCCAGGTGCTGCAGGATGGAGTGGAGGGCCAGGTTGACTGCGTCGTCTACAGACCTGTTGGCTCGGTAGGCAAACTGCAGCGGGTCCAGGAGAGGGGTGGTGATGGACTTGAGGTGGGGCAGGACCAGGCGCTCAAAGGACTTCATGACTACAGAGGTGAGCGCTACAGGTCTGTAGTCATTAAGTCCAGTGATCCGTGGCTTCTTGGGGACAGGGATGATGGTGGAGGATTTGAGGCAGGACGGCACGTGGCATAACTTAAGGGAGGTGTTAAAAATGTCTGTGAAGACAGGAGCCAGCTGTTTCGCACAGTGTCTCAGGGTGGAGGGAGACACGCCGTCCGGGCCGGGGGCCTTGTGCGGGTTCAGTCTGGAGAACTGTTTGAGCACATCCTGCTCACTGATGATAAGGGCAGGGGGGGGTGCCTTTAATGAAGTAGGGATTGTGGAGGCTGTGGAGCTGGAGGGAGGGGGGGAGTTGGACACAGATGACGAGGTGTCAAAACGGGCATAGTGTTGGGACAGTCTTTGACAAAGGGCTTTGTCATCCTGACCTTTAGGAGCCTGAGGCCGATAGTTGGTGATTTGCCTCAGTCCTCTCCACACGGAAGCCGAATCATTAGCAGTGAACTGCTGCTGGAGTCTCTCTGAATACACAGATTTAGCCCTCTTCAGCTCTCTGTTAAACCGGTATTTAACCTCCCTGTAGCAGTCCCTGTCTCCACTTTTCAGCGCTGCTTCCTTCTCCTTCCTGATCTGTCTGAGCTTAGCTGTGAACCAGGGTTTGTCATTAGAGTAACTCACCCTGGTGCGTGATGGAAGAATGATCTCTTCACAAAAGTGGATATATGAGTTCACAGTGTCCGTGTACTCATCCAGATCATGCATGGCTCCTTTAAACATGCCCCAGTCAGATATTTCCATGCACGTTTCCAGCTTCTCCTCAGCTTCACTGGTCCGTATCTTCGTAGTGCTCACAACAGGTTTAGTGAGCTTCAATCTCTGTCTGTATGTGGGAATGAGGTGAACCATCACGTGATCAGATAATCCCAGCGCAGCGCGAGGAACAGCGCAATATGCGTCTTTCACTGTGGTGTAACAGTGATCCAGTGTGTTTAATCCTCTGGTGGGGCATTTAATAAACTGTTTGTAGCGGGGGAGATCGTGGCTCAGATTGCACTGATTAAAGTCGCCAGCCACAATAATCAGCGAGTCTGGGAAACTCCGCTCTGTGTGTTGAATGTGATCCGCGAGCACGCGCTGAGCTTCGCGCGTGTCCGCGTCGGGAGGGGCGTACACAGCGATCAGTATAAAAGAAGCAAACTCCCGCGGGGAATAAAAAGGCTTGCAGTTGGCATGAACTTGGTTCATCTCCGGCCGGTGTACAAAACAAACCCTGGATCAACCCTGAAATAAAAACACTTCTGAGAGAGAAGAAGAGGATCTTCAGGTCGGGGAATAGGGAGATGCTGAAGTCCGTACAGAGGGAGCTGAGGAGAAAGATCAGAGAAGGCAAGGACAGCTTCAGGAAGAAGATGGAGGACAAGTTGCAACAGAGCGACATCAGCGGGGTCTGGAGAAACCTCAAAACCATCTCTGGGCTCCAGAATACCTCCCCCCAGGCCACGGGGGGCAGGGAGTGGGCGAACAACCTGAATCTGTTTTTCAATAGGTTTGACCAACCGCCCTCCCCCCTGACTGCACAACAACCGCTGCTGCCTCTAAAGAAATCAAGTCCTGCTGCCCACTCCCCACTCCACCAACACCCCCCCACCCCCAACACACAGCCCCCCATCCTGACCCTGACCAGGACCCAGGTGAGGACGGAGCTGAGGAAGATCAAGGCGAGGAAGGCGTCGGGACCGGACGGCATCAGCGCAAAGCTCCTCAAGTCCTGTGCAGACCAGCTGTGTGGGATTGTGACGTACATCTTCAACCTGAGCCTGAAGCTGGGGAGGGTACCACAGCTGTGGAAAACATCTTGTGTGGTACCTGTACCAAAAACTTCCCACCCCAAAGACCTGAACAGCTACAGACCGGTGGCCTTGACGTCCCACTTGATGAAGACCCTGGAGAGACTGCTCCTTGCTCACCTCCGCCCCCTGGTGGAACCAGCGATGGATCCACTCCAGTTCGCCTACCAGCATGGCATTGGGGTGGAGGATGTGGTGATCTTCCTCCTTCACCGTTCTCTGTCCCACCTGGAGAAGCCCAGGAATATGGTGAGGATCATGTTCTTTGACTTCTCCAGTGCTTTCAACACCATCCAACCGATGATCCTGAAGGACAAGCTGCTGCGTGCAGGGGTGGACCAGCACCTGTCATCATGGATCCTGGACTACCTCACAAACCGGCCTCAGTTTGTGAGAACCCGGGACTGTGTGTCCGACACGATCATCAGTAGCACGGGGGCCCCCCAGGGAACGGTGCTGGCTCCCTTCCTGTTCACTCTTTATACTGCGGACTTCTCACACAACACAACACACTGCCATCTACAGAAGTTCTCTGATGACTCTGCGATCGTTGGCCTCATCTCCAATGGAGATGAAGCTGAGTACAGAGGGCTTATCCAGGACTTCGTAGACTGGTGCCATCGGAACTGCCTCCAGATCAACGCAAGGAAAACTAAGGAGCTGGTGGTGGACTGCCGCAGGCATGGGCAGCCCCTCACAGCACCAGTAAATATACAGGGAACAGACATCGAGATGGTGACATCCTATAAGTACCTGGGTGTTCATCTGAACAATAAACTAGACTGGTCACACAATACTGACGCACTCTACAAGAAGGGACAGCGCAGGCTGTTCCTGCTGAGGAGACTCAGGTCTTTTGGTGTACAAGGGGCGCTGCTGAAGACATTCTATGACACGGTGGTGGCATCAGCCATCACTTTTGGAGTGGTCTGCTGGGGCAGTGGCATTACAGCAGCCGATAGGAAGAGACTGAACAAACTGATTAAGAAAGCTAGCTCCGTCCTGGGGCAGCGCCTTGATCCGGTGGAGGAGATAGGAGAGAGAAGGACGGTGGCTAAACTGTCATCTCTGCTGGAGTCCGAGTTCCACCCTATGCAGGACGTACTGAATGCACTGAGGAGCTCATTTAGCAGCAGACTACATCATCCCAGGTGCACAACCGAGAGGTTTCGTAGGTCCTTCCTACCAACGGCTGTCAGACTGTACAACCTAAGCAGGGCTGCTCGCAGAGATAGCAAAAAGACGTAACAAACTAATAGTTTTTAAATGCAAAAGATGCAATAGACTTACACAATGGTCCCCTCCGGCATACAACTAGGAAAATACCGGTCGCTATGGAGGGTGAGAATATGTATGGGCACATAATCATACCATGTAGGATAACTAAGTAGAGGGTTATGCTGTTTCATCCCATCTAGCAACAATGCTCTGCACTGTGTGTGTTTATATATTTACATATTTATTCCATCTAGCTACAATGCTCAGCACTGAGTGTGTTCATATTTATATATCTATATATTTATTCCATCTAGCTACAATGCTCCGCACTGTGTTTTTATATATCTATATATTTATTCCATCTAGCTACAATGCTCCGCACTGTGTGTGTTTATATACTTACATATTTATTCCACCTAGCTGCAATGCTCCGTACTGTGGGTGTTTATATGTTTACATATTTATTCCATCTAGCTACAATGCTCTGCACTGTGTGTTTATATATTCATATATTTATTCCATCCAGCTACAATGCTCTGCACTGTGTGTCTGTGTGTGTGTATATATATATTTTATAGTAATATGTACATATGTATATTAGCTGCTCTTGCTTGCTTGTTTTTTTTTTCTTGCCTTCTGATTGTTGCTCTGAGTGTTGCTATCCCTGTGCTGTTGCAATCCTGGAATTTCCCCGTTGTGGGACTAATAAAGGCTTATCTTATCTTATCTTATAGCGTTCTCACTAATTTCCATCTGTAATCCCTGAGGCAGGCAGGAAGATTTTAAAATAAAAACAGCACGTATAGAAAGCAATTCAGGTCGGATTTCAGAATATAATACAAATCTTTATCCTTCACCTATTCTCCAGACTCTCAGTTTGACAACTAGTGGATTGGTTGTCTGATGTTCTTCTTTATTTTGGAATTAAAAAAAAAAGAAAGAATTCCAAGCAACTTTCTAAATAATATAAAAAAAAAAAAACAAACTTTAAAAATCATTTGGTGCAAATTAAGCCAAGCAATTAGAAATAATTACAACAGAGTGGAAAAATGTTTAAAAAATATCTCCTTCCGCTGAGCTAAATATTGGATATAATTTAAAGAAAAAATGTGTGGCTCTAATAGACAGTCTGCACATATAATTCACTGTCAAAAACCCCACAGATAGCAAGCTAGCAGTTATTCTGCAGAGAAAAAGTTGAAAACATCCTTAAAATAAAAGGCTCACATCTACAGCACTGTCACAGAATCTTCTCTCCTCTCTTTTTTTCTTTTTTCTTTTCAGATTGTGAGGAAAAACTGTCGGCTGTGGTTTCAGACAAGTATATCCATTTGACGGTGTTTCATAACAAAAGTACATAACAGACAACCATTCTGAAAACTGAATTGCTGTAGAGGGCTTTTATTTTTACATCACTCAGGATGTATTGAGCGGTGACGGTGAAAATAAATTTACACTAATTCAGACTTCGGTCATGTCTGGTGAAGTCAGCATTAATAGCGCAGGTAACTATAAGGTTATTGAGCAAGAATTTAAGGGTTGTTTCTCATTTTTAAGGATAATTAAGGTGTTGATTTTACATAATCACATTTAAGACTTTTTATGGACCTGTAGACACTAATGAGGCAGCTGTTTTTCGTTGTTTGTGTTCTCGTGGAGAATTTCTCTCCACAACAACCATACATGAACGCAAATTAATCTGTCCACACAGAATTAGACTCTGTTTTCCTCTGTGAGTTTACTTTCTCTGGATCTGTTCATGTCTTACTGAGAGTGGCAGGAAGCTGCCGCTGTCCGTGCTTCTCCACATGTACTGAGGACGGAGAGGCTGAGCGGCGCTCTGTGCAGCTGCCGTCAGATGTGACACAGTCACGCATGGTTGACAACGTAATAAATAATTTAAAAAATATATATTTTACTTCATAAAAGTATGCGTTTCCATTGAGAAATGTATCCAATTGCAATAAACAAGAATTTAAAAAATAGAATAATCAAAATGAACTTCATTACTTTCCATGTGTTTTGAGATATAACTGCAGGGAGCCGCAGCATAGGGGCTGAAGGGCCGTGGGTTGCCAGTCCCTGGTCTAAACTATAGAAGGTATTATGGCCTTACTGTTAGTAGAAGCTGTTCATCCATTGTACTATTATGAATACACAATAAAGAGGTGGAAATTACAAGTAAAAGTTACAATAGATTATCAGACAGTGTAATCTGTCAAAATGACAGCCTGCAGATTTTTTTTTTTGTTAATGATAAACAAAATCTGTCAGTGACAGACAATATTCAGTTTCAGCAATTTCTGCATTAGACATAAATCCCAGTATAGAAGAGTGCATCTCCCACCACATCCTATGGCTGTGGGTCAAAGGAAGGTTTTGCACAAAGAAAATGATCCGTTGAGTAATTTTTTGAACCCCAACACTTCTGCTTTTTTTTCTGAGCAATGAACAGCAGCAACAGGTCCAACAAAGTTGCATTTGCATTCACATATGATGTGACGTGCACTGTGCTTGCTGCAGGGGTAGGCCGCAGAGCAGGGGAGCAGCAGCCTAAGAAGTGTCTCATGCTGGTGGTGTGAATATTGTCATAAAAACGCAGACATCATGCAGACATGACACGTGTGGTGTGAACCCAGCGGCACATAGATGGAGCATGGAGTGCATATTATCGTTCATCTGTGTTGATGCTGACAGTGTTATTTGCTGTAGTTATTAATTAATATAGCTACAGTTATAGTTCTTGGTGTGGATGGCCCTTTAGTGACACCATTTACTCGTTAAAAGAATGGCCGGCTCAATCACCCAATTCCTTTCTGGTCAGTGTCTGTTAGAGCCGTGGTTCTGAGAATGACACTGACCCACACTTCTCAGAAAAGAAATGTAGTTTATAAAAGTTCCATATGGTACTTTTAAAGTACCTACAAGTACCTGGGTGTTCATTTGAACAATAAACTAGACTGGTCACACAATACCGGCGCACTCTACAAGAAGGGACAGCGCAGGCTGTTCCTACTGAGGAGGCTCAGGTCTTGTGGTGTACAAGGGGTGCTCCTGAAGACCTTCTACGATTCGGTGGTTTCATCAGCCATCACTTTTGGAGTGGTCTGCTGGGGCCGCAGCATCACAGCAGCTGACAGGAAGAGACTGGACAGACTGATCAAGAAAGCTAGCTCTGTCCTGGTGCAGCGCCTTGACCCAGTGGAGGAGATAGGAGAGAGAAGGATGGTGGCTAAGCTGTCATCTCTGCTGGAGTCCGAGTCCCACTCTATGCAGGACATACTGAACGCACTGAGGAGCTCATTTAGCAGTAGGCTACATCATCTTAGGTGCGCGACCGAGAGGTTTCGCAGGTCCTTCCTACCTACGGCTGTCAGATTTTATAACCTAAGCAGGGCTGCTCACAGAGATTGTAAAAAAACCAAAACGTTACGACCTAATAGTATTGAATGGAAAAGACGCAGCAGACTTACACAAAATGGTCCCTTCCAGTATACAGCTAGGACAACATCAGTCGCTACGGAGGGTGACAATATGTATGGGTACATATTCATGCTATGTGGGGTAACTAAATAGACGGTTATGCTGTTTATTCCATCTAGCTACAATGCTCCACACTGTGTATATACATTTATATATTTATGTGTACATGTGTATATTCACTGCTCTTATTTTCTTATCTTCTAAATTATTGCTCTGAGTGTTGCTGTCCCTGTGCTGTTGCAATCCTGGAATTTCCCCATTGTGGGACTAATAAAGGCTTATCTTATCTTATCTTAAAGGAGCTATTTATAGTTTTATTCCAACAGGGTGGCAGCACTGTACCAAACAGTACCTGGGAAGATCAGCTAAACTGCTGAGAGCTATGCCACAGACATAAAGCTAACACTAGACTGTGCATCGCTAGTATTTTCATGGCAAACAGAGCCACCATATTGGCTAGGTAACTGTCGTTTTGACAGCTGCAGCATTGTGATAACAGGGTATACTAACAATTGTTCATTGTATTTATTATAATCATATAAGTAAGCTATGTGTATGAAACATTATGAACACAAATACAGACTCCCACTGCATTCTGTAGTGCATGTACAGAACAATAATGCCGATTGAAAGAGTAACGTCTTGCCTCTGTGCTGGACTCCTTATTTCAGCCAGCACGTCAGCAGTGGTCACACGCAGACACAGGCGTTTGTTTCTTTAAGACCAACAATCTCATCCTCTGTTGAGTTCATCCTGGTAACTTTATTATGCTACCATTTCCCACACAATTTATACAGTTACCTTAAAACTGATACTGCCAGTCTTTTATTATTATTTTTAATTAATAATTATTGTTTAGTATTGTGACCAAGCAGGCGGGTGGTGAAGCCCAGCTGATGATATCCTTGCATACGTAGAAGAATTTCTTAAAAAGTTGATACTTGGGTGCTGAAAACAGTACATCAGTGTTTAAATAAGTAGTAACATGGTAAACATGAACATATTTTTCCCTTTATTCTCTACCACTATCAGTTTAGTTTAGTTTATTGGTTTATTTGTCAGGGACCATGTACAGAAAAAAACATTAAACACAGGGTAAAGATGCTCTGTACCAGATTATAGCGTTCTCACTACTTTCCATCTGTAGTCCCTGAGGCAGGCAGGAAGGTATTAAAAGAAAAACAGCACATATAGAAAGCAATTCAGGTCGGGTTTCAGAATCTGTTGACCCTGAGACAAGCAGGGAGTAAGTTTTAAAGGTAAAAAGATAAGAGAGACGGCACACGTAAAAAACAATTTAAGAGTACAATTTCCAAATCCCACTTAAGGAGATTTCAGACATTGAAAATGAGGGCTGTTTATTTCATATAATATTCAACTTCTTGAGCCAGAGTGAAGAAAAAGCAGTAGAATAAAGAAAATGCAGTACAGACATAGCCTATGTGGCACAATTACATGTGCTTCTTTACATCCCTAATATGTTGGCTGTGCTTGGCCGACTGTGACTAGCCTGGCGTTAGTGACGTCCAGTCTAGTGTTTTAGATGTATATAGCTGTGGCGGTCACAACTGGCCCTGCAGCTAAAACGGTGGTACTACAGGACGGTTGGCGCAGCCATAACTGTGAATTCAGTACACATCTCTGGAATGAAATACACTGGCATCTTTGGTATAACATTATAACTGTCGTTTACCAATTCTCTAATTGCAATTTTATGTATTTTCTTTATATTTTAAAGTGGAAATGGCTTCTTTAAAAAACAGTTATAACTCCAAGGAGCTGCTACCAGCACTATAGTCAGCCATCTTCTGTGGGGACTTGCTTGTATGCACTTTTCTTTATGTAGCCCCATTGCTGTTTTTAGTGAGGATAGAAAAACTCCTGTGCAGTCCTTTCCCCATTTTAAACAGAAATGCAGGGATTGCGTTCCCCGGTAGGTTTCATTAATCTTCTTTGGTAACATTTGTCTCTGTCTCTTTCCTCCCCGATGCAATGTGCCACAGCTCTGCTCTAGACACAGTGCTGGGTATACCAGTGGCAGTGAAAAAACTGTGTCGGCCCTTCCAGAACCAGACCCATGCTAAGCGTGCCTACAGGGAGTTGGTGCTTCTCAAATGTGTCAACCACAAAAATGTAAGATGTGAAAGTGTGCTTTATGGTTAATGTAGAAATGTATACATATTAGTAATCCCAGATTACAGTCAGCCTTGTCCTGTAGTTTAAACGTAGGTAGAAATTTGATTCCTTTTATGCAACTTGCCGTAAGAGAATAGTGGCAAATGTCTTTGTTTTCTTAGCTTTGAGACATTGTTTCATATAATGAAGAACACTGTGCAGTGCTGATAAAGTTTGTTGCTTTCAATAACAGTGTCCCTACAAACCCTCTCTGCTCTGCTCTCTGTTGGCTTACTCTCCAGAGTGACGTGGGTGTAAATGGGAGAGTGACGGGAGACTAATGGCCTGTCTCTTTCCTTGCAGATCATCCGGCTGATCAATGTATTCACGCCTCAGAAGTCTCTGGAAGAATTCCAGGATCTGTATGTTGCACTTGAGTATTTTTTTTTTTTTGGGGGGGGGGGGGTTATAATACAGTAAATGAGATCCTAGATTTAACAGTTTCAGCTTTGTTCTTTATATAAGACCTCTTCTTTCTCTTCTCATTCAGAACTTTTTTTTGGTTTCCTTTTAATGTCCTTCCTGCACTTGCAGCGCCTACTCTAGTGTTAGATCAAACAGTCTTTATGTGCTGTGACACTTACAGGCTTTAGTTTGTTTCAGTCAGACTAGTGTGGCTCATTTTGTCTGGTGAGAACATGGTAATCACACTCAGGCGTGCACCAAAACAACCGCACCGAGACCACCTCTCTTAATCTGAATCGTCTGGCGAACTCTGGTGCGGTCCTCCAGGTGAGAAACCATACCGAGCTACAGCGGAAACAAAAGATAGAAAATACATGATTTCAGGGCATTACAGGTACAGCTCAAAAAAATAGAATATCATGAAAAAGTTCAATATTTTTTGTCACTTATTTCAGAAATTGAAACCCATATATTATATAGATTCATTACACAGATAGTGATATATTCCAAGTGTTTATTTATTTTAATCTTGATGATTATGGCTTACAGCCCATGAAAACCCCAAATTCAATTTCTCAAAAAATTAGAATATTACATAAAATTAATTTTAAAAAATAGGGTTTTTTTGTACCTTTGTTTTTTATTCACTTTTAACACAGTAACTAACCATACAGTAAAAAAAACAAAACAAAACAAAAAACAGAAAAAAAGGGGGGGAACAAATGTTGGAGCATCAAGTTTTTAGTTTCCAGCTCTAGATTCTTCTGGTTTTTCCAGTTTTTTTGGTTATTCTTTCAATTTCTGTCTCGTTGTTGTGCTTTGTATTGTGTCCATTTCCACCATTTTTTTTCATATTGTCCTTCTTGCATTCTCTGTCGATATGTTAGTTTTTCCATTAGATGTACAGTATATCCTCAACAATGTCAGTCCATTGTTCTTGGTCAGGAAGAACTTCTGATCGCCATTTTCTTGTGATTGTTTTTTTTACATGCAATCAGCATAATTTTAATTAGATATCTGTCTTCAGCCTTTATTACATTGTCCCTTTTAAGATCACATAAATACATCAGGTTACAGTTCATTGGTATATTATATCCTAATATCCTCTGTATTGTCACATGAATAGATTTCCAGAATGATGAGATTTTGCAGCATTTCCAAAACACATGCGTGTGGTCTGCATTTTGAGCCCCACAGCCCCTCCAGCACATAGATTTAGTATTTGTATATTTTCTTTGGATCTGTGGTGTAATGAAATAGCGAATCAGGTTTTTCCATCCAAATTCCCTCCATGCCCTTGAACTTGTTGATGTGTGTTTTCCATATTTCTTGCCAGTTTTCTTCTGTTATGTTTAAATTTAGCTCTTTCTCCCATTTCTCCTTTATATAGTTACTTGAATGTTTGTTTGCCATAAGTTTCTGATACAGTTTTGAAATAATTCTTATTTTATTTCCTGCATACGAGCTTAAAATGAATTGTATAATCTCAGTCACATCTGTGTGGAGGTTATGCCTAATCCTTCTCATATAATAATCTTTCATCTGCAGATATATGAAGAATTCAGATTTTTCTAGTTTAAATTTTCTTCTCATGTTTACAAAGCTCTCGAAATCTTTTTTTCCCATAATCCCCCATACTGTGATTCCCTTGTTCACCAGATTTTTGTATCCCCTATCTTGCTTTGCTGGTTCAAACTGACTGTCAAATGCTACCCATTTCAATAGTTTTATGTCCTCCTTTATATTATACTTTTGTACTATTTTATACCACAGTTCCAAAGTAAATTTAGTGATTGGGTCTATTTGTTTGATTTGCTTATATGCATCCTTATCTCCCGTTATGCTTTGTACTGGGAGTCCCTCAATTTCCTTTTCCATTTCTTTCCATTTTGCCTCGTATCCTCTGTGACACCAACATATAATATATCTTATTTGTGCTGAGTAGTAATATTCTTTTAGACTGGGTAGACCCATGCCGCCTTTCTCTTTTGGTAACTGGAGAGTTTTATATTTCACTCTTGGCTTTTTACCTCCCCAAACAAATCTTGATATCATCCTGTCCCACTTTGAGAACTGGGCACCAGGAATCTCTATTGGTAGAGCCTGGAAGAGGTAAAGCAGTCTAGGTTGTATGCTGATTTTGGCTGTCTCAATTTTTGAATTCAGATCAATGTTTAAGATTGACCACCTATCAATATCTTTTTTTTTATTTCTTGTTCCAACCTATCATAGTTTGCTTTGTAAATTTTACTTAAAGTAGAACTGAACTCACCTTTTTGCCAAAAAAGTAGAATAGCAGATTAATTCCTTATTACCTATTGTATTTTTCAACACATAAAAGAAATTTTTAGGCCGTGCGATGGCCAAGCTATAAGCCGATAAACTTTTGCCTCTGGCTGGCAGTGCCAAACAAACCGGAAGTAGTGCAGACGACGCTGCGTGACGTCACGAGTGTGACCCTTATCAAAACAACAATGGCAGATGATAGCAGTTCCAGCAGTCAAGAACACCAGAGTTTTCAGAGTGAAGAGGCATTCAGGATCGGTGACAAGACAGAGGAGGATGCAGGAGTGTCAAGTGAACAGGAAGAGAGCGAGGGAGGCATCGAACCGTACAGATTAGAGCCAGAATTTTCGGGGGATTCCAGCACCGACTCAGACCGCAGCAATGATGGGGAGGAGAGTCGCTTATTGAATACAGAATGGTGAGTCTTTACTTTGGCATGTTTGGGGTGTCAGGATAAGGAAAATTAACAATAAAAAAGAAAGGGGGAAAAAAAACATCAGCATTTTTCCAACTTATTACAGTTATCCCTCACTTATCGCGTTTAATGCGGTCTTCCTTCGCTGGGTATAGGCGCTCGGCAGGGAGCGAAGCTGGGTAAAACGTCTCGGCCAATCAGCTTGCGAGGTGAAACGTCTCGGCCAATCAGCTTGCGAGATTCCCGAGCGGGCTGGGGAGCCGGGGAGAGCGGCTCTCCGTGTTGATACCTGATGTTCTAATGTAGTCTCCCTGCCTTCTCATTAGAACATCAGGTATCAACACGGAGAGCCCGCACAGCTCAAAATCTACCTCTCTGACCACCGCTCCACTCCTCTCCGCCCACCTCTTCACTGCTCGGGAATCTCGCAAGCTGATTGGCCGAGACGTTTCACCTCGCAAGCTGATTGGCCGAGACGTTTTACCCAGCTTCTCTCCCTGCAGAGCGCCTTCTTTATCGCTCGTGTTGCATAGTGGCACTTTTCGCTGTTCTCTTGTGCCTTTTTGTGCAAAATAGTGCTTGTGATGCCCTTGGGGGGGGGGGGTGACGCTACTTCGCGGTTTTTCACTTTTCGCGGTCGGTTCTGGTCCCCATTAAACGCGATAAGTGATGGATCACTGTATATCTAGAAACGCATCGCTTCCCGGTCGCTTTTCCTTCCCCTTTCTTTTCTTTCGTCGCCATGACAGCTTTCCTTGGCCACTGAACAGATCTTCCCAGGTGTTGGAAGTGTTTTGTAGTCGACTATCACGACAAAATGCACCAAAAACAACCAGTGTCGACGTGCTCGCAATGGTAAACATGAGGACTGGGTCACACTTGTGACATCACGCGGAACTCCGGCTGCGCTTCGGCGGATTTGTCTGATTTTTCAGGGCGGGAAATTCAAAATCGCGATTTTCTCCAAGATTCCGGGATTTGTGGAGGGGGTGCCAATGATAAATTATCTTTATAATTGTATGTACTATCACCCAGTGCCGTTCAATGCCGTTCAGTTCAGTTCACCTTTAAATCTTTGGGTATGTTCACTCCAAGGTATTTTATTTCTTTTTGTTTCCAGTTTAGTTTGATCTTACCAGTTATCTGGTTTAAAGGGTTATAGTGGAATGTCAGTATTTGTGTTTTTGTTATGTTTATCTTGTATCCTGATAATTTTCCAAAATTTTCTATCAAGACCATCATTTCCATTATTGATTCATCTGGTTGTTCAAGGTAAACTATAATATCGTCTGCAAACAGCCCAATCTTGTGTTCCGCTCCCTTTATTGTTACACCTTTTAATTTCTTATTTTGTCGCATCGCTTGAGCCAGTGGCTCTATGAACAGAGCAAACAAGGTGGGCGATAGGCAGCATCCCTGCCTAGTTGATCTTTGTATATTTACTTTGTCTGTTAAGCTACCGTTTATCTTGATTCTTGCCACAGGTTTTTGATACAGTGTCTTTATGCATTGCACTGATTTTTCATTAAATCCAAAGCGTTCCAGCACAGTATATATGGGCTGCACGGTGGCGCAGTGGTTAGCACTGCGGCAGCACAGTTTACCCTTGGCCGGGGGATCGTGGGATCGTGGGTTCGATCCCAGCCCCCCGACCAACAGTGATCTGTGTGGAGTTTGCATGTTCTCCCCGTGTTGCGTGGGTTTACTCCGGGATTTCTCCGGTTTCCTCCCACATGCCAAAAACATGCATGTTAGGTTAATTGGCTGTTCTAAATTGTCCCTAGATATTTGTTTCCTATAGGCCCTTAGAATAGAGGGTTAGTGTTAATGAAAGCGCTTTGAGTGGTCTTTGTGACTAGAAAAGCGCTATATAAGTGCAGGTTAGTTAGTTAGTTAGTTAGTATATAGAAACATCCAATTAACCCTATCGAATGCTTTTTCTGCGTCTAAACTCATTATTACTGCGTTTTTCTTTTCTTTATGTATTTGATTAATTATGTGTATTGTTCTCCTGATATTATCATGTGTTTGACGTCCCTCTATAAAACCAGCTGATCCTCCTCTATCAATTCTGTCAAGAATGTCTTTATTCGTTTACAGATAATTGTTGTATATATTTTATAATCCACATTTAATAAAGAGATTGGCCTATAATTTCCACATTGTTCCTTATCTTTTCCTGGCTTTAGAATAACTGAAATAATGGCTTCGTTCCATGATGGAGGTATTTTGTTGTTGTTTAATGTCCAGTTAAATGACTTTAGGAGCTGTGGCATGAGTTCTTCTATAAACAGTTTATAGAACTCAGAAGGGTATCCGTCACTACCTGGTGATTTACCATTTTTTAGTGACTTAATCACATCTTTAATCTCTTGTGTTGTTATTTCTGCTGTTAGCTTTTCATTTTGTTGATTTCCTATTGATGGCAAGTCCAATGTGTATAGAAATTTTTTTATATCCTTAACATTTGTCTCTTCGGGTTGCAAGTATAGTTCTTGATAGAATTTATGGAATATTTCTTCGATGTTTTCTGGGGTAACTGTGGATTTATTTGTGATGGGGTCCTTAATCTTATATACATTATTCACTGTTTGTTGTTTTCTTAACCGTTTTGCCAACAGTTTTGTGGCCTTTGGCCCTATTTCATAATATTTTTGTTTTAAATATCTATTTTTCTTTTCGATTTCATCAATTTGTATTTATTTTATCTTTATTTTTTCTTCCTTAATTTCTTGATATATTTTTGGGTCATTTGTGTTTTGATGTTTACGTTCTAATTCCCTCAGTCTTTCACATCTTTGTTTATATGATTCTGTCATATCCGGCTCTAGGGAGCCGGGCAATCAGAGCCAGGGACAAGCCAGTGAGTCGAGATGGTTTATTTTGGGTAAGGGATAAGGAATGAGGAGAGCACAGATACTCATGCAGAGGTACACTCACAGGTTGCACAGCGCAGAGGTAAGCAGCTCGTACCGGACGTGGGGGTAGCAAGACGTACATCCTCACAGCGGGATACAAACACAGGAATGCTGCAAGGGGAGTTGAGGCTGACACCAGACGAAGGGGCTTCAGCCTAGCAGTGCTTATGTCGCAGCCCCGAGTCATCGAGGCTGCTCCTATTTATCCTCATTGGCAGCGCCCCAGCTGATGAAGACTAATTGGCCCCAGCCGTCCATAATGCTGCCAGCTGGGGCCAGCTGAGACGCCGCTCAATGGGAGGCAGGGATGAGGGAAAACACGGGCTCAGTGCCGAGACGGCATCTCAACCCATGGTGACAGAGCCCCTCCCTCAAGGTCGGGCTCCTGAACGACCAGGAACATCCCAGCCCCCCCCCCCCCCACCACCTAGGGTGGGAGGAAGGGAGGCGGACCGGAGGGGAAGAAGCCAAGGGAAGGACAACACCAATGGGGCAATGTAGGGTAGCGGGAAAGAAAAACCCAAATACAATACTGACAAAACTGAATAATTAACCCAGGTACAGATGGGGAGAAGAACTGGGTCAACACGCCGGTTACATACTACCCAGAGAGTACCAACCATGCGTGACCCAGAGCAAGAAAAAAAAAAAGAACCACCAAAAAGGTACAGGGCAAAAAATGCTGAGTATGGTCAAATAAAGGGAAAACACAATACACAGCACCAATATAAGTACATACACACAGTCACCAAGAAAAGTGACTGGAACAAATGGACAATTACAGAGCATGGTGTTACGGAAAACAAGGCACATGACTCTATAATGAACCAACAGGGCATAAAAAAGAAATACTGAGTGCAGGCAAAGAAAAACCCACACACATGAATATATAAATACCCACAGTCACCTAAAGAAATGAAAGTGACTGGAATGAATGGGCAACTGCAGAGTATGGTCTGAAAGGGAACAAAACATAACTCTACAATGCAAAAACGAGACTAAAAACATGGTACAAAAAATAAAATGCTGGGTACGAGGGAAGGAAAACGCACAGCACTATAAATACACATCCACCAACAGGACAGACATTACACCCAAGTGACCTTAATAACGATAAAAGAAAAAGTGACACCCGAGGTGTATGGCAGGCAGAGTCCAAAAATAGCCGAGATGGCTCCGGAGATCTCCCCGCCCATTGTCCAGCTGGCGAATCAGGGGAAGAAGTGTTCGGACGGCGAACTCTGGACCCAGATCCCAGGAATCCAGTCCACCGGCAGCCGAACCAGGCTGCCCAGAGGGAAACACAGACCAGTGGGGGGAACCAGATCACCGAACCGAAAGTTTTGCGGGTCGGGTCGTCGACCCGCATCACTCAACCACCAGGACCGTTGAGACGGACGAAGGGTCAGAGCGGATCCCGGTGGAAGAGGCTCAGGGGAGAGCCGATGACGAGGGCGGCGGGCCTCAGGGAAACGGCCACCTCCTCACCGGACCTGGACAACACTGGGGCAGCACCCACGTCGGACCCCGATCGGGCCTCAGGCGAACCCACGTTGGACCCCGATTGGGTCTCGGGCGAACCCACGTTGGACACTGCACCAGAACCGACCGCCAACGTTGAACCCGGACCCTCCAGCACCACGAGGAACAGCAACTCCTCGCCGGTGACCCTGGAAGAAGGCTCAGAAGAGAAAACAGAACCGGGATCAGGATCACCGGCAGCGCCAGAACCCGGCGAGACGAGCTCAGACGCAGCGGGCGGCTGCACCCTGCTCGTCTCCCCTGGAGATAGGCTGAAGTGCTCAAAGATAAAAAGAGAGAAAAGAAAGGAGAGCACTCGCCTGATCTCGGGTCCTGACGCCGTCCAGGACTGCGAAGATCCAGGATCCGTCGTCAGGAGGTCGTTGTCAGGCTCCCATCTAGCCGCGTCGGGCCCCGCAGCCAGCACGATGGTCAGCGCAGCTTGAGATCCCTCCAGCTCAGGTAACCCCGCCGACGACCCACTCGGCGTGAAGCCAGAAGAATCTCGTCCCGCTGGACCGAACCGCTCCTCCGTGGAGACCCGGGGACGCTCAGTCGTCGGCGTAGACTCCACGCAGCAGTCAGTCCCCCTCCTCCGTCCGCAATGTAGCTGCGGAACCACAGGCCCTCTCCATATCCCACCACGTTGACCCGGAGCCGGGGACCGCTCGGCGGAGAGAGACACAGAGGATGCGGGATTAGGAAAACAGGTTACAGCAGGTGGGGAGAGTTCAGGGAGCTGCGAACCCTGAACTTCTCCTCCAGGGATGTGACAGAGCAAATCATTAAGCAGGTGTGAAAAAACAATGACTTGCCTGCCCCCTGGAGGTTGAGTATCGCCTGCTGTAGTGGAATCTGCTTCTTCCTCTCCCCGCCCGGCGATAACGGAGGACCCCCCGGGAATTCGTCTGAGGATCGCTCGCGTTGTCTCCAGCAGAGAGCTCACCAGGCCGGGATTCCAGGCACACACAGCGGTCAGGAAGCGCGTCGAGGAGGAGAGGGAAACAGCCGGGGTGAGCCAGCCCGAATGTCCAGGAATGACAGCGGGGGAACGAGGCTCAGGGGACGAGGCTGTAGAATCTCCACACTGATGAGGCGAAGGGATGACAGCTGCGTGGGAGGAACGGTCCTGACGATGACCCAGAACTGGATCCGGACGAGGTTCGTGCAGAGGTGACTCGGCGATGTGATGACGACTACTCCCAGGGAACGAAGCGAGGGGGAGACCCAGGATTCGCCGCTCCAGATCGGAGATCGAGACGAGGGAGGCGTCGAGCACGGGAAAGCTTCGTAGCCCTGAAGTCCTCACCATCAATCTCACTGCCGCCGCCACATGCCTGAAGGTGGTGACAGGAAACACAGTAGAGCTCGCGACAGCCACTCGACCCCGGACATAACTGCTGTCAGCTGCGGCTCCTTGAAGGGAATCCCGAGTGACGTGACGCAGGTCGGGGGAAGTCCTCTGGTTGGCGCGAACTCCCGGACTGGAATGGCGGCAGGAACGGGACTCCGAAGCGGGGAAAGACGTCGCCCACTTCGACTCCCTGCCGGGATTTCCATCCACCCCGTGGAGCTTCTCTTGCTGTGTACCTGCAGCGTCTATCCTGGCACTGTCCTCCAGATGGTACAGAGAGTGAGGGTGACAGTCCAGGAGTTCCTCAGCACGGCCCGGATGCCAGCGTCTCGCGTTGGAGGCGTCGTGCAGGGTGAAGAACGTCCCGTCGACAGCCTCCGAGATGGACCTCAGCTCGTCGCCCTGGCGCCGGAAGTGACTCCTGGGAAACGGCATGCTAGCAGCGCTGACACCCGGACAGAAAGGTACATTTCCACAGCGACTCACGGCCGCCGGCAACTCTTCTGGCTGCGACATACTGTCATATCCGGCTCTAGGGAGCCGGGCAATCAGAGCCAGGGACAAGCCAGTGAGTCGAGATGGTTTATTTTGGGTAAGGGATAAGGAATGAGGAGAGCACAGATACTCATGCAGAGGTACACTCACAGGTTGCACAGCGCAGAGGTAAGCAGCTCGTACCGGACGTGGGGGTAGCAAGACGTACATCCTCACAGCGGGATACAAACACAGGAATGCTGCAAGGGGAGTTGAGGCTGACACCAGACGAAGGGGCTTCAGCCTAGCAGTGCTTATGTCGCAGCCCCGAGTCATCGAGGCTGCTCCTATTTATCCTCATTGGCAGCGCCCCAGCTGATGAAGACTAATTGGCCCCAGCCGTCCATAATGCTGCCAGCTGGGGCCAGCTGAGACGCCGCTCAATGGGAGGCAGGGATGAGGGAAAACACGGGCTCAGTGCCGAGACGGCATCTCAACCCATGGTGACAGATTCCAGTTTAGACTTTTTTGCTTTTCCTGATTCAACCATTAATTTACCTCTTAACACGGCTTTTAGTGCATCCCATAGTATTGTTGGGTCCTCTTCTCCATTATCATTCTCCTCAATATACTTATTTATGTTTAACTTTATTCTTTCTTTCATTTTCTCATCATTTAATAGTCCTACATTAAGTTTCCATGTTGTTTGTCGTTCTCTATTGTTTAAATATATTTCCATGTATACAGGATTATGATCTGATATTTCTGCCCCTCCAATCTGACATTTTCTCACCCTGTGTCTGTCACCTTCATTCATAAGGAAGTAATCTATTCTAGAGTGTACTTTTTGGACTGCTGAATAATGTGTGTAGTCTTTTTCGAGTGGGTGCAGGTCCATATGTCTACCATACCCATTTCTGCCAGTGAGGTTCTTATGAACTTTGTTACATGTTTTTTTGTCTTCTTAACACTTGTTGTGTCAACTTCATGATCCATGACGGCATTTAAGTCTCCTCCACAAATTAGGACTCCTTCACTGTGTGTTGCTATTAGGTCAAACAGATGTTGAAAAAGCCCTCGTCACTTTCTGGTGGGGCATAGATGTTCACTAATGTGATCTGCATACCATCTATTCTTCCCTTTACTATTGCGTATCTGCCTTCTTTATTCTGGATTTATTGTTCACAGTCAAATTGTATTTTATTTGAAATTAGTATCATAACCCCCCTTTTAGTTCCTCCTTTAAATGAACTGTAGTAGGAGTTCTTATAGCCAAATCTCTTTAATTTCTCATGTTCTGTCTTGTTCAAATGTGTCTCTTACGTAAATATAATTTCGGCTTTTTCCTTCTTGAGTTTTCTTATTATTCTTTCCCTTTTAACAGGTGAGTTCAGACCATTCACGTTTAATGTCATTATCTTAAGATTTTTAACCATATTCATGTTTTTCCATTTTTTTAACTTGTGCTCCTAACCCCTTTAACAACAAAACTAACGCATATATGAACAAAAACACATTAAAGAACCTCGACCTCCGAACTTTGGGTCTTTCTTTTGCCCATTGGTCCCTGTTGGAGGGTGGAGGGAATGTCCTCACCGAGTGAGGGGTCCTCCCTAGACCTGTAGTTACTACCCAAGTAATTAACATTAGTCTAGAAATGTCCAACAAAAATCACTTTAACCTCTCCCAGTCGTTTATTTACTTCTTTTATCTTGTCTTCTTGGCCTTCATTTATTCTATGCGCTTCTTAATCTTTGTTATAATCTAAGCTTTCCATTGAAAGCCTTGCAGTTTTTCTTGGGCTCGGTGCACCACGTCCATCTCCCGTCCTCTGCTGCTCACTCGCCTCCACTCCGGCTGTCTTGGTGCTCTCTGTGTCGCCCCTGCTTCAGCCGCTTCCTCGGGTACGCTCACCACAAAGCCTCGCTCCTTCATGTTCCGCGCTGCTTCTCTAGCCGTGTTGTAGGTTTTCACTCCATCATTCCAATGAATTCTCATCTTCGTTAGTGGCGTTTGAAATCTAATTTTTTTCTCTTTCAGCATTTTTTTAATGTTGGCATATTTCTTTCGCTGCTTCACAATTTCTGTCGGGTAGTCATGGTCAAAGAATATCTGTTTGCCGCCAACTCGTATCTTTTTTTTCTACGTTTGTGTCAGAATTCTTTCCTTTATGTCATATTTTAAAAAGTTTACCACAACTGACCTGGGTGCAGAGTTTGAGTTTGGTTTCTGTGCCAATGCTCTGTGTGCACGTTGGATCTGCAGGTCTGTTTCATTGGGCAACTCAAGCTCTTTTTTTAACCTCTTGCGCTCCGTTGTACCGCGGACGGGCAAGTCTCTGCGTCCTAGAGGACGCATGGTGTAGATGGTGATGTAGGTGGTGATGGTGATGTAGTGGCGTCCAAGCGCGCACTGAAAATAAAAGCTGCAGACACAGCCGCGAACAGATTAGTTCATCTGATTGACCTCTCATTCGACTAATAAGAGCCTTGAATTGGGTTTCTGAAACCTTGAAGGACCAATGACTGAAAACCTAGCCAGAAGGGCCCGCCTGCTGTGAATGCAGTGAGCCAATTGAAGCAGAGAAGTTCGCAAGCTGTTTTTTTTTAAGGCTGGGTGAAGACTGACTGCTGGAGCGGATCAAAAAAGGATTAGACGTTATGAGACATTATGATTTCTTCCATGGTCATAGACCGACGGAGGCTGACGACGAAGGCTGAGTGACACACACGCCTTCGCCAGTCTTTTTTTAATTACTACTGTTATTTGTTTTGAAAAATCGTTCGCCAAAAACCGCAATCATGGAAGCACAAAACCGCAATAATGGAATTATGTTTTGACCGGGTCGCGAGACCAGAACCAGAGCGGACCAGCGTCGCGTTCGTCTGACAATGAGGAAGAGAAGTTGGCCAGGACAATGTGGCTGTGAAGAGGTAAGGTGTTATAAGCCAAATTATTTTTTATCCCTGAAAATTGTAATCCAAAATGACTTTTGACCGATCGGTAAATTACAACTGTGCTTCGCGGCGCAGTTCGTGCGGGGTTGTTCGCCGCGTACAGGCTGTGAACGCCCCCCCCACCCCCGCTATTCTTCTGCAGCGAGGGGGGGGGGGGCCGCGGTGATTGCGCTGCTGTCCCACATCACCACATGAGGCTAATCCGTTGTGTAGCGATGGCCAAAGTCCATCCTCTGTAGCGAGCGGGGGGGGGGGGACAAACCGCCCCCCCCACACACACACACAGACAGCCCTGAATGTGACCTTTCATTAGAGCGCAAAATGAAGCTTCTATATTGAATCATTCAAAAGTTACAGACGTTTTTCCAAACTGTGCCATTTGGCACAGTTCCAAAACGCCTGGGAACTACCTGGGGAAAAAGCTGTGTAATACATTCATTTTTTGTGGTATTGTTACAAAATTGGGACCTCAGCTGGATAACACTTGGTTCTACATTTCTGTTGCATTTTCCAGCCCGGATCTGAAGCTGTGTGTTATTTGCAAACATTTGTATCCAAAAAAACACCCAGGCCAAATTTATTTTCTTCAAGTTCAGTATGTTTAGATGACTGTAACTCAGTGGCCGGAGCACTTAGAGAGATCATGTTTTTTTTGCCAAAAAATTCAAAGTGTTTTCTTTTAAATGAGACCAACCCCATGAAGATGCTGCAAAGGGTTGAAGAACAGCTTTCGATTTACTTTGGGCACATTATTTTTTGGCGTTTTTAGGAAAATTGACCGGAGTGCAAGGGGTTCAATTCAATTCAGTTCAATTCAACTTTATTTATATAGCGCCATTTCACAACAACAGTCATCTCATAGCACTATCAACTGTAGGGGGAACCCCCACAGTTGCAGCAAGACCCCAGCAATCAGGCGATCCCCTGTGAGCAAGCACTTGGCGACGGTGGAGAGGAAAAACTCCCTTTTAACAGGACGAAACCTCCAGCAGAACCAGGCTCAGGGAGGGGCAGTCATCTGCTGCGACTGGCTGGGGGGTGAGGGGATAGAGAAGAAGAAAAGAACAGACATGTAGAGAGCAAACAGCACGATGGGGACTCAATCTATGGGAGAGAACAAACAAAAGTTAATGACCAGCAAAAAAAATATTTCATTGAGAGTGAGGAAAGGAGTGAGGCCCAGTGCATTACTGGAGGTCCCCCGGCTGACTAAACCTATTAGCAGCATAACTAAGGGAAGGTTCAGAAACACATGATCCCTCCCTAATTGTAGGCTATATCAAAAAGGTAGGTTTTAGCCCTATTCTTAAAAACAGAGAACGAGTCTGACTCCCGAATCCAGATTGGCAGCTGATTCCACAGGAGAGGAGCTTGATAACTGAAGGCTCTGCCTCCCATTGTACTTTTGAAGATTCTAGGTATTACAAGTAATCCTGCATTTTGGGAGCGTAGTGCTCTGTTAGGATAATAAGGTAGTATCAGATCTTTTAAATAAAAAGGAGCCTGATTGTTTAAAGCTTTGTAAGTAAGAAGAAGGATTTTAAACTTAATTCTAAACTCTATGGGAAGCCAATGAAGGGAGGCCAGAACCGGAGAGATATGATCTCTCTTTCTAGTACCTGTTAAAACTCTTGCTGCAGCATTTTGGATCAGCTGAAGACTTTTTAAAGATGTTTTAGGACAGCCTGATAATAAAGAATTACAATAATCTAATCTCGAGCTAACAAAAGCGTGGATCAGTTTCTCAGCATCACTCTGAGACAAGATGCTCCTAATCTTGGCAATACAGTGATCCCTCGCTACTTCACGCTTCACCTTTCGCGCCCTCAGTGCATCGCGGATTTTTCAAAAATATTCATCAAAAATTCAAAATTGAGAAATAATGGGCGGGCGCTAGCAGAAGGCAGGGAGACTACATTAGACCATCAGGTATCAACACAGAGAGCCACACAACTCAAAAAATCCACCTCTCTGTTCGCTGTTCTCGTGTTGGCTCGGCTCGGAAATCTCGCAAGCTGATTGGCCGAGACGTTTCACCCCGCAAGCTGATTGGCCGAGACGTTTCACCCACCTCCTCTCCCTGCCGAGCGCCCATGAAGGGAAGAAAGACCGCATTCATTGCTCTTTATCGCTCGTGTTACGTAGTCTCACCGCGTGGAACTTTTCGCTGTTCTCTTGTGCCATTTTGTGCGAAATAGTCTTCCCGTCGAGCCACTACGCCGCCTCCTGCAGCTTCTCCAGCTCTATCGGAAGCTGCCCTCGATGATCCTGCGCTTCTAGCACCTGATGATGAGGCGTCACCTGAGGAGCAGTAAAGCTCTCATTAACCTGTGAAGTAAATCATCTTCATCTTGAGTTACGTATCTTGTTATAAGAATAAAAGAGTTCTAAAAACATATTTATGTACACTTTATTTACATCTACGTATGTATGTACACGTACACACACACACACACACACGTATCATATGAGAGAGAGAGAGTGAGAGAATGAACGTACGTATTATTTATGGATGACGTCATTAGGGGTGACGCTACTTCGCGGTTTTTCACTTTTCGCGGTCGGTTCTGGAACCCATTAACCGCGATAAGTGAGGGATCACTGTATTACGCAAATGATAGAAGGCAGTCTTGGAAACAAATTTAATATGTGAATTGAAGTACAAATCCTGATCAAAAATAACTCCAAGGTTCCTCACAGAGCTATTAAGAGAAAGAGTAACCGCATCCAAACTGAAAGTTTGATTTGGAAAGGTATTTCTAAGGTTTTTTGGACCAACAAGAATGACTTCAGTCTTATCTGAATTTAATAGCAGGAAATTACAAGTCATCCAAGCTTTGATTTCCTTAAGACAGGCTTCTAACTTGGCTAATTGATTACTATCATCTGGCTTCATTGACAGGTATAATTGTGTGTCATCTGCATAACAATGAAAATGTATACAGTGCTTTCTAATAATGTTGCCTAACGGAAGCATATATAAAC
Organism: Pholidichthys leucotaenia; assembly: GCA_020510985.1. Lineage (NCBI taxonomy): Eukaryota > Metazoa > Chordata > Actinopteri > Cichliformes > Pholidichthyidae > Pholidichthys > Pholidichthys leucotaenia. Next base: position 25,814,778 of record CM035840.1, on the reverse strand, counting down.
TAAAAAGAGTAGGGCCTAGCACAGATCCCTGTGGAACTCCATGACTAAGCTTTGAGTTGAAAGAAAACTCATTATTTACATGAACAAACTGGAACCTATCAGATAAATAAGATCTAAACCACTGCAACGAAGTTCCATTAAGTCCAACATAGTGTTCTAATCTATCAAGTAGAATATTATGATCGATAGTATCAAAAGCTGCACTAAGGTCTAAAAGGACAAGTACAGAAACTAGTCCATTATCAGATGCAATGAGGAGGTCGTTAGTGACCTTCGCTAAGGCTGTTTCAGTACTATGATGGATTCTAAACCCAGATTGAAACTCTTCAAGTAAACCATTTCCCTGCAGGTGGTCAAATAATTGCGTAGCAACAACTCTTTCTAAGATTTTTGAAATGAAAGGGAGATTAGAGATTGGTCTATAGTTAGCTAAAGCTCCTGGATCTAGCGTTGGCTTTTTGAGTAAGGGTTTAATTACAGCCGTTTTAAAAGCCTGCGGTACATGGCCTAAAGTTAATGAAGAATTGATTATATGAAGAATAAAGCTACCAATAAGTGGGAAGACTTCTTTAAATAACCTGGTAGGAATAGGGTCCAAAAGGCAAGTTGAAGGCCTGGATGAGGAAACTATTTTGTCTAACTCACAAAGGTCGATTGGAGTAAACTCATCAAGACAGACATCAATAGAAGGAGTTGTAATAGTTACAGTATTTAAGTTAACTGTGGGAAGAATCTGATTGATTTTATCTCTGATGGATGAAATTTTATTATTGAAAAAGTTCATAAAGTCCTGACTAGTAAGCTCTAAGGGAATGCTAGGATTGACAGAGTCCCGACTCTTTGTCAACCTGGCTACAGTACTGAAAAGAAACCTGGGATTATTCTTGTTCTCTTCTATTAATGCAGAGTAATAACTCGTTCTAGCTTTTCTAAGAGAGGGTTAAGAATTGATCTATGAATTTCGCCATCGAGTTGCCTTCAGTGCCCTCCGGTATCCCGAAGATGCTTATATTGTTCTGCCTGGACCTGCTCTCCAGGTCGGTTATTTTTTCCTGCATCCTCTGTGTCTGTGCAGTCAGGGTCTGCAGCAGCTCGCTTGCCTCGGTCTTCCAGTCTTCCACCTCTGATATTCGAGCTTGAGTTTCTGCCATACACACCCATTGAGTGCGCAGCTCCTCCGTGTTTTCTGCTAGCTTGCAGTCTATTTCTTTTCGGAGACCCATAATTTCCTCCTTCACCTCTTTTTTCAGTTCTTCCTTAAGAGCCATTAAATCCTGTTGGAGTTGTCGCTTGAGGTCTTTTATGTCCTTACTTATATTGGCAAAGCCAGTGTTCATAATATCAAGGTTGGCGTCCTCCATTTTATCTGTTGGAGTCTCCTCGCTTTTTTGGGCCTCGTGTTCAACGATTTCTCCAGTGTTGTTGAAGAGGGGTTCTTTAGTTTTACCCTGCTTTTTTCTGTGTGCCCGGCTTCTTCGTGTTTTCATCCCTTGGTTTATTGACCTATTTATGTCGAGTTGGCCATTTAGCAAAGATTTTTAACACGACTAGGGAGAGCTCCCTATTTAAGCGTTATGCCTCTCCGCCATCTTCCCGGAAGTCTAAAAAATAGTTTTTTAATAGAAATGTTGGCTGACAGAAAAGTATGTCCATATACACACTCAGTACTTGGTCATGGCTCCTTTTGGATTAATTACTGTATCAATGTGGCGTGGCATGGAGGTGATCAGCCTGTGGCACTGCTGAGGTGTTATGAAGGTCCAGATTGCTTTGATAGTGACCTTCAGCTCGTCTGCATTGTTGGGTCTGGTGTCTCTCATCTTCCTCTTGACAATCCTCCATAGATTCTCTATGGGGTTTAGGTCAGGAGAGTTTGCTGGCCAATCAAACACAGTGATGCCATGGTCATTAAACCAGGTTTTGATACTGTTGGTATTGTGTGTGACCAGCAGATGATCTCTGTTCAGATAAAAGTAAATTTTGCATTTCATTTGGAAATAAAAGTCCCAGAGTCTGGAGAAAGAGTGGAGAGGCACAGAATCTAAGTCGCTTGAGGTTTATTGTGAAGTTTCCACAGTCAGTGATGATTTGAGGAACCACGTCATCTGCTGGTGTTTGTCCACTGTGTTTTATCAAGACCAAAGTCAGCGCAGTCGTCTACCAGGAAATTTTAGAACACTTCAAGCTTCTCTCTGCTGACAAGCTTTATGGAGAAGCTGATTTCATTTTCCAGCAGGACTTGGTACTCCCCCCCCCCCCCCACACACACACACACTGCCAAAAGTATCAAAACCTGGTTTAATGACCATGGCATCACTGTGTTCGATTGGCCAGCAAACTCTCCTGACCTAAACCCCATAGAGAATCTATGGAGTATTGTCAAGAGGAAGATGAGAGACACCAGACCCAACAATGCAGACGAGCTGAAGGTCACTATCAAAGCAACCTGGACCTTCATAACACTTCAGCAGTGCCACAGGCTGATCACCTCCATGCCACGTCACACTAATACAGTAATTAATCCAAAAGGAGCCCTGACCAAGTATTGAGTGTGTACATGGACATACTTTTCTGTCGGCCAACATTTCTATTAAAAAACTATTTTTTTTAATTAATTTTATGTAATATTCTAATTTTTTGATAAACTGAATTTGGGGTTTTCATGGGCTGTAAGCCATAATCATCAAAATTAAAATACATAAACACTTGAAATATATCACTCTCTGTGTAATGAATCTATATAATATATGGGTTTCACTTTCAGAAATGAGTGACAAAAAACTTTTTCATGATATTCTATTTTTTTGAGATGTCCCTGTATATTGTGAGCAGATGTTAATTTATTTCTTTGAAACACCTAAAACACATGGCAGGATACAACCTGGAGTTGTGAGGAGGTGCAGACTGGTTGGATCAATGCCGCAACAACTCTAAAAAGCTCTGTGAGGAGGACAATAAAGTCACTAAAACTGGGAGCTTTAGTGTTGCACAGAACTCTGTGACCCCTCACAATTTGCCACCTTGTTACTTCATTTGCTTAATAAATAATGCAGACATTAAGATTACAATTTTCTGGAGCTCTGACCACCACATTAATATATAGACACTTCTATTCTGATTTTTTTTTGACCACACGCGCAGACAGTCTACAACATCACTATGCAGTCACGCAGTCGGATGGGTCACAGATTTCCATGCAGCTGTGATAAGGAAAACGGCTTCCTGTGCTTACTTTTCTTGTTCCCATGGCAAAAGCATCTGACCAATCAGATGAGAGAACCTTCTCACGTTATTCTTGTGTGATTTGATGTGACGCATTTTGGTCCGCTTGAATTTTTCCCTGTGTGAAGGAGAACCGAACCAAGGGGAAGATGATACAAAATAACAAACTCATCAACTGATTTGGACCAAGCGAACGTAGGCGTGAAAACACCCTTATTGTCATTTTTTATTTACTGATCTGTCCCCTCTCAGGTACCTGGTGATGGAGCTGATGGATGCCAGCTTATGCCAGGTGATCCACATGGATCTGGATCATGAGAGGATGTCCTACCTGCTTTATCAGATCCTTTGTGGAATCAGGCACCTGCACTCTGCTGGCATCATCCACAGGGTGAGTGCAGGAGCTCTTTTTTTACATCCTGCAAAACTGTTTTATGGAGTGACATCATGCCTAATTTGTTCTGGTTGTGTAGAATCACTGTTAGGTGTATGCTCTTCAGTCACGACTGTCACTTTATTAGTGAAAAGTTCAGTCTTTATTGCTTCTTGTCAAACAATGCATCAGAATTTTTGAAAACAAGTCTGTTTTTTGGTGTGTATTAGGGCTGCAGCTATTTTACGGCTCGGGTGAAACTTGCATTGACCAACATTTGCAGAACTTTCTTTCCTAAAGAGCAGTAGTAATTGTACCAAACACTCAATAACACAGGTACACATTTATTGCAATGCTTATTGCATAGAATGTAACTTTAAACGGTATGTTACACCATAAAGTTCCTTTTGCTAGCTGTTAGCATCCGCTAGCGGACGCCATTAGCATCCGGATGCTAACGGTGGTGGCTATATGTTCTTTGGTCATATAAGCATAATTAGTGTAGCTGACTACATTCTGTTCATCTTAATTTTAAATTTCAATCACATACCTTGTCTCAGATGCACTGACTGTGCATGATGTGGGATGCTTTCTGCCAAGACACTAACATCCAACATTGTAGCATGCTAGCTCGCCGCTCGGCTTTGCCATATGCACGCTACACAGTGTTTTCCTTCAGTTTGAGCTTGAAATGATTCCAGACTTAAGATACTTTTGTCATTTTTTTTAAAATTTTCTTTATCTTTGCCGGCCCGTCACTATGCTACTCTGCATGTCTGTTCTTTTCTTCTTCTTCTTCTCTATCCCCTCACCCCCCAGCCAGTCGCAGCAGATGACTGCCCCTCCCTGAGCCTGGTTCTGCTGGAGGTTTCTTCCTGTTTAAAGGGAGTTTTGCTTCTCCACCTTCGCCAAGTGCTGCTCACAGGGAATCGCCTGATTGCTGGGGTCTTTCTGCAACTGTGGGGGTTTCCACTACAATTGAAAGTGCTATGAGATGACTGTTTCTGTGAAATGGCGCTATATAAATAACGTTGAATTGAATTGCCACAGCGCTATTAAACAAATCTGTGTTTTGTTTAGGTAGCGTGACCAGAACAAAGTCATATAGACCAGAAGTGCTACATTAAACAACATGTTGACGCATAAATTTTGGTTTGAGAATTTTTTGTAACCAAATTAAATGAGTAATTGTTGCAGCCCTAATGTTTATCTCAAATAAATAAACATTTCTTTGATTCAGAAATTACATTTATAACTTTGGAGAGCAGTGGAGTTTTTTTTTACTTTTTGATCCAAAATGTTTCTTCATGTGTAGCATTCACAATAAAGTCTTTTTTTTTCCCCCACAATCCAGCACTTCTCCAGAAACAAGTGGCTATAATGTTCGGTGTGTTTCCTCATAAGTTTATAGATTTTCTGCTCCCCATCAGGATCTGAAGCCCAGCAACATTGTTGTGAAGTCAGATTGCACTCTGAAGATCCTGGACTTTGGTTTGGCTCGGACGGCTTGCACTAACTTTATGATGACCCCATACGTGGTGACCAGATATTACCGCGCCCCGGAGGTCATTTTGGGTATGAAGTATAAAGAGAATGGTAAGTACTAATACATTTTGTTTTTTTAAAGAATTGTTTTCTCTAAAACATGAAAACTTCATCTGTCAATGTAAAGTGATTGTTGCAGTTTAGCATGTATGATACAAGAAGGGATGAACCGATACCTCTTTTTTCAGAGTCTCAGTATTCGTTGATTGCAAGGTCCCCACTCAGTTTACACCAGATTTTTACTTGACATCATCTTTCAAAAGTACGGTACTTCCAGTATTTTCCCCCCTCTGCTCTGCTCGTGGGACACTGGAAGAATATTTGCACAACTCCTGCTCAACGTGTGCTGCGATTTTGGTATTGGTACATTCCTGATTATAATGGATTACATTTGACTTGATATGACTTCATACAATATTAAAGCAACTCTGTCATGAATCCTCGTTCGCCAAGGAATGGAAAACCCAGTTGCAAGAGTAGAAAGTGCCATTTATTAACTTCAACCACGAAAATAAGAAGTCCAGCTTAAACCACACAAATACAGGAAGATGCAATGATGAGTTAAGCCACCAGACATACAGGGCGCCGCTCGGATGCTCAACAGCCCGGCGACGGGAATGCCTCGTGCCACAGAGCTACCGTTGACACAGGGAGAAAGGCAAATATAGCTTACTGAACCGAAGCGATCCGGGGCAATCCGTGCAGTCTGGTGGAAGAAGAAGTGAGGCAGAGTCAGCTGCTAACATCCAGGAATAAGACGTCTGTAAATGTCAGGCTGAATACGCGAAGGGAGTTGTACAACATTCATGGAGGAACACGCTGCCACGAATGAGGGTGAATGCTCCGACAATCTTTTTCCACAAACGCAGCGAATAAATAATCCTGATGCTAACGAGGAAAGAGATTGCCGGTGTGAGGAAGCGTGGGCTGAACGTAATTGAACCTGGTGTGTGAGAGAGCATGTATGAGCGTGTGAATGGGAATGAATGGAGTGTGTGTGCGTGCGTGTGTGTGTGTGTGTGAACAACTGTAATGAAGCACAGTTGATGGCACTTGACAGGAGGAGGGGGCGTGCCCGAGCTGTCAGGGAGCGAAGGACCCAAACAGCTCCCTGACGCGCCTGACGGGAAATAGGGCAAGAAATAACAACAAGTCAGAACTGGGTTTGGAACAACCAAACCCCGATTCATGACAAACTCCGTAATATGTTTACTGGAAGGAAATTATTCACAGTTCAGGGTGTTTAGATGCCAGCACCCTGGACCTCATCATGTTCTCAAAGAGCCAAGTTTTCACTTTGATCGTGTGGATTGTTGTTTGAATGCATTATTAGAAATAGTTTTCTGCGCAGTGTTGTACAGTAGAACAATGAGCCGTCATTGGTGATTGATGTTGATTTATCTTTGAAGCAGTGAAGAAAATTGGTGAATACTTCTTTACATGGTTTGATTATTTTTGAAAGTACATTACAGTATGAGCAAACCGTTAAACACATCACAACCAGTGAGATGGTGCTTGCCTGTTGTGAGGTGCAGAACTCACTCATTTGTACTTTTTTCAAGTTTGGCTTTTCTGGTCATTGCTAATGCCATTTGATTTACTTTGCCACTACTGTGCTGCAGTGGACCTGTGGTCGGTTGGCTGCATAATGGCTGAAATGATCTCTCACAAAGTCCTCTTCCCTGGAAAGGACTGTATCCTTCCTTGTTTGTCTCCTTATGTCTACCAGACATTTGTATAAATGAAGGGAATTGATTGCTACAGTATTTATTAAGTCAGGATTAGTTTATTTCAGTAACTGAGACATTTCCAGAGAGAAACTGAACATTAAAGGCAGTAGAATATATATATAGTAGGTATGGAATACTGGTTACTGCATGGAATTGATTTGACTACTTAAAGCTATTTAAATGCATAATGTCATCTTTGCATTCACTGGGATGGAATCCTGATCCAGTAATAAGATTACTTTAAAAAACTGACAGTTCAAGTCTTTCCTGGGCTTGTGGCACACAGACACAAAGCATCAGCTAAGGGAAGGCTCACAGAGTGGAAGTTGTAGGATAAAGCATGTTTGTCTGTCTCAACCTTACATCAGACTGACAGCTACTTTCAGAGACACTAAAAATAATAATTTTACCTGTCCAGCCTTAACATTTAGGTTTTATGTAGTTTCTATGTGGATTTGAGCTGGAGATTTCTGCTAGTTTCGGTGAAAGTGAACTGGAGGGAAGAGATTAGTTGCTGGCTATCTGCCCTCTACATGTGCTGTTAAACAAGCAGTTAACTTAAGAGTGAAAAAGACAAACTGCGTCCTACCCTGGGTGCATACACAGAGGGAAAGTGAAGGAGACAGCAACAGCTGTGTAAACCGATAAGCCGAGCTGAGAAGAAAGGTCTGGGAAGCTGTGATGGTTCCCAAGCCAATGAGACAAAAAAGGAGAGCCTGAAGATGAAACCCCTTCAGAATGTGCTAGAGCTAGAAAACAAATCTGAAATAATGAGATCGAGCATGTGCACTTTAATTGTTTAGCATTTAAATTGAATCCATAGAGCATGTTGTTCATCTGTGCGCCCGCCGTCATTTTATTTTACAGTCTGTGTGAATTGTATCATAAGTAGTGGATGTTACGTGATATTTTTATTTAACATAATAATCTCTCTGTGATTGTGTGTGCCACATCTGTGTGTGTGTTCTCTGTTCCCAGTGGACATCTGGTCTGTGGGGTGTATCATGGGAGAAATGGTAAAGGGCAGCGTCATCTTCCAGGGCACCGATCGTATCCTTCATCGCTCTCATCGTCTCTGTGCCTCATGTTGTCCCTCTGTTATCGTCACTCTCTCTCCGTCAGAGTTGTTGTGTCTCACGGTTCTATAGCACACTTTTTGGTGTTCAGAATCAGAATCAGAATCAGAATCAGGTTTATTGCCATTGTTCATGTAGTACACAAACTAGGAATTTGTCTCGGTACAATGCTGCAACATTAAACATGATAAGATAAGAGAAATAAACTATACATGTAATAAAGTGTAGGATAAGATTAAGTGATACTGGTCAACAGTTAAAATATATATTAGCCAGCAGCAGATACTGTGGAGAACTATATAGTGCAGTCGGTAATGCAGGAAGAAAACAGTGATGATTGACATGAGTCTGGTTGAGCTGCTGTACATGGTGCACGAGAGTCACTTAGTGTTCAGCAGTCTAATGGCAGAGGGGAAGAAGCTGTTCATGTGACGGGAGGTTTTAGTCTGGATGGACCGAAATGTTGGACTTCAATGTGCAATATATGTTTAAACAGAAATTTTGCATGTTTCATGACCATATATCTGCATAGATGTGTATTTACTTTATTCTGTGTCCAAACAAGGGTGGCATCTCTACAAACAAGAATATGGTGGGAAAAGGTCATTTTACAAGTAAAAGTAAATATTTCAAGCTTCTTTGTTTTAATTTTGAATATTCTCATCGGTCTCTGATACATTTATTACCATTTGCACTTTATGCTGTCTGTATAGTAAAATATTCAGTGGTGTGAAAAAGTGTTTGCTCCCTTCCTGATTTCTCATTTTTTTTGTATGTTTGTCAGACTTGAATGTTTCAGATCATCAAGCAAATTTAAATATTAGACAAAGATAACACAAGTAAACACAAAATGCAGTTTTTAAATGAAGGTTTTTATTGTTAAGGGTAAAAAAAAAAATCCAAACCTACATGGCCCTGTGTGAAAAAGTGATTGCCCCTAAACCTAATAACTGGTTGGGCCACCCTTAGCAGCAACAACTGCAATCAAGCATTTGCGATAACTGGCAATGAGTCTTTTACAGCACTGTGGAGGAATTTTGGCCCACTCATCTTTGCAGAATTGTTGTAATTCAGCCACATTGGAGGGGTTTCGAGCATGAACCACCTTTTTAAGGTCATGCCACAGCATCTCAATTGGATTCAGGTCAAGACTTTGACTAGGTCACTCCAAAGTCTTCCTTTTGTTTTTCTTAAGCCATTCAGAGATGGACTTGCTGGTGTGTTTTGGATCATTGTCCTGCTGCAGAGTCCAAGTGCACTTCAGCTTGAGGTCACGAACAGATGGCCGGACATTCTCCTTCAGGATTTTTTGGTAGACAGCAGAATTCATGGTTCCATTTACCACAGCAAGTCTTCCAGGTCCTGAAACAGCAAAACAGCCCCAGACCATCACACTACTACCACCATATTTTACTGTTGGTATGATGTTCCTTTTCTGAAATGCTGTGTTACTTTTACGCTGAATGTAATGGGACACACACCTTCCAATAAGTTCAACTTTTGTCTCATCAATCCACAGAGTATTTTCCCAAAAGTCTTGGGGATCATCAAGATGTTTTCTGGCAAAACTGAGACGAGCCTTTATGTTCTTGTTGCTCAGCAGTGGTTTTTCTCTTGGAACTCTGCCATGCAGGCCATTTTTGCCCAGTCACTTTCTTATGGTGGAGTCATGAACGCTGACCTTAAGGCAAGTGAGGCCTGCAGTTCTTTGGATGTTGTTGTGGGATTTTTTATGACCTCTTGGATGAGTCGTCGCTGCGCTCTTGGGGTAATTTTGGTCAGCCGGCCACTCCTGGGAAGGTTCACCGCTGTTCCATGTTTTCACCATTTGTGAATAAGGATTCTCACTGTGGTTCGCTGGAGTCCCAAAGCTTTAGAAATGGCTTTATAACCTTTTCCAGACTGATAGATCTCAATTACGTTGTTTCTCATTTGTTCCTGAATTTCTTTGGATTGCAGCATGTTGTCTAGCTTTTGAGGATCTTTTGGTCTACTTCACTTTGTCAGGCAGGTCGTATTTAAGTGATTTCTTGATTGAGAACAGGTGTGGCAGTAATCAGGCCTGGGTGTGGCTTGAGAAATTGAACTCAGCTTTCCAAAGATGTGATAAACCACAGTTAATTTATGTTTTAAGAGGGGGGGGGGGTTACTTTTTCACACAGGGCCATGGATTTGGATTTTTTTTTTACCCTTAATAATAAACACCTTCATTTAAAAACTGCATTTTCTGTTTACTTGTGTTATCTTTGTCCAATATTTAAATTTGTTTGATGAATTGAAACATTTAAGTGTGACAAACATACAAAAAAAATGAGAAATCAGGAAGGGGGCAAACACTTTTTCACACCACTGTATAGGGATAATCTGCTAAAATAATGACAATGATGCTTTTCCCCTTAAAAAAATCTATATTGAATTCCAGTATCAGTCAAGTTCTAGCTCCCTTTTTTCATGAATGGATATTAAAGTTTATTTGGAGAAATCAGCGCAAAGTAATTCACAGTATTTGAATTTGTCGTGGCAGTTTCTTATTTGCCATTGAACTAAGCTACTGAAGCTAACTGCCTAAGTAGAACGTTGTATACATGGATGCAAATGTAGCTGATTATGGATCGCTTTTCATCCTGGAAAGCAAAGTCTTTCTCCAGTTTTAAGGAAGCAGGCCCATGTATTTTAACCCAGTTAAAAAGGTATGAGGGAATTTATTGTTATTCTGTGTGTCAGTTTGTTGGACTAATGTTGGATATTTTAGTCCTTTTTACATAGGCATGGACTGAAATATCATCAAACTTTCATGGAATAACATAAATCGTACTGTGCAGTACCAACATGTGGCTGACATACAGTATGCAAGAATTGCACCACCCCTTGAAAAATAGCATGTTTTTAATTTAAAAAAAAAAATAACCATCTTTGTAGGATATGGGGGGAAAACACAGTATCATTAGCGAACATTAATACATGATTACAGTGTATATAAAAAGTCTACACACCCCTGTTCAAATGCCAGGTTTTTGTGATGTAAAAAAATGAGACCAAGGTAAATGGTCATGATGCTGAGCACAGTTCCCCAACCGTGCTCAGCATCATGACAATAAATCATTTCAAAACTTTTTCCACCATTAATATGACCTATCACCTGTACAACTCAATTGAAAAACAAACTGAAATCTTTTAAGAGGGAAAAAAAAAAAAAAAAAAAAACTCACAATAACGTGGTTGCATAAATATGCACACCCTGTTATAACTGGGGATGTGGCTGTGCTCAGAATTAACCAATCACATTCAAACTCATGTTAATGGGAGTCAGCACACACCTGCTACATTTAAAATGCCTCTGATTAACCCCAAATAAAGTTCAACTGTTCTAGTAGGCTTTTCCTGACATTTTTGTAGTCACATCTTACAGCACAAGCCATGGTCTGCAGAGAGCTTCTAAAGGATCAGTGGGATCTCATTGTTCAAAGGTATCAGTCAGGAGAAGGGTACAAAAGAATTTCCAAGGCATTAAATATATTGTGGAACACAGTGAAGACAGTCATCATCAAGTGAAGAAAATATGGCACAACAGTGACATTACCAAGAACTGGACATCCCGCATGAAAAGACGAGAAGAAAACTGGTCAGGGAGGCTGCCAAGAGGCCGACAGCAACATTGAAGGAGCTGCAGGAATTTCTGGCAAGTACTGGCTGTTTAGTATGTGTGACAACAATCTCCCGTCTTCTTCATATGTCTGGGCTGTGGGGTCGGGTGGCAAGACGGAAGCCTTATCTTACGAAGAAAAACATCCACGCCTGGTTGCATTTTGCAAAAACACATGTGAAATCTCCCAAACGCATGTGGGAAAATGTGCTATGGTCCGATGAAACCAAGGTTGAACTTTTTGGCTATAATTCCTAAAGGTATATGTAGCGCAAACACAACACTGCTCATCACCAAAAGAACACCATACGTACAGTGAAGCATGGTGGTGGCATCACCATGCTTTAGGGCTGTTTTTTTCTTCAGCTGGAGCTGGGGCCTTAGTCAAGGTGGAGGGAATTATGAACAGTTCCAAATACCAGTCAGTGTTGGTACAAAACCTTCAGGCTTCTGCTAGAAAGCTGAAGATGAAGACAAACTTCATCTTTCAGCACAACAATGACCCAAAGCACACATCCAGATCAACAAAAGAATGGCTTCACCAGAAGAAGATTTAAGGTTTTGGAATGGCCCAGCCAGAGTCCAGACCTGAATCCGATTGAACATCTGTGGGGTGATCTGAAGAGGGCTGTGCACAGGAGATGCCCTCACAGTCTGACAGATTTGGAGCGTTTTTGCAAAGAAGAGTGGGCAAATAGTGCCACATCAAGATGTGCCATGCTGACAGACTCCTTCCCAAAAAGACTGAGTGCTGTAATAAAAGCCAAAGGTGCTGCAACAAAGTATTAGTTTAAGGGTGTGCATATTTATGCAACCAGGTTATTAAAAGATTTCAGTTTGTTTTTCAATTGGATTGTGCAGGTTATAGGTCACATTAATGGTGGAGAAAGTTTTGAAATGATTTATCTTGGTCTCATTTTTTTACATCACAAAAATCTGGCATTTGAACTGGGGTGTGTAGACATTTTATATCCACTGTACTTAGTATTTCATTGTGGCATGTGAAAATATCTGGGAGTTATATAATTAAACACATTTAAAAATGACCAAAATATGCTATTTGTTGAGGGGAAACCAAATTTTTACCTGCATCTGTAAGTCGTTTGAAACATTTCAGCAGCTGTTACACTGATTGATATGAAATGTGATGCACAAATGAATGTTTTCCTATTAATGAATTGTAATTACCGGGAACCCATCTAAGACTGTGACTGTTTAAACATGCTACATAAAACTGTTTTTTCCCTAACAAGCGCGTTTACTAGACATTGACCAGTGGAATAAGGTGATCGAGGTGCTGGGCACACCCAGCCTAGAGTTTATGAACCGACTGATGGAGACAGTGAGGAATTACGTGATGAACAAGCCACAGTATCCTGGTGTGAGCTTCGCCGAGCTTTTCCCAGACTGGGCCTTTCCCTCTGAGTCAGAACATGACAAACTGAAGAGTAAGAACTTTGGACTCTTACATTTTAACTACAACAAGCTTATTACTGTAGTACCATAGTCTTCAACATGTTGCCCCAGAGTCACATGTGGCTCTTTCGCCGATATCCAGAAATTTCTTTTGGCTTTAGCGAAAAAAAAACTTGGCAGATTTGCTTGTAAATTCACGAAAAAGTGCAAATTTGTTAGAAAAGTAGAAAGTGTTCATAGAGGAAGTGCTTTATCCAGCTTGCACACCTTTCTCATAGCCTGGATCTGCACCATGTTCTACCCACTCATAAATAACAACCTCCCACATACACTGGAATTCTCTGATCAACTTCCCAAAGTTGATTGAAATCTGCTCAATATTAGTTTTTTTTTTTTTGTAATCCTGCTAAAAGACAACACATAAACCTACCCCTTCTGCATTTAAAAATAATAATACTAATAATTTATTCTATTAGCAGTAGAAGATGAATGGGTGGATAATTTATTTTTGTCTTACAAATTTGTGGAAAAATGCCACAAATTTAGAAGGAAAATTTTTAATGAGAAATGTCATAAATTTCCCCCCCCAAAAAATCTTACATTTACAGGAAAATCTTGCAAAGATAAAACAGAAATTTGTCTGAAAAAAGTTTTTTTTTTCCAAGAGAAAAGTTGCAAATTTACAAGGTGTGTAGTGTAGCTGCAAATATGAGGGAAAAATGCAAGGATAAAAACTTTGCATATTTAATAGGAAAAAACTGACCTACTTGTAATTTCTGCTTTCCATCATAGAGGGTACCTGGTATTGTGTATCATAGAGGGTACCTGGTATTGTGTATCATAGAGGGTACCTGGTATTGTGTAGATTTCAGCAAAAGTGGCACTTGTCTCCATTATATTAAGCGAACAAAACTCTTCCTGAGCTACAGGTCAGGACACATCTTCAGATTTATTGTGGTGGAAATGTTAGAGATTGCGTTACTAAAATGAATCTTAAAGTCGGCATCCAAAGATGGAAATAATCAGTTTCTATGGTCACTTCGGTGAAGTGGTGTCGTACGCCTGTTTCCATAGTAACCCTGCCCTTTGTATTGCCATAACAGCGGGTCAAGCACGGGACTTGCTTTCCAAAATGCTAGTCATTGATCCTGAATGCCGCATCTCGGTGGAAGAAGCCCTCAATCACCCCTACATTCACGTGTGGTACGACCCCGCAGAGGCGGACGCGGTGAGGAAAGCAGGAGGCTCATCAGTGCTGTGTGTAACTGACAAGCTGCTCTGACACATCTCTTCACTTTCACTTCACAGCCCCCTCCTCAGATTTCAGATAAGCAGCTGGAAGAGAGGGAGCACACGATTGAGCAGTGGAAAGGTGGGATACGCTGACCTCTAGGGATCCAAATGAGCAGTGCAGCTGACTGCTTTAGGATGAATGGATTGGATGACTTTGACTGCCACGTATTTCAACTATATTTTCCCTACAGAACTTATTTATGAGGAGGTAATGGACTGGGAGGAGAGAAATAAGAACGGCCTAATGAAAGAAGATTGTTCAGGTATGTACAACTCCCCCCCCCCCCCCCGCCCCCGACATCAGTGAGATTAGGGTGCAAAGAAAAAAAAAGCAAAATGAGAGGGCCGTCTACATACGTGTGCGCCTGTGTGTGTGTTTCAGATGTGGTGTCAGGTTCGGCCTCACAGTCCTCCTCAGCCAACGACATCTCGTCCATGTCCACCGAACACACGTTGGCCTCAGACACAGACAGCAGCAGCATCGACACACTGACGGGGCCGCTGGACGAGAGTCAGTGAACGTGCTTCACTGGCACGTCTGTCTGCCTGTTTCAGTCCCATTTATGATATCCAAGTGTCAATTAATCATTACCTTCCCTTTTTTTTTTAATTCTATGATGCAACACTTTTCTTTTTTGCCTTAAGGTGAAACCTGTTAACGGCCCGTTTCAGACATACGGTCTGTAATACGGTTTTAACAGTGAGCGTATTGTATCAGTCAGACACACAGTAAGTCACATTTATGTTGAAATCATAACCTTATTGAAACATACCATGTTTGCTGTCTAGGGCGCTCTTTAACGAGCTGAGACGTGCACAGAGGCAACTGTGTGCCCGCCTGTGCTGTTTAGGAGGAAAGCTCTGGGAAATTCTTTTGGAAAAGTTGCCTGAGTGCTGACTCGGACATTTGAAGTTGCTGTCAGGTTAATGGAAAAGAGCGCATGTCTGAAATGGGTTGATTTTCCCTTGTTCTTCATTTATTTTCCTTTTCTGCCTTGTTCTCCCATTTTAAGCTCTTAAATTGCTATATTTCCCCCTTTATACCCCGTCAACAGTTATTTTTGTTTACATTTTGTTGTTGTTCTGGAGTGCTCTGCTGATCATCGCTGAGCTGAAAGGTCACTATGCTGTCAGGTAGTTCAGCACGGATAAGTTTCTCTTTTTGGATGTATAACTTAATCATGTACATATATGTGGTGTATGCATCCATGTTGGGTTTCAGGTAACCTGTAGTAGGTGGGGAGTTGTGGTTTGTTCTACATGCTTGCGTTTTCAAAGTTTTATTTTTTTAGTGAATTAGTGGAGATCAAAGGTTACTATAACTAAGAGCAGACGCACACTAAACTAGTCATGCATGCTGCACCAAAAAGAACAAACGCTCCCTATAAATTGATTGCGCCAGCTATCAAATCTTCATCTGATGATCAAACACAGTTTGGAAGTTTGATTCTTGTGGAAACCTTATGGAACGTGTCCACTGGAGCCGTCGTTTCTCCACCTCCTATTCAGTGTCAATGTGAAATCGCGCACAAAGCATTTGTCTCCGGTGCAGTGCGATTCGGGCTGCGGTGCGTCGACTTGGCCATACCCCTCATTTGCATAAAGTTGAAATTTTTTAACTTTATGCAAATGAGATCCAGCACCTGGCACGCGTCAGCTGCAGTGATGTCATCCTGAACGATTAAACCAGCGGCTGTTGATGTCAAATAATGACCGGTTCATTAAATGCACCTACGACTTCTCACCTCAAATCACTTTTCGCTGGTTTGTTTTAGAGATATTAGACAAGGTCCGTCCATCCATCTTCTACCGCTTATCTGGGAATCCAGGTTGCGGGGGCATCAGTCCAGGCAGAGTAGCCCAGACCTCAGCCCGGTTCACACAGCACCATGATCCCTCATGTAGGCAGTGAGCCCACTGGAGGCCGGATCCATGTGCCTCCTTTGGGTACACTGGGTCCTCGATGTAACGTTTTTCATGGAGATCCACTGGACCGCCCTCTGGCCCTTCACCCAGGACCAGTTTGCCTTGGGAGACCCTACCAGGGCCAAGTTGGCCCTGACAACATAGCTCCTGGGATCATTCGGGCGCTCAAACTCCTTCACCACGATAAGGTGGCGCTTCACGGGGGAGATATCTGCTATGTTGTCCTGGAGCTCAGATCCGTGGAAGACTGCCCACGGCTGAACGCGTTGATCAGTCAGGTGCAGCCTTTCTGTTCTCAACAGCAGGACCAATGAGAGTCTTTCCCCCGGGACAGAGCTCTTTGACTGTTGGCTTTGCACTGTATCAGTCATGACCCCATGTGATTCCTTCCATCAAAAAAATGTACCAGTGGACGCCTACCATTAACACGCTCTTAAGTATTGCAAATCTTCGCAATGGTGTTTTCCTCATAGTGTTTTTTTTTATTAATTTGCTTGCGTGATGTGGGGTTTTAAGTTTTTTCTCCTGACAGCTGAAGGTAGCTGTGGTTGCAGTGTTACAGTTTTACTTGCTGAGATATAAACATTTGTCAGCATGTTGACACTGATAGTGGCTGAAAACTCGGGAAGGGACTCAGTAATGGCCACGCGATACGATATTATCATGATACTTTGGCCGCGATGTGGTATTATCACAGTCTTGTGCTGAGTACTGCAATATCATATCTTGTGAATCTTTGTCTCATTCGACTCCCAGCTAGCTCTCAGGAGTCACTCCTTTGCTGTGCTGACCTAACCAGACAGTGAGCATTTAGCTCCATCTAGTGGACTGAAAACTCAGTTGTTTTTATTATTCTCATACTTAAATAGGTAAGTTTTTATTTTCAACATTTATTGATTATTTTTTTTAAAGTATCGCGATACTGGTGTGTCTGAATCAATATAGTATCGCCGCCACAAAGAATCACAATATTACACTGTCTCGATTTGTTCCCACAGCCCTACTGAAGGCTGAAGACTTCCATTATAAATAGATAAGTTGTGCTTGTTTTATTGAGGAATTCATCACATTTGTGGAGCTCTATATTACTGCAATCAGCCCTTTTCTGATTTAAGGTACTGACCATTAGTGTGTGTGTGTGCGTGTGTGTGTGTGTGAAAATCTGATAATTACGTTGGGACGAGGAGAAGCGATGCAGTCATGGCCAAAAGTAATGACAGTTACACAAATATTTTGTTTTGTAAACTTTGCTGCTTTGTTTTTTGTTGTTGTGATGATTCATATTCTTTCTGTGTTGTTGTGCAGAGTGATCCCAATGAATCGCAAAGAGCTCCGTGTGCATAAAAATTAACGTTTGGCCATGACTGTGTATGTTGTATTTATTTTTGTGTTCTTGCAAAATGTTGCACACAAAACTCAGTGAGGCCCATGGGAGGAGGGGGGCGGAGCCTCTTGGCAAACATTTCACTAACAGATTAAAAAAAACCTCACATGAACTGCTCCTTTTGAAATCATTCCATCAGTGCTGGAAAAAAAAGACAGTAAATCATGTAAAAAAAATTAAGTGTAAAACTAGTAAAAGACAAGAATCCCGTTTGACTTGCATGAAAGCGTCATGCCTATAAGATACTGTAGTTGCTGTTATAAAGTGAAATCCTTCAGGTCGGTTCTTTTCCTTACAGAAACTTGATGTTCTTGACTCTGAAGGCCTGTTTGAGAGAGGTTTTATTTTTTGCTCTGTGTGTGTGTGTGCGCGCGCGTGTGTGTTGTCAAAATGTAGTACGCAGCACTCCTTGTTGTCTTCTAGAATATGAAAATTCAGCAATCACTCTTTCTGTAAAAGAGCTCTCCCCACAGGGGGGAAAAACGATTTGTTGTTGTTTGAAATGGGACTTGTGGAGTCCTGAAGTCACAATCTGGACTCGGACTCCAGAAGTGAATGTGAACGAGAGACCCTGAGAGTGGACTGAGGAGCTGCTTTGTTTTTTTTTTTGTTTTGTTTTTTGCATAACTGATTGCACAGTGTGATAAACATGCAGATATGTGACACTAAGGAGCCACCAACTCTACACCATGTTGTACTCAACCATGACATTACTCTGTCAGTCATGCCTTAACCTAAAGATGGGACGAATTCTTTGAAATCTCACATCTGAGAAAAACTGAGCATCGCAGCGCTCAGAAGATATTGTCTGTTGACCATGTTTTTTTTTTAAACTCTCCATTGTATACACTGTAAATCTTCGTTTTCTTTTTATTTCCAGAGATGTCCTTTTGTGATTGCAGTGACCACAATATTATCACTAGGTCAACATTTTTTGCTCATAATTAACTAATAAAGTGGACATCAGTGATTCTTTTTTGTTTATTGGTGTTTTTGCGTACATCTCACTTTATTCATGAAGAAATAGGTGTTCATCGTTTAAGTAATCATGGATAATGCCCTACACTGTGGTATAGTGACCCTTTGCGCACACACGCTACTCAGATCGAGCGCCATGCGTGCCACTTCCCTCAAAAGCTTTTAACAATGTGCTCTGTCTTCTTTGCCTCGTTGTTGAGTTCGCCGAAGGTGTCGAAGAACTGCTCCATCTCCCTCTGCAGCGTTGCGTTGCGCAGTTCTGCAGCAGCCCGGGCCGTTTCCGATTCCACGATCTTAGCCTGGACGACCTGGTACCAGTGCCGCTGCTGTGCAAGGTTGGTCTTCAGACGAACAACTTCCACCTGTAGTTCTTCGTTTCTCTGCTCCAGACTGATGGCATATGTAGGAAGGTAGAAGGCAAAGTCAAATGACAGCATTTTTTTAGACTGTTGGAACTGGTTTAAACCGGTGAGGACTGAGAAGAAAATATTATAAAGCAGTCACTTTTCCAGTTTAATTATGATTAGAAAGCCAAAGTGGGTGCATCAGAAGGTTGCACTTCTCAGTACAATGGGTTTTGAGACTTAAATCTTGTAACTGAATATCTTTATTCTGTGCCATCGCCTCTTGTCCATGCACACACCTACCAATGTGTGACAGACTGAGACATGCTCTATCTATATCAGTAATAACTGAGGTATGTGTTGTGTCTAGGTCAGCAGCATCGCTCCCCTTAAATTAGCTCCAGTTCCAGTCCCATGAGCCTGTTTCTATACGACTACCGCACATGCCTTTCTGTCAAGATCAGTACAATCAACTGTTAAGCCATTTAAACTGTGTTTCTTACACTTGTTAAAAGCATACATATCTACAGTTCCTTCTGCATCCGCAAATCAGTTTTAAGGGCATGTCCTTGTGATTCTGGTCGTGAGGTCAGAGTTTCACAATGTGAAGTCAAGCAAGCCTTTACATGACGAAGATGGGAATTAAAGACGGCTGCAGCCAGAGGAAAGACTGCAACATTTATTAACACTTGTGTTTCATATGTTTTTTTTTCTAATCAGTTGTACACACAGTGCTACCCAACATCTATCTTTGAACATGCTAGTGTGATGGTTTTTACACAAATCAATGCACGTGCTGTTTTTAGCTTGTTCTGGCAAAGTCAAAAAGAGCTAATGCAGTGACGCGGTGTCTGTCTGCCCGTCCATCCACATTACACGGGAATCGCTGCTATTCATAGGCATTTTCCCCAATGGTCACCAAACTCACTCGTAATGATCCTCAGGTGGGTCTGCATCCAGGTTGTGCTCAAGGTCAAAGGTCAGGAGATCTGGACAGATTTTAGAAAAATCACTACTTCTCCAAAGCAATCACCTGGATTCTCACCAAGCTGACTCACCAGGATCATCAGGTGGGTCTGCATCCAGGTAGAGGTCAGTCAAGGTCATTGTCAAAAGTCAGGAGATCTGTGCATTTATGATTTTATGAAAACTGTTACTTGACCATGACCTTAAGCACATCCTAGCTGGGTCTGCTTACAGTCAAGATCAACCGTCAGGCGATCTGAACACTCGGGGTGATTTTGTCAGGTCGGAATTAGCTACTCCGTCATTGACAATCTCGTTTTCAGTTGGTGTTGCTAGCAGTGGCTAACAAGAAAGTCTGGGTTTTCTGGCTTGTTATGTGGAATATGGTCAACATGAGCGTAATGCCATTTAGACATCTGGTAGGGGTGGGAATCATCAGAGGTACCACGATGCTTTGGCTGTGATATGGTATCAGGGTCTTGTGATACTTTGAGTATTGCGATATCATATATTTGATTTCCCATCCCGATCTTTGTCTTTTTCGCTCCTGGACAGATCTTATGAGTCACTCTTTTGCTGTGCTGACCTAACTAGACAGTGAGTGTTTAGCACCATCTAATGGACTGAAAAGTCAACCGTTTTTTTATTACTATGGTACCACAAAAAACTGAATTTGTATTTGCAAGATTTATTAATACTTTTATTTAAGTATCACAATAATGGTTGCTCTGAATCGATAGGGTTTTGTAGACACAAAACATCGTGATACCACACTATTGATTTCTTTGCCCCAAGCCTAACATCTGGTTTTCATCTTCACAACATAGAAAGAATATACAAGTAATGTAAATATTAGGGGTGAGATTTAGCAGAGGCGCCACGATACAGTATTATAACAATACTGGAGTTACTCTACACTATTATTGTGCCATTGCAATATGTTGAGTATTGCAATATCATACTTTACAGTTTCCCGTCCGACATCTTTATCTTGTCTAACTGGCTAGATCTCATTACTCACTCCTTTGCCGTGCTGAGCTCACCAGACAGTGAACACTTGGAACTATCTGGTGGAGTGAAAATGTCAATAGGTTTGTATTACTCTTGAGTTTGTATGCAAAATTTATAATTATTTTTTTTAAATAAATTATCAATACTTGGTGGCGTCTCAGAATCAGCACGATATTGCCACACTAAATATAGCAATATTGCAGTGGAGATATGCCTCTTACCACAGCGTAAAAGAAAACAAAAAAAATATTTGGTTACACAACAGGCATATACTATTTCTTAAGATGAAAACACAGATGCTTCAGTCCATGACGGGGAACTAGCCTCTGGTGCTCTGTGATCTAAACAGGATATAGGGTGAAGCTTGGAGTCAACTGAGGAGCCAAAGCAGCACAGATGACTGGACTCAAGCACACCCATTTCCTGGGTCTGGGAACATTGTGTTACCCTTGACTGAAAATACACCACAGCCTGGAAAATTCTCATATTTGAGTCAGTGAGCTGGACATGGAAGCTAAAATTGATGCCAGGAGCGTAAGCACGTCACATTTAGGACATTTCTTACATGGTGCGACTGATCTGTCCAAAGTGATTAGAAACAGAAGTACAAGACAAAACAAAATTACCTGATTATCCGCGCCTCGTACTCTTCTCTCTGCTTCGTTATCTGGTGCTGGAGGCTGGTTAGGAGACTGCGCAGGGCACTGGCAGACGGGTCAGCCAGGGGTACTGGGGGGGGCACCCTAGGAGGCCACAGTGGCAGTTGTAGGTGTTGGGCATCAGCGGGGGACCACGTGGTCTGGCACTGGGATCGTTGCATCTGAGGACAACTTTCAGTAAGAGGTTCTTGGGGAAGCTTAGGACGCAGCATTGGTTCCCTTTGTAGAAATCCACAGGATCCTGAGTCCGGCTCTGGCTCCTGTTGGTGTGCCTGGTTTGGATTCTGGTCCTGGTTACTAGAACATCCTTTAGGGGGGATGATTTCACAAGAAGACCATGGGCTCTTCTCTTCACCCTCCATGAGTCCCTGGGTCTGTCTAGAAGCTCCAGCTTGTTGCAGCGGCTCCTGCAAGTGTTCCTGGAGGCTTGTTTCCATCTCAAAGTCCTCCTGGGGGCTGTCGCTCGTTACAGCGTCAGGGATGTTATCATAGAGGGACAGGGCACTCCGGTGCTCCTCGCTCTGTGATGGGCTGGGGCTTTGGTTCACATGAGCTCTGTCCTCTACTCCCCAGCTGCACCCCAGCTCCTCTCCTCCTCCTCTAGCTCTGCTCATGCCTGGGTGGAGCTCTGCCTCCCAGACCGCTCGTCCCAGGTCTCCTCTCCAGCTGCAGTAGCTGTGATCTGGCCAGATGCCAGGCCCTCTCCCCCCACCGACCACCCTCTGCACCTCAGCCACAGCTGGGACCAGACCAGGCGGAGGGCTGCGGGGGCCCGGGAGTCCGGTTACACCAGGGCACGCTACCCTGCTCTCCATTTCCTTTTCCCTGGCCCTCTCTCGCTGGGCGAAAGGTGGGCAGTTGTCATATAGGGGATCTGTGGAGCAGGAGCTGGCTGTGGTGGGGGTCCCCGTCGGAAGACAGTGCAGCTCCATGATCCAAGCGGGCACATGGGGGGTGCTGAGAGCATCAGATAACCACCCACCCCCCTTCTCTGTCTGCTGTAACTTGGGATTAAAGGCTTGGATTTGGGATTTGTGAGCGTGGCATGAAGCTTCCCAGTGCCAAGGGTTGATCAGCCGTGGGGAGAGGAAGGTGTTGGAGACCCTCCTCCCCTCTGGGTCTTTGACGGCGCTGCCTAAAGGTAGACAGGTTGTAGCCAGGGTGCAGCCCGCAGAGACTTTGTGTGTGTGTCTGTCTTTAAGCAGGACTGACATCAGCTGTTACTTTAGCACAGCTTCTGGGGGAGGCACCAGGGTGTAATATAGTCGGGCTCATTCCTAAAGACAGTCACACATAACTGGGACCACAGAAATAGATGATGGCCATGGGCACAAAGTGGGAAACGCACAATGAAGGCCATAATCTGAGCAATATTTGTGCACCAAAATCTGCCTCACACATAGAAAAATACATTTGATATTTCCTGTACAAAAAGTTACTGGGGCTACAGATCATTTCCTTCAAGCACACTCGTGATCTGCCTTTTTTCTTTTAGCTGATTTCCTTTCTTTCTCTATGAACCCGCTCTAGTTCACCCTGTACTCTTCCTTTGTTCATTTGTCTTATTCAAGAGTTAAGGCCATTACATACTCTGCAAGAACAGAGAAATTTGTTCTCTCGCCCAGAGCTGCAAGAACAAAATGACATTTTGTTCTTGCAGCTCTGCTTTGGGAGTTCTTGCCGCTTGTTCTTGACGTACTTTCATGGCAGAACTTTTTTTTTTCTTGAGTGGTGTCCAAGAACTATTGTCTGTCTGGTCAGAAATTTGAATTTGCCAGGAATGCTGCACTTGAGTTTCTTGTGAAGTATGAAATGGCCTGGCCAGAAAGAACTTTGTTCTTGTTCTTGCCACGTCAAGAAAAAGAAAAAAACAATTCTCTGTTCTTGCGGAGTATGTAAAGGCCTTTATTCTGTTAAAAATTATGTTTTCAGAACCACGTGGTCCACCTGTCAAGGGTTTTCTTTTATCCTTTTCAGATAAAATGCATCATGTTAGAGGGAACAAAACAGTTCAGATACTGTACAGCCTTTATGGCCAGTTTGTTTTTAAACCCACAAGGTGGCGCTAAAGACAAAATTATGATTTTTATTCTAATGGGTGGTGTTTCTTGCTTTGATTTCTTTCCAGCTGTTGTTTTTACATCGCCTTTTTTGCATTTCTGTCAGCTATTTCCTTCATATGCATTGTTTTTTTCAACTGGCCTATGACCTTTTTCCTTGTTTCCATGGGATATTTGGCCTCTATTTTTAGAGCTTGATACAGGCCAGAGGCAGCAGCATACTGAGACACTACAGGTGCATCTCACTAAATTACAATGTCATCAAAAAGTTGATTTATTTCAGTAATTCATTTCATAAAATGAAACTCATATATTATATAGATTCATTACAGACAGAGTGACATATTTCCAATGTTTATTTTAACTTTTAATTTTGATGGTTATGGCTTGCAGCTCATGAAAACCAGAAAATCAGTTTCTCCAAAAAATTAGAATATTACATAAGATCAAGGCAGCACAGCAACTCACCCTTGGCCGGGGGATCCTGGGTTCGATCCCAGCCCCCGACCAACAGTGATCTGTGTGGAGTTTGCATGTTCTCCCCGTGTCTGCGTGGGTTTACTCCGGAATTTCTCTGGTTTCCTCCCACATGCCAAAAACATGCAAGTTAGGTTAATTGGCATCAAACTGGGGATTCTAAATTGTCCTTAGGTATGACTGTGAGAGTGAATGGTTGTCTGTCTCTCTGTGTTGGCCCTGTGAACTGGCGATCTGTCTAGGGTGGACCCTGCCTCTCGCCCAAAGATGCTGGGATAGGCTGCAGCCCCCCGTGACCCTAAAAGGATTAAGTGGAAGAATATGGATGGATGGATGATTTTTTTAATAGAACTATTGGCTGACTAAAAGTATTTCCATGTACACACTCAGTACTTGGTCAGGGCTCCTTTTGCATGAATTAATACTGCATCATTGTAGCATGGCATGGAGGTGATCAGCCTGTGTTACTGCTGAGATGTTATGAAGGTCCAGGTTGCTTTGATAACGTCCTTCAGCTCATCTGCATTGTTGGGTCTGGTGTCTCTCATCTCCCTGTTGACAATACTTCATAGATTCTGTATGGGGTTTAGGTCAGGAGAGTTTGCTGGCCAGTAAAACATGATGATGCCATGGCCATTAAACCAGGCTTTGGTACTTTTGGTAGCAGTGTGGGCAGGTGCCAAGTCCTGCTGGAAAATGAAATCAGCATCTCCATAAACCTTGTCAGCAGCGGGAAGCATGAAGTGCTCTAAAATGTCTTGTAGACAGCTGCATTGACTTTGGACTTGATAAAACACAGTGGACTAACACCAGCAGATGGCATGGCTCCCCAAATCAGGTGCCAAGTCCTGTCACTTGGAAAACAAGGTCCCAGAATCTGGAGGAAGAGTGAACAGGCACGGAATCCAAGTTGCTTGAGGTCCAGTGTGAAGGTTCCACAGTCAGTGATGATATGTGGAGCCACGCCATCTGCTGGTGTTTTTCCACTGTGTTTAATCAAGTCTATTGTCAGTGCAGCCATCTAACTGGAAATTTTAGAGCACTTCATGCTTCCCTCTGCTGACAAGCTTTATGGAGATGCTGATTTCATTTTCCAGCAGGACATGGCACCTGCCCACACTGCCAAAAGTACAAATACCTGGTTTAATGACCATGGTATCACTGTGCTTGATTGGTCAGCAAACTCTCCTGACTTAAATCCCATAGAGAATCTATGGTGTATTGTCAAGAGGAAGACGAAATACACCAGACCCAACAATGCAGACGAGCTGAAGGCCACTATCAAAGCAACCTGGGCTTCCATAAGACCTCAGCAGTAACACAGGCTGATCACCTCCATGCCACGCTGCACTGATGCAGTAATTATGCAGAAGGAGCCCCGACCAAGTATTGAGTGTGTACATGGACATACTTTTCAGTTGGCCAACATTTCTATTAAAAATCAATTTTTTAATTCATTTTATGTAATATTCTAATTTTTTTGAGAAACTGAATTTGGGGTTTTCATGAGCTACAAGCCATAACCATCAAAATTAAAAGAAACACTTAAAATATATCACTCTATGTGTAATGAATCTATATAATATATGAGTTTCACTTTTTGAATTGAATTATTGAAATAAATCAACTTTTTGACGACATTCTAATTTATTGAGATGCACCTGTATTGATCTAAGAGCAGTGAAGAGCTCCCTCAATAGGCTGATATTGCACTTAAAACCCTTTCTTCATAGAGTTATTCATACATTCATTATTCTTTACTTTATCCTCAGGTTACCTACAGTGAAATGGCGGCTCGTGATTCAAATAGAAGTACAGTTCTCCTTTTTTTCTGCAAATGTGTGCCACTGACGAGCACTTAAGAGGACCAATTTACACACAAAATTACTAGGGACAAAGTGTCACGGCAGTGTCTCACAAATCAAGGACGCGCTGCAAGCTTACTCTCTGCACGGGCACGCTAAACAGCCACCAACGCAGATAAAGCTCCACTTTTATCTGCCCTGTGTAAATCAGACCTTCAAGGCTGCTTAAACAGAGAATGAATAACAATGTGGGTTTTTTTTTTTTATCTGTTTTCATGAGTGTGACTCAAGATTTAAATGCAGAACACTTTGAAAGTGCATCTCTAAAATTACTCCTTGAGCTGTTCTGATTGAGGAAAGTGCTTTGAATTTGTAAAGCCCTTTCTTTGCAGAATGAGAAAGGCACTATCAATGCAGTCTTTCTATTTTCCACCGTGGGTAAAGTGAGATCAAGGTGTAGCACCTGAAAATTGTTCCAAATGCTCCCCCTGAGACAAAGCAAACCCCTTCATATCCCTCTCAGAGTTCACCATGACCTTCATCCGTCACTGAACAGAGGACCCCCACCCCCCCTCCCCCGTCACTCATCCCAGTTTGATCTTCACCATGCAGAGGTCAAGCGTCCATGATCCGTCCAGACCCCGTATCACCCCAGCCCACCCCTCTCCTCTGGCCTCATACTTCCTGTAAGTCTGCGTAGTTGTTTGTAGCCATAACAACTGAATCCATGGCAACTCAAATCCCAGAGGAACAAAATAAACGAGGAGGATGTATGGGAGGCAGGGCGGTGGGTGGCTGGGTGCTTGGCAAGTGTATTGATGGAGAGAAATTGAGAAGGGTCTGCTTTGAGCTGCTGACACAGAGGCGCGTTTGTACAATTCATGCTACAAATGTGTGACTGTGGGCGTTGTGTGAAGAGTGGCAAGAAGTAGACTAGCTAGACGGCACCTTGGCCTGTGGAGGAGAGAAGGCAGGAAAAAAACACAGTAAGCGGTTTTGCCTGTGACGGGATGTTTGTTTTTCTGCGTGGCGGTGTGTTTGTGAGAGATTAACATCCCTTCCTTTTTCTTCTCTCTGATCCCCGCCCTTACTCACTGTGTGGGTGCTTTAATGCTCCTGTGTTACCTGGGAAGATTACCTGCAGTTTCTTGGCTGTGTGTGCTGAAGTTCTGTTCCGCCGTCACTTCAGTAGCTCACATTAATACCGTCAAACCCCAGTGTCACACCAGGTCAGGCTTTGATGTTGCTCCACTGCTTTTGCTTTACAGAGGGTTTCTTTGTGACCGATTAAAAGCACAATATAGAACTAGATCTAATGCCATCCATCCATCCATCCATCCTCGACCACTTATCTGGGGTATCCATGATCCCAGTGGTCCCTCCAGCAGGTGCTGAGACCATTGGAGGGCCCACCCATGTGGCTTGTTCGGGATGAGCTCAGCTGAGTCCCACGTACAGAAACCTAGCCACCAGGAGCACACACCCCCTTCCGGTCTGGCTCCAGGGCAGGGCCCCCACACCCATACCACACAGGTTACACTGGATCCTTTTTTTTTTTTTTTACTTTTTCATGGGGATCCACTGGACGGCTCTTGGTCTGGTCGTTGACCCAGGACCAGTTTGCCTTGGGAGACCCTACTGGGGGTAAGTTGTCCCTGATAACATGGCTCTTTGATCATTAGGGTGCAGTCCACCTTAATAAGGTGGTGATCCACCGGCGGCAGCAGGCCACTTCACTGCTAAAGAAACTCAGACTTGCTGAGTTACTGTATCTGATGTCCCTACAACATTACCACTCAACTATGAGCATTAAATGAAGCTACAAACAGAATTACCAACAAGAGCACTCTGAGGCACGTGCAATATCCCCCACCGCCATTTTCTTTGATGATCCCACTACTTACTAACAGAGAGCAGTTTTCAACTTTTCAATATGATTACTGTGGCAGAATCAAATTATGATAAGTCCATCACCCACGAATATACAACAAAGTATACAACCCATAGTTGTAGGTTAGAATCCCAAGGTGAACTTGTGTAGTAAGTGTGGCTGACATGATTTACGACCCAAGAGACAGACGCTGACACGAGTGATTACAGACAATTATCTTTTATTGTGGAATGTGTGTGTAGTGCGTGAGTGGATGTGTATATGCTCGTCTGGTCACTGGAGCTGAGCCTGTCTTGTGGTGACCTGGCAACCCTGGAAACACACAAGCACAAAGGTTACTGCTGTACAGTAGCAATATCGGCGTATATGCTGCAGGTGCTTACTTGCAGGTCCCACAATGTGAGACCGGCTGGCTCTTGGTGTCCATGTGACGTGGTGCTCGAGGTGCCCGGCGTTGCGGGAGTGAGGAGGAACTCCGAGGAGGAGGAGGCTGTGCCTCGTCAGCTGAGGAGGATTGTCCGCCACCAGGGAAGTCCACCTGTGCACAGGGGATAGAACTTGCAGATGATGAGTGCTGGGTTTGCTTACGTGACTTGGCTTGGCAAGGCGTTGGCTTCTTGACTTGAGGTCGAGATCTTGGCGCATTGCTTGGCAAGAGTGACAGACGACTCCGTGCTGAGGAGTCCGCGCGTTGGGTCTTTAAAGCCCGCTGATTGTCACCTGCTGGAGTGAGCGCAGCTGATGCTGATGATGCTGATGACGGCCTAGCGGCCATCATGACAGTGGCGACCCTAGAGAGATTTACATGTTCTGTAGTAAGAGATCAACATTGACCTTTGACCTTTTGACCCCAAACCTGTAGTCAGAGGTCATGGTCTCAGAGTAAACCTGTGTATCAGGTTTGGTGGCCCTAGCTTTCTTTGTTGTTGAGATATACTTTATAAGGCATTTTGATGTTGACCCTTGACCTTGTGACCCCAAAACCACAGTCACACTTCAGGGTCACAGGCTGAACATGTGTACCAAGTTTGGTGGCCCTAAGGCATAAGAAATGCTAGCCTTGACTATTGACCCCAAGCCCATAGTCAGAGGTCAGGATCTCAAGGTGAACTTGTGTAGCAAGTGCGGTGACCTTAGCTTAGATATAATTTATAAGCCATTTTGATGTTGACCTTGACCTTGCAATCCCAAAACCACAGTCACACTTCAGTGTCACAGGGTGATCTAATAGGGCCGTGGTGGCCTAATGGTTAGGGATGTTGACTGGTGAGTGGAGGGTTGTGGGTCTGATCCCTGGACTGGCAGGGTTAGATATGGGTGGGACAGATAACACAGCAGTGTTTGCCCCATCCTTTTATTTATTTTTTTTTTTACTTTACAATCCTTTATTAGTCCCACAATGGGGAAATTACAGGGCATCTACCTGGATGGATGAGGCGGCCACGGTGCGGCGTCAATCCCTTCACCATTCACACACACATTCACACCTCGGGCCACTTTACAGTCTCCAATTAGAGCTCTTCGACCCCTTTGGGCTTCGACCAGCAGGGGATTAAAACTGCTGTTTCTCTACTTGAGGCTGACCCGATAGACTCCTATGCAAAAAATGGCGAACTGAAGGGCAGAAAATTGCATCTTTACAGGCTGGTTCAAACGCACTTTGTCTCTTTGGCTAATTTGTTGAACCCGGATAGGCATATTGAGGCTTAAATTTAACATTATTAGGAACAGGGTAACAATCTGACGAAGGTCATAATTTCTGTCCAGGAAATCTGATCCCCAGCCTTAAAATAAGAATATATATAACAGTAAGTGGACTTAAATTGCATTTAAAGCTTCTAATGGTCACACCGCCCAGTTCACATTGTTGTGTTTCTATATACTTACCATTAAAAGGCTCAGCATGTGGGGTTTTACATAGTTCAAAGAACTACAGAACAACTTGACGGTTAAATGTGACTGAAGGATTCATCACCAATGCTCATTCACTTCGAGTGTCCATTGGTCTTCTGCCGCTTTCTGCCACCACCTCTAGTCCTCAGAGTGACAAGTTGACCAGCTCTAGAAGCATCAGCTGATTTAATGTCAGACAGGGAGAGGAAAAATGGTTTTGTGTGTTTTTATACAGCGTTTGCAAACTTCTGGTTTCAACTGTAATATGGACATCACATCTCATAAGTGTCCAGCTCTCCCTTTGACCCTGACCTGAGCACAACCTGGATGCAGATTCGTTTGAGGATTGTGTGTAAGTTTGACAATTTCTTGGCTAACAGAGGAATGCAGCTGTTTTTTGTTTTTTTTTCTTTGGTAAAAAGTGGTAGGCAGACCTCTTCCCCCAGAAATCATGTTGTATTCTGGGTGCATGCTAATACTTCGCTGTGGTTAGCTTCATTTTAAAATTAAGAAATTTAAAGTGTAGGAAACTGAGGCCTCACAACATAATGCATGTTTCTGACTCATTACTTCATCTGAAGATGCTGCAGGCAGTGAAGGGAATACAAACAAAAGTGGAGATACTGATCAAGCAGAACGTACATATGGAGTTGACGTCTTTATGTAAATTTGAGTTACATAATGTATTTTCATAGAGTTTAGCTCCACAACTGAGCACGGATCTTAGTCACAGATTTTTTTTTTTTTACAATAAAATGAAGACCAAACCAAAACATTAGTAACCCCTTCATGTACAGTATAAACCAAATCTTGCATCTTTACACTGACAGCTTGTCATGCTCAGTAAGTACAGTATGTACTCTTCCTAACTCTGGGTATAAGTTATACCTTTCTGAACAGAGAAATAACTTCCTGTCACTCAGTGTCTTCATTGTCATTCACTTTGGGTGCGTCCCAATTCACCCCTTAGCCCTACCCTTTGAGGGAGCAGGAGTTGACTGTCACCTTACTGCATGGATTATTGACTATCTCACCAGCAGACTGCAGTACATGAGGCTGCATGACTGTGTGTCTGAGGTGGTGGTATGCAGTACAGGGGCCCCTCAGGGAACAGTGCTCTCCCCTTTCCTCTTTACTCTTTACACCTCAGATTTCAGATATAATTGCACTAGCTGTCACCTTCAGAAATTCTCCGACGATACGGCTATTGTTGGATGTGTGTCAGAGGGAAACGATCTGCATTCACGGTCAGTGTGCAGTAGGGAGAGGTAGGGCTAAGGGGTGAATTGGGACGCACCCTTTATGTGCCTGATTTGGTTTAATTCATCACAGTGGACATGAGCAAATTTTTCATCAGTAACAGCTTCTTTCTCACAGTTTCCCTCATAGATTTGCGTAGTGAAGATGTGCATCACTGGAATACATGTGTGGAAAAGTCATGATGCTTCCATGCTAAGCGGGATTATACTTCTCCACCGTGCACATTCTCAATTAAAACCCTCAATTAAATGTTAACTCCTGACATGCTTGTGCCTGTGCATAATTGTCCATGGGCTCTGGTGCTTTATTATGTCTTGTATCATAAACATTATGATTAGACAGCTCTTACTGTCATCTCTGGAGGCAGCTGTGCAATATGATTATCAACACAGGAAAATAGATACACCATTCTTTCTCATCGTAAAGCATTACACATCGTGACAGACAATTAGCAGGCCCTGGGGGGGTTACCATGGGAACAACTTCTTGTAGCAGAAACAGGACAGGAGAGAGCGCTCAGGAGCAACATATCTAACAACTATCCCGTTTTTCAGGCTGACTGCAGCCTGGAGCAACTGATGCGTATGTTATATGTACTATATGCAACTGATATTTTCGTAACACAGCTGTCGTTCCCAGGGCGAGACAGATGTTCACTTTTCTCAAGCTGGAGAGGAAACAGGAAACAAAGAAAAACAAAGAATTTTACTGGAAATCCCTTTTGAGATTGGGTGTTAACAGTCTGATTCCTGAGTGGGGAAAAGAGCAAGAAATCTGAGCATCAAAATCACTGCAAGAAATGGAAAAATGTAGAGTAATTGCAGAAGTGAAGGCAGTGAAGCCGAGTAGGTACAGGGAAAACATGTGAGGAAAAAATATTTCCATAAAAATGAAATGAAACATCACAGCACATTGGACAGGATGTAGAACGTGTTGAGACTGTGGATCTGATGGCTTATTCAAGGTTTCTCTGGACCACACATCCAAAGATCTCTTTGAAAATGAGTGTGTTTGATGTGTCTGCACATGTCTGTCAGTAGGAGGTGCAGCAGGGGGTGGAAGAACTGACAGAAGGACAGATAAAGTGTGTAAGGAGGTGTGATGTTGGGAGAGACAGGAGAAGGAAATGATTGCTGGAAATAGAGAGAAGGGGCAAGGATGTTAATGCAGTCTGCTACTCTGCGGAGACAAAATATATGCACATACCAGCCTACAAATATGTTAGTAAAGATGCCAAAGATGGGCATTTTTACATGAAAATCTTTGGTGAGACAATGACCTGGTTTTGGACCCAGACTCAAGTTTTAGCCAGGTATAAAATGTTCTTGAGAAGGTTATTGTGATGTTTTGTCACAGTTGTGTTCTGTTCACCTGCCCCCTTTTTGCGTATATACACCATCTCTAAAGACGGGACGTACTATGGTATGACAATGTACATATGTCTGTCTGGCTGAGTTTGTCCAGCTAACTCCTCCTGTAGTTTTCAAACTAGGACATTTTTATTTCACACAGTTTGAAGATGTGCATATTGTAGGGTGTTAATTGATGTTCTGACATTTTTTCTAAATTTGCTCCACTTTGAATTGTAGATTGCTTTGCTTAAACTCCTTGAAATTAAATACTTATTAGTTTTATTTCAGATCTACAGTATCTAAAGGAAAGCTATTGTAATAGTTCTTTATGATTCTTATCTTTATTATTGTTTTTATCTGCTAAAAGTGCATGGGGAGTAAAAACAGTAATATGTAGAAACATGAAATTTTACAGTCTCGTCAGAAATTCTCCCCACTACTTAGAGACCAAAAATCAAGGCACTGCATCTATAGGTGGTGCTGTGGCAGCATAGAATAATAGGCTGCGAACTGAGAGTTTTTGAGGGAGTTTATTAATCATTCATCCCGCCATCATAGAACTCACCCCAGCCCTGTGCAGGCGGGCTGGAGCGGGTCCTCAGGCTCTCGTAAGGAGACACAGAATGTGTGTCATCAGAAGCAGTGGTAAGAGAGAGAGTGAGTTACAGAGCATATGCAGTTTTTATACCCAGTTACAGACAATACATGAAAGGCATGGGACATTTGCATCACAGTGAGAGCAGGAAGCATGAACGTTTGCATTTGAGTCATACATAACAATAGGGAGATTACTGGCCGGAATTCGCCTCTGCTCCGGAGCTGTAGGACAAAAGAGGTTACAAGGCACATCTACATATTGTTATCAGTCCATAGATCACACTGCTATGTTAATTGCTCCCGCTGAGCGCTCTGCTTGTCCTTGGCTGTTGTGGGGGTTACCCATACACTCCCCCCCAGAGGGCTCAGCGGGGAGCTGAGGCCTCGATAGTCCGGCTTTGGGAGCGAGCTGCGGGGGAAGCTTGCTGCAGGCGGCGGTGGAGGGAGGGGGGTGGGGGTAGCAAGTGCTGGCCCGGGACGGCAAAATTGTCTGGGCCGCGCAAAAATTGCCTGTGGATCCGCGATGTTGAGGGGCTGTCCCGTTGAACGTGCGGAGGTCCACAGCAGCTGTAAGAAGAAAAATTAGTCTCTGACTCCTCTCGCGGTCATGAAGAAAAAAAGGAGCTGCAAGGCTGCGTAGCGGCTGTGAGAGAAAGGGAGCTGCAGCAGTGAGGGACTTGGCGTGTTGGCTTTAGGTGAGCGCGTGCAGCCCTAAAGCCCTCGGGGACAGCTGACGGCTGAATTCCCTTGTGCGCCGTGGCTGAGACATTACAAAATCCTGTGAGCGAGCTGCGTGCGTGCTTCAGGTGTGTGAGCAGCCCTGAAGGTTCTGTGTGCAGCAGCAAAGGACGATGGCGGTCTGTGGAGCCGTTATTATCCTGTGCATGGCGCGCCGTCCTCGTAACCCCCCGGTGTGCGTGCGGGGTTCGGTGCCTGGCAGGACCGCTGTAGAGGCGAGTCAGGGTCAGGGAGCTTGCTGGAGATCAGCGTCGTTGGCGCCGATGATCATCCCTGCTGAAGTTGTTGGTGTAGTTCGCTGTGTCGGGTCATGGTGCGTTCAGGTCCACGCGCTGCGTTCTCCGTCGGCCCTGGAGGTCGCCGTCGTGGAGAGAGGGCAAGGTGCGTGCGCTCTCGTGTGGAGGAGCTGTGAGAGCGGCCGGTCCCAGCGTGGATGTGCAGATCTCAGGCGTGCAGATCTCACCATGAAGCTTTCTGCAGCTTTCCTGGTCGTGGGTGATCTCCGGAGAGTTTTGCCTGATGGTGGCTCTGCGTCGAGGTCTCCCTGTAGCAGAAGGGAGGGCAGATCATTTGCATCAGGCTGCTGCGTTTGCTTGTCGTCGGAGAATCACCACCGGGTGCTGCGTTTGTTGTCGTCGGGTCACCAGTGTAGCTGTCCAGACCAGAAGGTTGCGTTGCACAAAGCGTGTGCTTTCTCGGGAACACCAATGTGGCGGCATAGAATAATAGTCTGCGAACTGAGAGTTTTTGAGGGAGTTTATTAATCATTCATCCCGCCATCATAGAACTCACCCCAGCCCTGTGCAGGCGGGCTGGAGCGGGTCCTCAGGCTCTCGTGAGGAGACACAGAATGCGTGTCATCAGAAGCAGTGGTCAGAGAGAGAGTGAGTTACAGAGCATATGCAGTTTTTATACCCAGTTACAGACAATACATGAAAGGCATGGGACATTTGCATCACAGTGAGAGCAGGAAGCATGAACCTTTGCATTTGAGTCATACATAACAGTAGGGAGATTACTGGCCGGAATTCGCCTCTGCTCCGGAGCTGTAGGACAAAAGAGGTTACAAGGCACACTACATATTGTTATCAGTCCATAGATCACACTGCTATGTTAATTGCTCCCGCTGAGTGCTCTGCTTATCCGTGGCTGTTGTGGGGGTTACCCATAGTGCTACAATAAAGAGCTTGATGTTTTTGCAAATGTCTTGAGAACAGTTGGGCCTAGACTCAAAATTCTTTCATTTTTCTAGTCTTTGGTCTAAAAATGAAGTTTTCTGCACCATATTTTAAAAAATGTGCCAGTGAAGTCAAAATGAACTCCTCCTAGACCATCTATTCACATTGCTTGAAATTAAGCAGAGATCGTCTAGAGACATTGATAACACTGGTCAACACCAAATTTATTGTCTAAGTTTTTTTTTTAGCTGATTTAGGAATAAATAAATAGGCTAAATAAATGAATAACCTGTGTAATTGTGTGAATAAAAAAAATCTGACTTACTGACAGCTGGTTTGAATATTTGATTAGGAGTCTTCAGTCATAACTTTTACAAAAACATTACAAGTAAGAAAAATTAGTGATATGATATGATGTCGGCTGGCTGTGCAGCTGTGCTGTCATGATTCAGGGCAAGTGAGGCTCAAACGCAGAGCTGCCAGAACGAACACTCAGACTCAGATGTAAAAGTTCCCCAGTTTATTGTAAAAATAAAACTAACACAAAACTCTAAATAAAAGTGCACACCTGAGGAAAACTGCAACACAAAAACACACACTTAAATTGACACAACACCGGTGCCCGCTGGAGCACACATAGCCTATGGGAGAAGAGCAGTAAAAGGTTATTAGGGACAGATTCTCCAAAAGAGGAGAATAACATAGGAAAGCACTCTTACTCTGTGAGCAGAGGAGCCCGGCAGGGAACTCCTGCGTGGACCAGGGGAACAGGGGGAAGACGGTGGCCTGGGTGGACGTCTGGCATCTTCTTGGTCAGGTGAGCGTGATCAGCCCCGAAGAACACACCGCAAAGGTGGCAGCAAATCTGAAGAGACAGGAGGACAAAGGGAGTGAACAACACAGGTCAAAACCAAGAGAAAAATGAGATAAAAGGCTTAGATGTTTCCCGGTGGCAAACCTAACAATCTGATGCGCTCTCCACACGCTGGCTCTTAAATTTGCTGGTTAATTAGGAAGCAGCAGGTGTATAATCATGCAGGTGGAGCTGATACTTCGTATCCGGGAAGACAGGAACAGGAGGGGAGAGGGAGCACGCTCGCCTGACCATCACAGTGCCCCCCGTCCTCAAGGGGCGCCTCCTGGCATCCCACTGGGCTTGCGTGGATGGGCCCGATGGAATGCCCGCACCATCTGCTTGTCTAGGATGTAGGATCCCGGAATCCAGGACCTCTCCTCCGGACCGTACCCTTTCCAATCGACTAGGTACTGGCACCCACAACCCCGTCGATAGACAGCCACAATCTTCTCCACCGTGTATGTGGTCTGGCCGTCAATGACCCGGGGAAGTGGTGGGGGATCCGGAGGAGGGCAGGGAGGGCTGGTGGAGAGGGGCTTAATGCGGGAGACGTGTAAGGTGGGATGAATCCGCATTGAAGGTGGCAGGTCCAACCAAACAGTAAACGTTGTTGATGAGCCACTTGATGGGGAACAGGCCCAGATAGCGGGGGAGAGCTTCCGAGACTCCGTCTTGAGCGGGATCTGTTTGGTGGACAGCCAGACCTTCTGTCCCACTTTGTACTTTGGCGCCGGTGCTCATCTGCGGTTAGCACACTGTTGATTGTGCTCCGCAGAGCGAAGGAGGGCAGCTCTTGTGGCCCTCTGCAGATGGTGGCACCGGCGCGCGTGGACCTCCACGGATGGGATAGTGAGGCCTCTCTCCACCATGGGCAACAGAGGTGGTGTGTAGCCCATCGAGGCCTCGAATGGTGTGAGCCCAGTAGAGGAGGAGGCAGATGAGTTGTGGGAATACTCCACCCAGGTCAGGTGGGAGCTCCAGGTGGATGGGTTTTGCGATGCTACACACCTTAGGGTGGCCTCCCGGGACAGATTGGCACGCTTGGCCTGACTGTTACTTTGCTGATGGTATTCGGACGTCAAGCTGACTGTAGCACCCAAAAAGCGGCAGAACGCCTTCCACACCTGGGATGTGAATTGTGGACCCCGGTCCGAGACAATGTCCATTGGTATCCCATGCAGCTGGATGACGTGCTGTGTCACCAGGTCGGCCATCTCCGTGGCAGATGGTAATTTGCGGAGAGGGACCAGGTGGATGGCCTTGGAGAACCGGTCAGCGATGGTGAGGATTGCAGTGTTGCCTTGGGATGGAGGGAGACCTGTCACAAAGTCCAACGCAATGTGTGACCATGGACGACTCAGCACTGGGAAGGGATGGAGGAGGCCAGCTGGAGGGGAAGAGTCTGATTTGTTTGCAGCGCAGGTATGACAGGCCTTAACATACTCCCGCACATCCCTCCCGAGTGTGGGCCACCAAAACGCTCTCCTGAGGAGCTCTATTGTACTGGGATGGCAGGCGAAGAAACTAGTATGCCCCCACTTAATCACCTCACTGCGTAACATTGAGGAGACATACAGCCGATCAGGCGGACCTTCCTCTGGGATGGGTTCCGATGATTTGGCCTACCGAACCCTCTGCTCAGTCTCCCATGAGAGTGTCCAAAAAAAGCAGGAGGAGGGGAGAATCGTCTCTGGGGAAAACACAGCAGCTGCGGAGGAGGAGAAGGAGTCAGAGGAAAATTGGCATGAGAGAGCATCAGCCTTGGCATTATGGGACCCTGGTCAGTACGAGATAGAAAGATTGAATCTACTAAAGAACAGGGCCCACCAAGCCTGCCAAGAATTCAACCGTCTGGCCGATCAAAGATATTCTAAATTTTTATGATCGGTCCAGATAATGACCGGTTGGCTAGCTCCCTCAAGCCAGTGTCTCCACTACTCCACCAACAGCTTAATGGCCAACAATTCACGGTCCCCAACATCGCAATTCCTCTCGGCTGGCGTTAGCCACCGGGAGAAATATGCGCACAGGCAGAGTTTTTGGTCGAAGCTGGAGCACTGGGAGAGGACAGTGCCCACCCCCGAATCGGAAGCATCCACCTCGACCACGAACTGAGCCAGGGGTTCCACCTGCACCAGGATGCGTGCGTTGGTGAAGAGGCCTTTCAGGGTCACAAAAGCTCGTTCAGCAGCCTCGGACCACTTGAACAGGCTTTTGGTCAATGTCAACTGTGTAAGCAGTTGCGCCACCTTACTATAGTCACCGATAAATCGGCGGTAGAAATTGGCAAAGCCCAGGAGACATTGGGGATCCTTCCCAGACTGGGGGGTTAGCCAGTCTACTACCGCCTTGATTTTCGCTGGATCGGCCTTTAACGTGCCCTCGGCAATGATGAACCCCAGGAATGAAGTCGAGCGAGTGGAAAATTCGCACTTCTCCGCTTTCACAAAAAGCTGATTCTCCAGCAGGCGCTGCAGGATGGAACAAATGTGGGCTACGTGCTCCTCCAGCGTGCGAGAAAAAAATCTAAATATCATCCAAATACACAAAAACGTTGCACAAAAAATTACAGAAAGGTGAAGTTGCCTTTACAACTTCTGCAGCTGTGTTCTACCTGCTGTAGAAATCCCCAAAACACTGTCATGCTTAGGTTTACATTATCCAATGGGGTCTCACCTGAAAAAATTGTCCCTACCTCCAAAATTTCACCTGGATGATGGGTTGGTTATATTGCTACCCTGCTAGCCTTGTTAGGATGTCCATGGCAGGGGTCCGTGAGTAAAAAAAACTCCAACACTCCGATTCAGCTGCAGAGGTCCTGGTCCATCAGTCTCCAGGTGACAGATGGACCAGGATGGACTAGTCTCATTTTCAAATTAGTTTACTCTCCAATGTTGATACTCCGGTGACAGTAGAATCTCAAGATCATTACTACCTAGCGCTACCCCTTGGACGTGACTGTGTGAACGTGCGAGAGTTGCGTGTGCTCGCCTCTTTCCATTGAGTTTGTATGTATTTGCACCGCATGAAAAATTTACTTTGCGTTTGGTCTGAATGCACCTTTGCAGATACCGTTAAGAACTCTTTTTTTATCCTAATCCTAACTAACACATCAGGCTTAGCGTTTAATCATGGAGCTTCTATTTCTGTGAGAAATACAAACTGCTTGGTGTGTCGATTGGTTGAAATCTGTTGTAACACTGTTGCTGTTTCACGCCATGATGAGTTCAATTTTCACAAATCCTATACTTCCAGTCCCAGGGTTGGACAGGAACTTAGCTGTGGCAGTTGACACCAATCTTCCCTGTGGAAGAACGTATGACAGCGGGCTCTCAAATCTACCTGGAAGGGGCTCACCTGATCTCAGCACCGGTTCCAAGGCACTTCTGCGTTGTAGAAGACCCTTCGTGATGGCTACCTTCAATGCTTGTACCATCAAGGCTGACGGTAAAGTAAAGGAACTGGCCTACTGTACTGGTTCCTGCAACATCAGAATTTTAGGAGTTGAGGAACATCATATAATTCATCAAACACCTATTGAATTTCACAAAGTTGAGGACTACCATCTGATAATCTCATCTGCCTGAGAAACGAGGTGCAAGCCTCATTTGGTGGAATTGGACTTCTTTTGTGCAACTTTGCCAAGGATGCCCTCTATGATGTACAGTCTTACTTCTGCTGAGTCCTGAGTGTAGTATTCTCTGGTAATTCAGCAATAACTGTTATAGTGAACTATTCTCCCACAAATGTAGCAGATGAAAGAGAAGTCAAGGAGTTTTATGACACGCTCCGAGCAGCAATCCGTGCTACCCCAGCCCACAATTTCTTAGCTATACTGGGGGATTTTAATGCAAGGCTAGGAAGAGAAGACACAAGTTTCCCCTTCCATGAGTCAACTAACAGAAACGGCCAATATCTTGCCATCTTGCTAGTAGAAAACAACTTGCTGGCAGCCACCACCTGCTTCCAGAAGAGATCTGGGAAGAGGTGGACCTTTGAGGACTGTGCAACCATGGCAAAATGCCAACTAGATTACATACTAATACGTAAGAAGTGGAGCAACAGTGTCATGAAAGCCGAAGCATATAACTCTTTCTCAAGTCTTGGCTCAGACCATTGCATTGTAAGTATGAAAGTCCACCTTAGTCTGCGTGTCCTAAAGAAGTGTTCAAAACGTCCTCACTATGACTGGAAACTGCATCATGTCCTAACTTGCATCTATGGTATAATATTGAGGTCCAAAATCACTTCCACCTCTTAGAAGAACAGGAAAGCAGAGACCCTATCAAAAGATACCAATATTTTATCACTGTCAATGAAATGGCTCCATGCTCAGAGGAGAGTGGAATTGCAGAAGCCACTAAGCAAGAGAGAAGCTGTAGATAGCGACACATGCTGTGGTAGCTGATGCAAGTCAAGGCGTGTGTGCAGCCGTAGATGAGGCTAGGACCTCACTGCATGGCACCTATGAATGCTTAGGCAGAAGATCTAGAGGAAAGAGTCACAAGACTGGAACAGCCTCACTTAGGAAGACAATGCAGTTAGGTCTGGATGGATGTTAACGAGCTCAGCCATCGTAAAAAGTCAACAAGAGGCCAGATCACAGCAGGCCCAAAAGAGAGAGTTACCAACTGGTTTAATCACTTTAAGAGGTTGCTTGGGGGCTCTTCTAACAGCCTGAACACAGAGGAGGACCATATCCCAGATATTTTAAGCGATCTGGATATGGACAATGGTCCTTTCACTGTGGACGAGTATGAAGAGGTGAAGAAAACACTCTCTCAGAAAGATTGCAGGTCCGGATAACATTCCCCCAGACGTCTTTAAAACCTGTGACCTGGATGATATCATTCTGGCCCTCTGCAATCTTGCACTAATCAATGACAGCAAACCAAACCAGTGGTCACTTTCTAATATCATTCCACTACCTAAGTCAGGCAATCTCTCATGCACTGATTACTACAGGGGAATAAGCCTCACATGTGTCATAGCTAAGATGTATAATCAAATGATACTGAACCAAATCCGAGGACCTTTAGACTCTCACCTCCGATTCAATCAAAATGGGTTCCACCAAAATAGATCCAACACTAGTCACATTCTTGCCCTGCGCCAGATTCTAGAGGAGGTACAGAAAAACAACCTCCCTGCACTTCTGGCATTCCCTGACTTTAGGAAAACCATTCAATTAATTGTGAAATTATGTTCAAGATACTGAAGGCTTACAGTATTCCATCAAGGCTGTGTAATGCTATTCGGGTGATGTATACCAACACACGCGCCAAGGTTGTCACCGCAGACGGTGAGTCAGATGAATTTGAGACCACTTCAGGAGTACTCCAGGGAGATACTTTGGCCCCATTCCTGTTTGTTATTGTCCTAGACTACGCCTTGCGGAAAGCCATTGATAGGAGAGAAGCAGACCTGGGTCTAATGTAAACACCTTGTAGATCCCGAAGAATACTGGCGAAAGCAATAGCAGATCTGGATTATGCAGATGACATTGTTTTGCTGTCAAACATCTCACAGGCACAGAGTTTGCTGTCGCTTGTGGAGTTGGAATGCTCTCGGATCGGTCTCACCATCAATGACCAGAAGACCAAAGTGATTATGACTGGGGATGCTTCTAACTCTATATCTCCACTGTTGACGAGTACTGACAACCCTCTGGAAGTAGTCAACAACTTCAAATACCTTGGCTCCTGGATAGGACTTACTAGTCATGATATGAAGGTGTGCAAGGCACTCGCGTGGGGTGCTCTCAATGACATGTGAGCTACATTAAGTCTAAAGTCTATATGGCACTCAAACATGTCAAGAGAGCTTAAAGTTAAATTCTTCTGTGC
Source organism: Pholidichthys leucotaenia (assembly GCA_020510985.1). Classification (NCBI taxonomy): domain Eukaryota; kingdom Metazoa; phylum Chordata; class Actinopteri; order Cichliformes; family Pholidichthyidae; genus Pholidichthys; species Pholidichthys leucotaenia. The sequence goes on along the minus strand of CM035840.1, from coordinate 25,773,259 downwards.
AACAGTGGAATCCATACTGCTATGTATGGAAGCGAGTGCTGGTCATTAAACGTCTTCCTTCAGAGGTCATTGGACGGCTTCTACACATGGATGCTGCACACCATCCTCAATGTAAACTGGCAAGACCATATCGCCAATGAAGAGCTCTATGGGCACCTTCTCAGAATATCAGACAAGGTGGCTTGGCGAAGACTTGGCCTTGCAGGGTACTGTTACCGTCACCAAGAGCTCCCAGCAGGCCACCTGGTACTCTGGGAATCGACGCATGGCTTTCGCCGGCCAAGACAGCCATTAACATCATTTGTGGACACTCTGAAGGGAGACACTGGGGCGGTCAACACTGGCGAGCTTCCCGCCTGTATGCTAGACCATGAAGATTGGACTGCTAGGTGTGCAGTTCGGCTGAGGCCGCTCTGAATGACTGACTGACTGTTTATATCTGTGGACACGGATGCGGAAAAATGGTGCCGATAAAACCTCTCCACTCTGGAAACTAGTTTCTAATGTCTACACTTTCACACCTCCAAACATCCGGAGTCATATGCACAGACAGGTAAATTGTAGATGGACTTCCACAGTTTGAGGTAAAAACGTTGTCCTGTGTAAGGCCCCTGACAGTCTGCCCTTTAACCCCATATTGATTGTATAACTGTGTCTTGAATATGTTTAGGTAAACAGTTAAAATAATAAAACTTGTGTCACTGTTCCAATACTTTCAGAAGGGAATGTTTATTAACGCAAGAAGTAGCAGATTGTATCTCATGAATAACAAGGATCACAAGTTTTTCCACATCTCTGGCTAATGGACAAACAGTGGTCCGACAGTTTCACAGTGTAACAGAACAATCTAGACTCACTGTGTTGGCTCCCAGACCAGTGTGTGTGTGTGTGTGTGTGTGTGTGTGTGTGCTGAAACACATCCAGCTCGCACTGAACCCCGGGAAACTTGGCTCATTGGCTAGTTCTGCCGTTGCCATGAGAGACAGCTGATTGGGTCTGGGAGAGTAAACAACAGGAGGATGGGAACAGGCGATGTGAAGGTCAGAGGTCATCATGGCAGATCAGATACATGAGCTCTTTTTCAGTGTGAATATATACACAGAATCACACTTGATACGAGACAGAATTAGTTTAATATCATTTACAGCGTTGCGGTCTTCTGTGAGCATGTTGTTTTTGTCGGATTGTGTGTAAACGTGTGTGTCATAATGCTGAGACAGCAGTGCATGTGTATATGTGTAGGCTAGCAGGCCTTCAGCAGCAGGTGTGAAGACGCAGTTTTTACCCATGGACCCTTTCTATTTATATGATAAGCTACAGCTCATGTTTATTTATACAACAGATCCACACTCAGATAGCAGGACTGAGGGCAGTTATGCGGCAGATAAACGGGGCTATGCGTATTTATGAGCTCACTGTTAGTGTGGCTTTATAAAGGGTCATATAGTAGCTGCTGTTTTTCTTTCCTTTTTCTTTTCAAAAGTCTATTTTTACTTCTTACTCACTGCTGTGCTTTTACAACTAGTGGTTTGTTTGTTTTTTTTAACAGAAACAAGGAAGCCAATCACAATAACTCCATGAGTCAGAATTGTGTTTGCACTGATGGATGATGTGTGGTACGGTATGCCATAGTCTAGAGTGGACTGTTTTCCGTTGCCAGAACTGGCAGGCTCCCATCCCCCCTGAGAACAGTGGAAGAAGGCCATTTCTCTGCTGTTTACACTGTAAACTGATAGGAATTGTGCCTGGATTTCACTGGGAGAGCAGACCAGACCTTCACTGCCGCTCTATCAAATATCAAATCAATATAGGGGTCTCAAAGGAGGCTGACTGCTAACTTGTTTAGATTATAATTTACCTTTGGTTTACCAAGGTCATCTGAATCACATGCAGTAGCAGCTCGTGTGTGATCGCACCGAGAAGGCACATTACTCATGAACAGACACGCACCTATACTTGTGAGGACCCCAAGTTTTTTGCTCCACAGACATTAAAAGCAGCTCTTGCAAAGCCCCAAGAAAGCATCACAATGCTGACCAACATGCTATTCAAGACAACACTGCACCAGCCTCACTGAGCATGATAAAATCTGACCAAGAAAAGTTGATGACACATCCTAACCCCAGCATCTACAATGAATGGGACCAAATGGGACACAAAAAATGCCAAAATAATTAAATCAGAATGAAAGGAATGCATTACAATGGGTCACAAGTAATTGTAAAAGTGTCCCATTTGTTGATTTGATATCACTTGGTCCTGTTAGATGTGATTTAATGTGTTATTTAGGAGTTGTGTGTCTCATTAGTTACTACTAGAATGGCCATTTGTCATTAAATATTAACATAAAAATGATTTAATTGATTTTGGAGGGTTTTGGCATCCCATGAAAATTATTTCATTAAAGGGTTCATTGACTGCACTTTTTCCACATTTTAACAGCTCACTCATGTCTAAATGAAGTGTTTGTGACAGATCAGCCGTTGAACTGATGGAGAGCATGCTCGCGCTAATGGGCACGGATGCCAGATCTTTCCTGTTTACCCACCTCTTTCTCAGGAACCTACCAGCTTCAGCACAGGCAATCCTCACTAACTCACCGCTGCTGGTGGCCAGGGACTACCGTGCGCTGGCAGACGAGGCAGACCGCATCATCCTGGCAACCAAGGCTTTCAGCGTTCAGGCGGTGAGACCGGGATTTCCGGCAGAGCCCAGCGAGGTCGAGGAGCCAATGGTGGTGGCCCGAACGGCCACCCAGAGAAACAGGCCAGTCAGCGCAGACAGGCTGGCAGAAGGCTGTGGGCCGTCTTTAACGGCCGCAAACAGATCCCACATCAGGGCGTTTGAAGAAAGGATGGTGACTGTATGTTTACATGGACACAGTTACCAGTGGGACTTTGTGGTAGCTGCATGTTCGGTCCCCATCTTAGGTGCTGATTTTCTGTGTGCTTGTGGACTACTGGTTGATGTTGCCAACAGGTGTTTAGTGGACACTGTATCTTTTTCCTCCTTGCCCTGCATAGCTCAGGCAGTTGGGCCACCAACAATGTTGGTGCATAATGTTCTAGCTCCAGGGGGTAAGTACCAGTGTTTGCTTTCCAAGTTCCCAGCACTCATGGTACCCACCTTTTACGCTACAGTAACCAAACACGGGATCAAGCATTTTACCACAATGAATGGCACACCTGTATTTGCGCGCCCTCGCTGCCTGAACGTAGCTAAACTAGCCAGCGCGCGCGAGGAGTTTGCTAACTTAGAGTGATTAGGTATCGTTAGGCGCTCCAATAGTCCTTGGGCATCTCCGCTGCACATGGTGCCCAAGGCTGATGGGTCGTGGCGGCCGTGCAGTGATTTCCGACGCTTGAACAACGCCACAGAACACGACCGGTATCCCATCCCGCACAGCCAGGATTTTTCCATGCACCTGGCTGGGACTCGCATTTTTTCAAAAGTGGATCTGGTCCGCAGTTACCAGATCCCGGTTTGCACAGAGGACATTCCCAAAATGGCAGTAATAACTCCTTTTGGTCTTTTTGAGTTTTTACGCATGCCGTTCGGGTTAAAGGGCACAGCGCAAACTTTCCAACATATGATGGACACGGTGCTCCATGACTTGCTGTTCATTTTTGTCTACTTAGACAACATTTTGGTGGCTAGCGTGTCAGAGGAGGAGCACCTTGCCCATCTCAAACAAGTTTTCCAGTGGTTGAAAGCACACGGGCTTATTGTTAATCCGGTAAAGTGTCAGTTCGGGCTGCCAGTGATTGATTTTTTTGGGCCATTGCATCTCGCCAGAGGGCGCAATCCTGCTGCTGGATAAGGTGCGCGCGGTGTCAGGTTTTCCACGTCCACAGATTGTGAGGGCACCACAGGAATTTTGGGAGATGGTCAATTTTTACAACCGTACAGCGCAGATAGCACTCATCACAGACGCATCTGACGTCGCGATAGGAGCCATGGTGGAGCAGTACGTCTCCGATTCATGGCAGCCCCTTGCCTTTTTCAGCCATACTTTGTGCGACAACAAGCATAAATACAGCACTTTTGACTGGGAGTTACTGGTGATCCACTTGACTACACGTCATTTCCAGTGTTGGCTCAAGGGCCGCGAGTTCACCGCGTTTGTTGATCACAAACCAGTAACGTATACAATGTCCAAAGTTTCGGAACCATGGTCAGCTCGGCAGCAATGGCACTTGCCCGCAATCTCAGAGTTCACTACCGACATTCAACACATAGCCAGAAAGCTTAATGTCGTGGCTGACCGCCTGTCGCGTGCGTTAGTTTTCCTGGTCTACATGGGGATCGATTTTTCTGCTATGGCCACTGACCAAACCAGGGACGCAGACATTTGTGCGCTCCACTCCATAGATTAAAACCGGAGAGCAGGGTGGTGTAAGAAGGGTGCCCTCCCTTGCTCCGCGACATCTCCACCAGCCGCACCCGCCCGGTAGTTCCGAGCTCTTGGCGCAGCCGCGTTTTTGAGTCTGTCCACTCCCTTTCACATCCCGGCGTGTGAGCTTTGGTTAAACTGGTGGGGGCCAAATTTGTCTGGCCTCGCCTCCGCAGGGATGTGAAAGAATACACTGCAGTGTGCGTCGCGTGCCAGCGGGCTAAAGTGCACAAGCACACCAAAGCCCCCCTCGAGCCATTTCAAATTCCAGCCAGGAGGTTCGACCACGCACACATGGATTTAGTAGGCCCCCTTCCGCCATCGCAGGATTTCACACACCTATTAACAATCGTGGACCGCACTACGCGTTGGCCAGAAGTGGTCCCGTTGATTTCCACCACATCTGCAGAGGTAGCTTGCGCGTTTTTGTCGGCTTGGGTCACATGGTTCTGATCCCCGTCAGACATCACTTCCGACAGGGATCTGCAATTTGTTTTGGAACTCTGGTCCGAGATGGTCGATAGCCTGGGGGTCAAAATTCACCGCACCACTGCATACAACCCCCAGGCTAATGGGTTGTGCAAACGTTTTCGCAGGTCGCTTAAAGCAATGCTCAGAGCCTCGCTAACGGATGCAAATTGGGTCGACTGCCTGCCTTGGGTCCTACTGGGATTGTGCTCTGCGCCTAAGGAAGATTTGACAGCTTCTCTTGCAGAACTACTTTTTTCTCAGCCATTGCAGCTCCCCGAGGAATTTTTTCTAGAGACCCCCGCACCCGGGACCGATCTGTCCCCCCCTTTTTTTTATGGTGCTGGGGCTGCCAGCGTGCTAGGCCTGGCGCACCATTGTTTTCCCCGCACCTTTGTTCCAAAACGCTTGGAGAATGCCAAATTTGTTTTCATCGGGCACGACGCCCACAGAACCCTGCTGCGTCCGCCGTACGATGGCCCATTCAGAGTGCTGGAAACAGGGGCAAAACACTTTGTGTTAGACTGGGGGGGGGGGGGCGTAAGGGAATCATCTGCATTGACAGGCTTAAGCCCGCTTATGTGTTGACAGATGAGCAGGTGGTGTTGGCTCAGGCTCCCTAGTGTGGACACCCACCTACGGTGGGTTCACAGGTTTGTGTTCCCCCTATAGAGAACTGTGCTCATGAAACTAACTCTGTGCCCTTCCCACCCTCTCCCCCTCCAGAGACCAACTTTTCCTCCTGCCTACCTCGACAGGAAGGTGCTTCGACCGGACCGGCGGCTCCCTGCTACAGCCGCTACGGGTGCTTGCTCAAGCCCAAAGGTCCAGAGGATTAGGGCCCTTTCTGGGTGTTGGGGGGAGGGGGGTTGTGTGGTGACACAATAACAGCACTCCACCCAGGACTTGAGGCTGGGGGGAGAAGGAGGTGAGAGATGGTAATGGTGAAGGAGTGAGCGGAACCAGCAAAGGGCGTCGGAGCACTAGGGGCTATTTAACTAAACAAAGAGGTGCCTTCGCCCCCGCTGTGACAGGCTTCACGCCTTAGAACGCCGGGGCACAAAAGTATTGTAATAAGCCATGCTCTGTGTAGTGTATGTTGATGTGTGAACATTCTGTGTGTCTCGTATGTTAATGTTTCTCACCCTGGTTCCCAAAGGTGGGAATAAAGTGGATAAAAGTGGGCGCTTTGGTACCCAGGGCAGTCTGTTCTATTTGTTGGAGGAGAATAAAGTTCTGTGACGTCAGCTCACTGTCTCGTCTGATTCCATCCTCCACAGGATGACAATATAAAAACATCTATCGTTTCATAGAATACTCTATCGTTTATATCGTGATTTAAAATGCACATACTCCTGTTTATTCAGTAAAGCTCCTCACCACTACTTGTCAGCGCCCCGTCTCTCTCCCGCAGTGCGCGCAGCGGAACAGGTGTGTGGTGGGTGGCTAGGCTTCAGTCCAGTGGTTGCTAATACTAACTCCAAACTACCGGTTCAGATAGCTGCTACTTCTGTTTGCTAGGGATGTGGGACTGTTTTCCATCATGCTGCATCAGAGAGGATAGTTCACTAACCTCGTTTTAATAGGAGGTAAGTAATGTTAATACCATGTCTAATTATAAAATGCTAAATGACGATGCTTAGTTGTGCTAATTGGCAATTGTAGCAGACGGTCGTTTCTTTGGTTTAAATTACTGCTGAATTTCTTAGTTTTGTCTGAAAAAAAATTATTAAAGCTGCAAAAGTGCATGATGGTTGCACATGTTTAGTTTAGTTTAGTTTATTTGTCAGGAACAATGTACAGAAAAAACATTAAACACAGGGTAAAGATGCTCTATACCAGATTAAAGCTTTATCACTAACAGACAGGCAAAATAAATAACATAACAAAAATAATTTTTTTCTAAGTTGTCTGTGTTTTTTCAACTGATTTAAGACAATTTTGCACCGCTGAATCCAAAAATGGTATCCGTTTCTCTCGCTCAGGTCAGGTTTTTATGCTAAGTTGTAAGCAGTTGTACAGTTGTACTGTAAATTGAATAGTAGACATTGATAAAGGTAAGTACATGTAAATTGAATGTTACATCATCATTGTTCAAAATTCAGAGAATTTCAAGAAATAAAAAAGAATTTTGCATCATATAAAGTGAAAATACCCATACATGTAAACAAAAACGTACAAAACATGTAGCCATAGTTCAAAAAGTTGACCTGACTGAGCAAAACCAATGCGATTTTTGGATTCAGCACATCAAAATTGTCCTAAATCAGTTAAAAAAAAACAACTTAGTTAATAAATTTGGTGTTGACCAGTGTAAGAAATAAATTAAAACGGGTCGGAGGAGCAAGTTGGCTCTTAATGTAATTTATTCGATTTCTAATAATTTTAATTAGTCAAGTAACAATACTGAATAAAGCTAAAGTCATCACATGTATTTTATTACATTACCTTTTGTGTCTTTGATTGTCAGATCATGACCAATCTGAAATATTTTTAATAAGAAGCAAACAGGTTAAATCAGGCCAGAATGGCATCTTCAGGCTGTAGCTCTACACTTAAATTTTCCCTGATTTAAACTAACAGCTAATTTATATCAGTAGATGGCAGTGATGGGTAATTTTCTCATTTCCAGACATACAGTATTTTTATGTTATGTGGGGTGGGGTTTTTTTTTTTTTTTTTGCTATTCTCCTCTGGCTCAGGAAATATTTAACTTATTGATGTTTACTTTGTATTCATATATGATTTTGAAGAAATACCTGAAATTTATAAGAATCAAGTCTCAAATGCACATTAAAACACTATTTTATAACAACACGGCAAAATTATGAGGGAAAAAGGTACATGTTAAAAAAGAGATGGTCCTTTTTTTGTGATTATCTCAACTGTAGAATTTACAAAAAAGTATATATAGTAATATAAGATGACTTATATTGTGATATGAAATTTTCATCATATCGCACAGCCCTAGGTGACATTGTCAAAAGACTGACTGATTGGTTAGCTTGCCTCCTTCATTTTTTTCCTTCAGTTCAAGGAGATAGTGAATTTTCCATAACAACAAATATAAACTGATTTCCAATTGGCTAAATAATTTCATAATGTATGCTTGCCTCCTTACATTTTTACATACCAACAAAAGTTAACTAATTTCTGATTGGATGATTAATGTTCCCACAGTGGCAAGCCTGTTTTTTGCTCCTGTGGGCTTCTGACAGGATTCTGCCAACATGATACACAATAATATACATATAATATAAAATACATTTATTATCATAATGCTTGGATCATTTCTTCACAAATTTCTGAGGAAGCTCCGCCTCCCTTGCCTCCTCCTACAACCCGCCATTGGTCACATTACATCCTTTTTAATTACACCTCTGGCAGTTTGTGGTTTAGCTGCCTTCAACTATGCTTTTTGTGCATGTTTCATTAAAAAAAAATAGGTAAATGATTGCAGTGACTTTTGACCTTTTTTCCCCTCTATTCAGCGGCTGTTTATAACCTTTATACTTTTTGTGATGTTAAAAGTCTTTAAATACTTCATGAACAAAATGAACAAAAGCACAAATTATGTAATGAAACTTGATAAAATATTGAGGAAGAGGACACAGTGTTAAATGTTATGGCTGACATAATGCACGGCTCAGGAGACACACACGCAGGCTCAGAGTAGCTCAAATAGCTTTATTAACAACAAGGGTGTATGAATGTGTGTCTGCGAGATGTAAATGTGTTGGTGGTGGCGTCTGCTTCGGGCACAGAGGCAGGAGACCGTACAGCCGGACAACCCTATGGGAAAAGCACAGAGAGAAGGGTGACGGGCACACACCAACACAGGAGATGTAAAAGTTGGAGAGGAGCTCACTTGGAGTGAGCAGGTGGCTGGCACAGCAAGGACGAGGTCCGGTAGACAGCGACCTGGAGAGCCCGGTGCAGCAGCGAGGGAATGGAGACGGAGAGGAATGGTCCGCCGCCGGGAAATCCACCTGTGCACAGGGGAGCAGACTTGGAAAGGGAAAAAGGTAAGGGCTTCTTACCGCGATGCTTGCTGAAGTGTAAGAGGTAACTCACAGCAATCCAACGAGTGAAGTCTGACGGCTTCAGGCCGAAGCCCAGGGCGAGGCGGCTTAAATCCCTCACCGCTGATGATGTGCAGGTGTGCGTGCAGCTGGCGCCGCTGATGAGCGGCGCGGCGTGACAGTACTCCCCCCCTCTAGCAGCGCCTCCTGGCGATGGTTTCTCCGGGTGCGCTCGGTGGAACTCAGTAATGAGGGATGGGTCCAACACAAACGACGAGGGTACCCACTGCCGATGTTCAGGCCCATAGCCCTCCCAGTCCACCAAGTACTGCAACCCACGGCCCCGGCGCCGGGAGTCCAGGATGGAGGAGACAGGCCAGGCCGGATGGCCATCAATCATCCGGGGCGCGGGTTGCACGGCAGGAGGAGGGCAAAGGGGGTCGGAGACTGCCAGCTTCACCTTGGATACGTGGAAGGTGGGATGGGTGCGGAGGGAGGGGGGAATAGCTACACGCACAGCCACCGGGTTGACAATCCTGGTGATGGGGTATGGGCCCATAAAACGCTGTGCCAGCTTCCTCCTCTCGCCCTTTAAAATCACGTCCTGGGTCGACACATAGACACGCTGACCAACTCGGTACGCTGGGGCAGGTCTTCTGTGCCGGTCCGCCACGGCTCTGTTGCGCTCCGCCGTGCGTAAAAGTGCATTGCGCGCTGACGCCCAGATGGAGCGGAACTGCCTGAGATGCGCCCGAACTGAGGGGACAGTTACCTCACTCTCCTGCACTGGGAACAGCGGGGGGTCGTAGCCCAGGGATGCCTTAAAGGGGGACATCCCTGTAGCAGAAGAGCGAGCGGTGTTGTGGGCGTATTCAACCCAGGCGAGGTGGTTACTCCAGGACGTAGGTTTGGACGCCGTGACGCAGCGGAGCGCAGCCTCCAGCTCCTGGTTGGTCCGCTCACACTGCCCGTTGGTTTGGGGGTGATGGCCGGAGGAGAGGCTCACCTTGGCTCCCAGGGCGTTGCAGAATGACCTCCAAACCTCTGAGGAAAATTGGGGCCCCCGGTCCGAGACCACGTCCACCGGAATCCCGTGCAGCCTGACCACGTGCTGGACTAGGAGGTCCGCCGTCTCCAGGGCAGTCGGAAGACCTCGTAGGGGGATGAAGTGTGCCGCCTTGGAGAAGCGGTCCACGATGGTCAGGACGGTGTCGAAGGTGTTTGAGACTGGGAGTCCAGTGACGAAATCCAGGGCGATATGCGACCAGGGCCTGCCAGGGACGGGCAGAGGCTGGAGCAAACCCACTGGAGGGGCATTACCTGATTTGCTGGTGGCACACACTGGGCAGGCCCGGGCGTAGCGGACAGCGTCCGTCCGCAGGCCCGGCCACCAGAAGGACCGTTGGAGGAGGTCGATCATCCGGGAGGAACCAGGGTGGCAGGTGAGCTTGGACGTGTGCAACCAGTGGATGACCTCCCCCCGAACCGTGGATGGCACGAACAGCCTCCCCTCCGGTCCGCCGCCAGGGTCAGGTTCCACTTCCTGCGCCTTCCGGATCTTGCTTTCTATGTCCCAGGTGACAGCTCCCACGACGCACGACCTGGGTAGGATGGTGTGGACCGTGTCCTCCGACTCCTCAGGGGCAAATTGCCTAGAGAGGGCGTCGGGCAGGCCGTTCTTGGAGCCAGGCCTGAAGGTGATGTTGAATCGGAATCTGGCAAAGAACAAGGACCAGTGCGCCTGGTGGGCGTTCAGACACTTGGCAGATCTCAGGTACTCCAAGTTCTTGTGGTCCGTCAGGACCACGAACGGCAGGTCCGCCCCCTCTAGCCAGTGACGCCACTCCTGCAGCGCGAGCTTGATGGCGAGGAGCTCTCTGTCCCCCACGTCGTAATTCCGTTCCGCCGGGGACAAGCGCCGAGAGAAGAAGGCGCAGGACCGTTTAACTCCATCATCTGGGGACCGCTGGGATAGAACCGCCCCCACTCCTGTGTCCGAAACGTCCACTTCCACGATGCACTGCAGCGCAGGGTTGACTTGGCTAAGGACCCGGGAGGAGGAGAACTCCGCCTTCAGCGCCTGAAAAGCAGCCACAGCCTCTTCGGTCCACCGGAACGGGACCTTAGGGGACGTGAGGCGGGTCAACTGGCCGACGATGGTGCCAAAATTAGGGACGAAGCGGCGGTAGAAATTTGCAAACCCGATGAATTGCTGCACCTGTTTTCTCGATGCAGGTGTGGGCCATTCCACCACCGCCTTCACCTTCACTGGGTCCAGAAGCACCTGGTTGTGGGAGATGATGAACCCGAGGAAGGATGTTGTCTTAGCGTAGAATTCGCATTTTTCGGCCTTCACATACAACCGGTTCTCCAGCAGTCTTTGGAGGACCCGCCTCACATGGACCCGGTGCTCGTCCCTGGATTTGGAGAAGATGAGGATGTCATCCAGGTAGACGAACACAAAAAGGCCAATGAAATCCCGGAGGACGTCATTGATTAGGCGCTGAAAGACGGCTGGAGCGTTGGTCAACCCGAACGGCATCACCAGGTACTCGAAGTGGCCGTTCGGGGTACGGAAGGCTGTCTTCCACTCATCTCCCTCCCGGATCCGGACGAGGTGGTATGCGCTGCGTAGATCCAGCTTGGTGAACCAAGTCGCCCCCTGGAGGGAGTGGAAGGCGGTGTCCATGAGGGGCAGGGTGTAGCGATCCTTCTCCGTAATGTCGTTTAGGGCGCGATAGTCGATGCAAGGACGGAGGGAACCGTCCTTCTTACCCACGAAGAAGAATCCTGCCCCCAATGGTGATGACGAGGGACGGATAATCCCAGCACTCAGCGACTCCTTGAGATAGGCGTTCATGGTCTCCTTCTCCGGCGCCGACAGGCTGTAGAGTCGCCCAGAGGGTAAGGGTGCCCCCTGGCGGATGTTTATTGCACAGTTGTAGGGTCTGTGTGGAGGAAGAGACATCGCCTTGGACTTGCTGAATACCATACCCAGGTCGTGAAATTCCGATGGCACCAGGGATAGGTCCGGGGGCGCAGCGTCCGTAGGTGTTGGGGAAGAGGACGGAGAGCAGGCAGCGGACTGTAAACAGGTGCTCATGCAAAATGTGCTCCATGCCGACACCCTTGCGGACTTCCAATCCAAGACGGGGTTGTGGAGGCGTAGCCAGGGGTACCCCAGGATGACGGGCGACACAGAGTTGGGAAGGACGTAGAAAGTTATCTCCTCCCGGTGGTTCCCAGAGATGATAACAGGAACGGGGACGGTCTGATGTGTTACTCTCCCCAGGTAGACACGGGAGAGGTTGACCAGGGAGAGAGGAGTTCTTAGTGCCTGGCAGCGGATGCCCAATCGGGTTGCCAGGCTTTGTGAAATAAAACTGCCCTCCGCGCCCAAATCCACCAGTGCGTGAGTGAGATGCCCAGTGGAGTTGTGACAAAATCGGACGGGCAGCTTCAATTGGGTGAGGGGACTTAACCGATTGATATCCGCGAGGCCCCCTACAGTGACTCGCGGACCCCGCCGTTTGGCTTCTGTGGACAAAGCTCCACCGTGTGTTGACTGTCCCCGCAATACATGCAGAGATTCAACTCACGGCGGCATTGTCTCTCCGCAGGGGAAAGCTTTGTCCAGCCCGTCACCATCGGCTCCGACTCCTCGGGGCGCGATGGTGGCGGCGTCGCCAGGGGGCAAGCTTGGAACTGGCGCGACGAGGCTCCACGAGGGCGAGAAGAAGACGACTTCCGCCCCAAGGAGCGCTCGCGCAGCCTGTTATCCAAACTGATAGCTAGAGACGTTAGCTCCGCTAGAGTCTCCGGGATGTCCTGCCCAGCCAGTTCATCCTTCAGATCATCGTTGAGACTGCGGAGGAAAAGGCCGCAGAATGAGCGTTCATCCCAGCCCAATTCCTCCGCCGCTACCCAGAAGTCGATCGCATAGTCCGCTGCCGACCGGCTTCCCTGCTGGAGGCTGAGAAGCCGATCGACCTGGACTGTCTCGGTACGAGAATGATCAAAGACCTCCAGGAATCGTCTCACGAATTGGTCATAAGTGAGGGTGGCATAACTGGGCCTCGCCATTACGGCGTAAGTCCAGGTTAGTGCTCGCCCCTCTAGGAGATTCCCAACATAACCAATTCGGCTATGATCTGAAGGAAAGTCTCCGGGCACACGGTGAAACACGGACTCACACTGCATTATGAACCCCCGCGCTCCGCCGAGCTTACCGCTAAAGCGGGCGGAGGTCGGAATGGGCGTGAGCCGAGTCGGTGCTCCCGGAGCCTGCTGGACGGCTGCTGGAGCAGCAGCCATTGACCACATTACATCCTTTTTAATTACACCTCTGGCAGTTTGTGGTTTAGTTGCCTTCAACTATGCTTTTTGTGCATGTTTCATTAAAAAAAAATAGGTAAATGATTGCAGTGACTTTTGACCTTTTTTCCCCTCTATTCAGCGGCTGTTTATAACCTTTATACTTTTTGTGATGTTAAAAGTCTTTAAATACTTCATGAACAAAATGAACAAAAGCACAAATTATGTTATGAAACTTGATAAAATATTGAGGAAGAGGACACAGTGTTAAATGTTATGGCTGACATAATGCACGGCTCAGGAGACACACACGCAGGCTCAGAGTAGCTCAAATAGCTTTATTAACAACAAGGGTGTATGAATGTGTGTCTGCGAGATGTAAATGTGTTGGTGGTGGCGTCTGCTTCGGGCACAGAGGCAGGAGACCGTACAGCCGGACAACCCTATGGGAAAAGCACAGAGAGAAGGGTGACGGGCACACACCAACACAGGAGATGTAAAAGTTGGAGAGGAGCTTACTTGGAGTGAGCAGGTGGCTGGCACAGCAAGGACGAGGTCCGGTAGACAGCGACCTGGAGAGCCCGGTGCAGCAGTGAGGGAATGGAGACGGAGAGGAATGGTCCGCCGCCGGGAAATCCACCTGTGCACAGGGGAGCAGACTTGGAAAGGGAAAAAGGTAAGGGCTTCTTACCGCGATGCTTGCTGAAGTGTAAGAGGTAACTCACAGCAATCCAACGAGTGAAGTCTGACGGCTTCAGGCCGAAGCCCAGGGCGAGGCGGCTTACATCCCTCGCCGCTGATGATGTGCAGGTGTGTGTGCAGCTGGCGCCGCTGATGAGCGGCGCGGCGTGACAATGGCTTACTGTGAATTAGAGATCAGAAAAAGGAAGTATGGCAAGTAAAAGGAGGAAGTTGTGTTTATGCCAAAAAAAGAATAGAGACTTTATTTTATATGCAGAGTTGCCTGCCCAAAAGGAAGTGGCTATGGGTACAGAAGATGGATCCCTATATGAAATGTCCATAGGTACAGAAGAGCTGACAATCCGACAAAACCTTTTCAGATTGATTCTAGCCTGCTGCCACTGTGGTGTAGGTGAATAGTGTTATCGACCTCTGATCTGAGGGTTGGTGGTTTGTGTCCTGCTCTCACCGCCATGCCCACACCATTTTATTTGACTTGAGATGGAATTTAGAATTAAATGACAAATGGCGTTTACTTATATAGCACTTTTTCTCATCTCTGGATGACCAAAGCGGTTTACAGATCCTGCTATCCACCCATTTACAAAATGATGGCAGCAGAGCTGCCATAAACAGGCGCTAGCCTGACTCACCAGGAGCAACTGGGGGTTCAGTGTCTTGCTCAAGGACATTTCGACATGCAGACTGCAGACAGAGTGGGAATCGAACCCCTGACCCTCAGATCAGTAGTTGGCCACACGACACCTGTGCCACAGCCGCAAAATTAAGAGGTTAAATCAAATCAAATCAAAATCAAATCAAACTTTATTGTCATATTGCTGTACATACAACTGTAGTGCAGGCAAGATGAAATTGCGTTTCTCTCGTCATCCATATAAGAAGCAGCATGATTAAGACACACTCCCACATAGCTCCACCCCCCACCCCCCACCCCACCCCACCCCCATCCATTCACACATCCCTGAGACATACTTGGGGAAAAAGAATAACTAACTATAATATACAAAATGTCCGTAGGTGCAGTAGTGTGTATGTGAGAATCCGGGTCAGCTGTTCAGCATCCTGACAGCTTGTGGGAGGAAGCTGTTGATCAGTCTGGTGGTTCTGCCTCTGATGCTCCGGAATCGTTTACCAGATGGAAGAAGTTCAAAGTGTTTATGCAGAGGGTGAGAACGGTCTTTGACAATGTTCAGTGCCCTGCTCCTACAACGGTTCTGAAAAAGTTCTTGGACAGAGGGGAGGGAGACTCCAATTACCCTCTCCGCCCCCTTGACTATCCTCTGCAGGGCTTTTTTGTCTGACATACTGCACCTGGAGTACCATGTAGCAATGCAGTACGTCAGAACACTCTCCACCACACCTCTGTAGAAGGTCCTGAGGATGCAGATGGGGAGAGAGGCCTGTTTGAGTTTCCTCAAGAAGTGTAGTCTCTGCTGAGCTCGCTTCCTGATCTCCAAGGAATTTTTGCTCCAGGTCAGGTCCTGCGAGATCTGCACTCCGAGGAACTTGATGTTCTCTACTCTCTCCACTAAACGGCCGCCGATGCTGAGGGGCACGTGCTCAGGCTGTGACCGCCGGAAGTCGATAATCATCTCCTTCGTTTTGTCCACGTTGAGCACCAGATTGTTCTCCCTGCACCAGCCCTTCAGGTCTCTCACTTCTTCCCTGTACATTGATTCCTCATCCCTCTGAATAAGTCCCACCACCGTGGTGTCATCTGCAAACTTAATAATCTGGTTCCCCTCGTGTTTGGATACACAGTCATGTGTTAGAAGTGTAAACAACAGTGGACTGAGTACACGGCCTTAGGATTTGGGAGTATGTAAGGTTAAAAAGCTAGTAAATAGATATGAATTAAAAAATTGAAACAAATAAATGCTTCAGATTTCTGTACTTGTAACCTGCTACTCTTAAGATACAGCGGAGTGAAAAAGTGTTTTCCCCCTTCCTGATTTCTCTTTTTTTTGTTTGTTTGTCACACTTAAATGTTTAAGATCATCAAACAAATTTAAATATTAGACAAAGATAACACAAGTAAACACAAAATGCAGTTTTTAAATGAAGATGTTTATTATTAAGAGGAAAAAAAAATCCAAACCTACATGGCCCTGTGTGAAAAAGTGATTGCTCCCTAAACCTAATAACTGGTTGGGCCACCCTTAGCAGCAACAACTGCAATCAAGCATTTGGGATAACTGGCAATGAGTCTTTTACAGCACTGTGGAGGAATTTTGGCTCACTCATCTTTGCAGAATTCTTGTAATTCAGCCACATTGGAGGGTTTTCCAGCATGAACCGCCTTTTTAAGGACATGCCACTGCATCTCAATCGGATTCAGGTCAGGACTTTGACTAGGCCACTCCTCCAAAGTCTTCATTTTGTTTTTCTTAAGCAATTCAGAGGTGGACTTGCTGGTGTGTTTTGGATCATTATCCTGCTGCAGAAGCCAAGTGCGCTTCAGCTTGAGGTCACGAACAGATGGCCGGACATTCTCATGCAGTATTTTTTGGTAGACAGCAGAATTCATGGTTCCATTTACCACAGCAAGTCTTCCAGGTCCTGAAGCAGCAAAACAGCCCCAGACCATCACACTACCACCACCATATTTTACTGTTGGTATGGTGTTCCATTTCTGAAATGCTGTGTTACTTTTACACCAGATGTAATGGGGCACACACCTTCCAAAAAGTTCAACTTTTGTCTCATCAGTCCACAGAGTATTTTCCCAAAAGTCTTGGGGATCGTCAAGATGCTTTCTGGCAAAACTGAGATGAGCCTTTATGTTCTTGTTGCTCAGCAGTGGTTTTCATCTTGGAACTCTGTCATGCAGGCCATTTTTGCCCAGTCTCTTTCTTATGGTGGAGTCATGAACACTGACCTTAACTGAGGCAAGTGAGGCCTGCAGTTCTTTGGATGTTGTTGTGTGATCTTTTGTGACCTCTTGGATGAATCGTCGCTGTGGTCTTGGGGTAATTTTGGTTGGCCGGCCACTCCTGGGAAGGTTTACCACTGTTCCATGTTTTCGCCATTTGTGGATAATGGCTCTCACTGTGGTTCGCTGGAGTCCCAAAGTTTTAGAAATGGCTTTACAAGCTTTTCCAGACTGATAGATCTCAATTACTTTGTTTCTCATTTGTTCCTGAAGTTCTTTGGATCACAGCATGATGTCTAGCTTTTGAGGATCTTTTGGTCTACTTCACTCTGTCAGGCAGGTCCTATTTAAGTGATTTCTTGATTGAGAACAGGTGTGGCAGGCCTGGGTGTGGCCAGGGGGGTCACTTTTTCACACAGGGCCATGTAGGTTTAGATTTATTTATTTTTTTTACCCTTAATAATAAACGCCTTCATTTAAAAACTGCATTTTCAGTTTACTTGTGTTATCTTTGTCTAATATTTAAATTTGTTTGATGATCTGAAACATTTAAGTGTGGCATACAAAAAAATGAGAAATCAGGAAGGGGGCAAACACTTTTTCACACCACTGTACAGCACTAATAGAATATACTGGCCAATCAGATTCGAGCCATATCGGTAGCAAGAATTCTCTGGGTATTGTTCTGTATCCATAGCCACTGCCTTTAAAAAATGAAGCACAGATTGTTTTGGTCACATTATTTTAACATCACCACTCACTGGAGAAACATTGATTTTGATAATGGGCTCCACTACTAATTACTAACTTATGAAAGCACCAAAGTGCTGTGCCTCGGTGCCTCTGGCATGGTAGCATGGGTGGCTGTAAAAAAAGTGGCACTCCAACATCTACTGACTCGGGAGAGTTATTACAATACCTTTTTTCACTGCGGCATTGACAGCAATGGTGAGTTTAATTTGTGTTTATTTCAAAAACAAAGTGTTATTTCAAAATTCTGGCAAATTAAAAGTCAAGAAAATATGGTGATACAATTATGCAAGCCTTTAGTTCCACTTAATTTTGACCGGGCGAGCTGAAACAAAGAGGCGGACAGACAGACAGATACACACAGCCACAAACAGACGCACTAACCGATTACTGTATGACTCCATTTCATTGAGGCATAATGAAGCTAAACTGTTGTAAGAGACTAGCTCTACAGTATCTTTCCTCCCATCCATATGTTGCTAAGAGTTTGGTTTTCCCCTACTGACACTTTGTTTATTAAAATTAGTGTATAGTCATTTTTTTCCTGTGATCACATTCTTTTTTGTCAAATGCATTTTATTGAAAACCTGATATTGTATATACATTACATAATAAAGGACACATCACATCATATTCTTTTAAATGTTTTACTCACCTCATCCTAGGGCTGGAATAATTAATTTGTTAATATTTGGGATGAAAGGTTTATCTATTGTTACACTCTGGCTCAAAGAGAGCAACACTGAGAAGTCAAACCTCAAGGTATAACTTTAAAAAGATTTATTAGACAGCAGAAAGCAGAATTGGTGGACCACAATAGTACTGTCATGGCTGTCATGCTGGAGAAGGGGAGAAAGGTTTAGTTTAATGTTTATTTGAAAGGGACATTCTATACTAATGAACATAAATACAAATATAAGTATGCTGTGGGGCACATATATGCACTGTATGTATATGACTGCATGATTCATACGTATACCACCTTAGGCTTCACATCTGAGACGGAACAAAGGACTGAGCCGCTCTGGAGATAACACGAGGGTGTGAAGTTTAGTCTTTGGCATGCAAAGAGACAGCCTTGGGGGATTTCGCCCAGCGGCCAGAGACTGAGAGGTGGAGTGTGTTAAGATCGGGGGGAAGTTACATTGTGACTGGGATTAAGTACCATGTGACTGTATGTTTGATGTCCTGGGTATAAAAGGGCCAGATTTTGGAAGATTCATTCTCTTTTTCTCTTTCTGTGTTTGGATGATGTTGGAGAATGTGAATAAATCTGACTTGAGAAATAAACTCAGCCTCATCTTTCCCCATTCTCCACAATGCCAGATTTAGCAGTACTGCTAATTTGCATCTGTAGTCCCCCGGCGGGTCACAAAACACACAAACAAACGGTCATACAGTACATGAGAAGAACATCTGCAATAAACTGTACAAAGTGGATATGCTAAAGTGCAAGAGTTAAGGTGCTACAAAACAAAACATTCAAATGTCACACGAGTGAAGTGTTGTGTATGCGGGGGGGGGGGGCATAGCCATTTAATATTTAATTAATTGAACAGGTAAATTTGAGAGTTTTATCATTTTCAAAAGACAGGAAATTGTATTTCTTGTAAATGTGACAGCAATGATATGTGGGATCTTTTTTATCAAAGATTTTTATGGCTTTTTTGAATAAAGATTCAATGGGCAGCTTGGATGGGCTTTTATCAGCTGGAAGAGGTCACATGGTTTTAACAGGTGCCCTGTCTGCAGAACTCCAAAGAAGAATTGGTACATAACATTGATAAGTGATAAAATCTTGCAAACAACTGAAGCACATACCAGAAGTCCCACTGAGGGGAGGGGGAGAGAAGAAGCAGCAGTGAATGGATTACACTTGAAGTACTCAAAACAGTACTTTTATTACTTTTACGTCTACTACTGTTTTGACTTCTTTTTTTAATTACAGTCTTGCCCAGGTTTGATGTTCATAGTTCTAGTATTTTTGTTGAAAATGAAGGTTCAGAGGCCACTTGTATATTTAATATTGACATGCCATTAAATATTATTTTAAAACGGTTCTTTTGCACTTTCTCTTTTCCGTCATAATAATTTTTCTAATCGATGCACAGCCCTAAAGCAACCGACCAAAAATCTTGCATCGTGAAAAATTCATACTCAAAACTTTGGTGCCCACCAGTGACGTGCACAGACATTTCGGAGGGCAGGTGCTCAAACAAAAAAAGGGGCACGCCTAAATAGTGAAAAAAGTAAAGTTACACACAGTAGTGCAAATTTTACTGTTTTTACTTGTTAGATTTATTTTATTTTACCTCTACATTCGTGGAGATATTTAATACCCCATAGATTTCTAGAAAATTATCAACTCACAGAGACCATGGTCTTCATCATTAATTAAATGTTTACATGGAAAAAGGTTAATGACAAAAAAATGGGCAGCTTCTATTAAAATGTAAATTCAGAAAAAAATCTTGACAAAGTCTTTTATTTCAATAAATAAAATATTGAAAAGGGCCCTCTTATAATAAAGGTAATAAAGAATCGGTCCATCTCACCCTCATCTGAGTCAGAGTGCTGCCTCTGCCGTCCCTGAGCATGACTCAGCCACTCCAAATTGTTGACTTGTGGCCTGATCCAGGACAGACGGGGCTCACATGGTGTCTCTGTGGGGGGAAATTAAATCTATAATACCTTAACAAAACAAAACACTCTCCAGAAGGGCACTTCAGAGGGCAAAGGGGCAGGTGCTAGAGCACCACCTGGGATCTATCTATGCATGTGCGCAGTACTCAGCCATAATTTTTAACAGTTCTTGCTTCCATGCAAAAAAAATAAAAAAAAAAGAAAATGCATAGACCCATACATTCACTCTCCAACCAAAACAAAATACAAACAGAGTCAATTTTTGGTCCAAATCATATTTGCTGTCACTGTCTGTCCAGCAGTGGTTAGCACTGCAGCAGGACAGCAACTCACCCTTGGCCGGGGGATCCTGGGTTCGATCCCAGTCCCTGACCAACAGCGACCTGTGTGGAGTTTGCATGTTATCCCTGTGTCTGCGTGGGCTTACTCCGGGATTTCTCCGGTTTCCTCCCACATGCCAAAAACATGCAAGTTAGGTTAACTGGCATCAAACTGGGGATTCTAAATTGTACTTAGGTATGACTGTGAGAGTGAATGGTAGACTGGCGATCTGTCCAGGGTGTACCCTGCCTCTTGCCCAAAGATGCTGGGATAGGCTCCAGCCCCCCCGCGACCCATCCATCCATCTTCTACCGCTTTTCCGGAGGTCCGGGTCACGGAGGCAGCAGTTCAAGCAGAGAAGCCCAGACTTCCCTCTCCCCAGCCACCTGCTCCAGCTCTTCAGAGAAGATACCAAGGCGTTCCCAGACCAGCTGGGAGACATAGTCTCTCCACCGAGTCCTGGGTCTGCCCCGGGATCTCCTCCCAGTGGGACGTGCCTGAAACACCTCAAGTGGGAGGCGTCCAGGAGGCATCCTAATCAGATGCCCATACCACCTCAACTGACTCCTTTCAATGTGGAGGAGCAGCAGTTCCACTCTGAGCCTCTCCCGGATGACTGAGCTCCTCACCCTATCTCTGAGGGTGAGCCCAGCAATCCTACGGAGAAAGCTCATTTCAGCCACTTGTATCCGCGATCTTGTTCTTTCGGTCATTACCCAAAGCTCGTGACCATAGGTGAGAGTAGGAACGTAGATTGACTGGTAAATCGACAGCTTTGCCTTAGAACTCAGCTCCCTCTTCACCACAACAGACCGGTACAACGTCTGCATCACTGCAGATGCTGCTCCAATCTGTCTGTCAATCTCTCGCTCCATTTTCCCCTCACTCGTGAACAAGACCCCAAGATACTTAAACTCCTCCACTTGGGGCAGGAGCCTGTCCCCAACCCAGAGAGGACAATCCACCTTTTTCCGGCTGAGGACCATGGACTCGGACTTGGAGGTGCCGATTCTCATCCCAGCTGCTTCACACTCAGCGGCAAACCGTTCCCAGCAAGAGCTGTAGGCCATTGCTGGATGAAGCCAACAGGACAACATCATCTGCAAACAACAGAGATGAGATCCTGTGGTCACCAAGCATGACGTCCTCCATTCCCTGGCTGCGCCTAGAAATCCTGTCCATAAAAATTATGAACAGGATCGATGACAAAGGGCAGCCCTGGCGGAGTCCAACTCTCACTGGGAATGACTCCGACCGAGTGTTGGCAAAACGAACCAAACTCTCACAACGGTCGTAAGTAAGTAATAAAGGACCCGAAAAGGATTAAGCGGATGAAGATGGATGGATGGATGGATGGATGTCTGTCCAGCTTCGAGGTATACAGCTGTGGAAAAATTAAGAGACAAAGAGACCACTGCAAAATTATCACTTTATCTGGTTTTACAATTTATACGTATGTTTGAGTACCGGAGTGGTGGCCTAGTTGGTAGAGCATCCGCCCCACACCCGGGAAGCCGGGGTTCAAATCCTGGACAGGTCATACCAAAGACCACATAAAAATGGTACTTTCTGCCTTCCAGCTTGGTGCTCAATATAATAGAATGGGGAAAGGAAAGTTACACACAGAGCTACCAGAGGGCAGTAGCTATAGCTTTCATTACTTACAGTAGCTGTGTGGCCTCGGGTGAGTGAAACGGAGATAGGCACTGCCCATATACACCATATGGTGTCCCACATGCTGTGGAAGAGAATTAATTAACTGAGTAAAATGAACAATTTTGTTTTACTCTCCAACCTACTGAAAACAATTCACCCAAATTCCAAGTCAAAATATCGTCATTTAGAGCATTTATTTACAGAAAATGACAACTAGCCAAAACAACAAAAAAAGATGTTGCTTTTAGATGAAATAATGCAAAGAAAACAAGTTCATGTTCATTCTCAAACACTATAATACCCAAGTTTTAACTTGAGAAGAACTCAGAAATCTATGGAATACCTGATTTTTATTCACAGCTTTGGTGTGTCTTACCATGCGTAGATGATCACCTAATCAGTACCTCCTTATATACATTGAGGTGTCCTTGTGTTGGAATTCAACAGCTACTCAAACTGAATGGCGGCCGTACATGTAGAGATGCTAATTTAGGGAAGATTTTGCAATGGTGACTTATTTTTGTCCAGGGTTGTGTGTTAAGCTCCTCTGTGACCTGCTGTACAGTAGCTGGTGTTTAGAATCAAGAAAAAATATTTGTAAAAATGCCGGGGAAAGAGTGAGAATGAAACTGGTGAGCGTCTGCAGGCACAGACGTATGCTATCTATAGAAAGAGTGCTCCCTCTTTAATTCATGCTCAGTGGAGACTTGTGCTCCAAATAACAAGAATAAAAGATCCACAGAGCAATCATTTGCTTTGCCTTACGATAGTCAGTCAAGCCACTGTGAAGGATATGGGAGGGTTTTATGAGGCACGGTAAGATCCCCAAAAGCTCCATCTGTCGCACCTAATTCCCCATCCATTATCTGTGCCTTCATGAGGAAACATCCACATATAAAGAGGAAATGTCTTATCTTCTACAAGAGCTGTGGTTCTGAGTGGGGAGGGAGCCCATAAAGCAGGGATTTAATAGGCAGACTCTGTTCTTTTAATGTACCTGCTGCTGCAGAGACCCACATTCATCAGATCCTCTTTAAATTCTCTCACACAAAGACAGGAAATAGGCTCATTCAAGCTCACAGAGAATCCATAGAAAATCAAATTATTGAATAGAATGCTCTCCTCGTTTTCTTTTCTCTCTTCCCAAATTCTCTCTCTCTCTTGTGCACGGACAGGGTTTTGTTAAGATCTTTGGAATGAGGTTCCAGTGGTTCACATCAGGAAATGTGACAATTGAAATGTTCTTTGTTTGCACAATGGAGAGGGGGGGGGAGCATGGTGGTAATTTGATTTTCAATTTAGAATGTGTTAGATGTGTCATCTTTGAGTTTAGAAATGAGAAGCGACAAAGAAAGGAAGACATGTTTAATCTACTCTTAGATCGAAGATTGTTTAGTCTGAATGCTACATCTATGTGAGGGCACTGTTGTTTTGTCACTCCATATCTGAGGATCCACAGCCAAACTTGGCATTAGCAACTGTATTTAAGCCAAACAGAGGAGGAGTTCAGCGGCTCCCTATAAGACCAGCTACTGTTATGAACTTCTTTTTTTCTAAATCAGGAAGGTTCTCTTCTGTGGTTTTATCCAAAAGTCAAAGCAAACCATCAATGGTGGAGTAGCTCATTCCATCCTGACAAAATCACCCCGAGAGTCTTCAGATCTCCTGACTGTTGACCCTGGCCTTAAGTAAAGCCCAGATGCAGACCCATCCAGGATGTGATCAAGGTCAAAGCCAACAACCTAATAGAAGTAACGTTTCCATGAAATCCTAAATGCCCGGCTCTCCTGACCTTTAACAATGACCTTAACCTCAACCTGGATGCAGACCAGCATGAGGATCGTTGTGAGTGAGTTTGGTGAGAATCAAGATAATTTATTAGGGGGGTAGCAATGTTTCTGAGATCACATAAGTGCCCAGATCTCCTGATCTTTGACCTTGACCTTGTTTTTGAGCACAACCTGGAGGCAGACCCTCGATTAACCTGAAATGTGGATGGACAGACAGAGGGACATCAACGCATTAACTTTGCTGGAAGGAGCTGAAAAAGACCAAGGTTGAAAGCCACTTCAATGGAATGAACCCTCTTTTTTCTGTTATTTTTTTCGCCCCATCAGAAAAAAAAGCCATTAATCATGTTTGAGCCTTGACAGTATATATAGCATAGATTTCCCATTATTTCCTTATAAATAAGGACCATTTTTCTTTAAAAAAAAAAAAAAAAAAGAAGTCATTTTTTAATCAGAGAATTGAGAGGTTTTTCTGTTTTTTCCCTTTAGAGATCTGCCATTTTTGTAGGGGTCTTCTCTAATATTTGCAGTTTCTTGTAACGTTGAGATTTTTTTCTATAAATCTATTTTTCATACTTTTTAAGGAGTCACTGGTTTATGGACAAATGCAAGAGGCTCCAAAACCACAGCTAACAGACAGGGGCGAAAATCCCATTTCACTGTTGGTGGTGGGGGTGGGGGTGGGGGGTAAACAGGAAAATTTGAGAGCTTAATTTTCGAGGGGGACATAAAAAATGCCATTTTTGCTGTGTTGTCTGATACTTTCTCAACTGTCTTATATAATGATATTAGATAATTATGTCATTGTTCCTTATTAGTCCATATCCTACCTGTCTACAGGTTTTTACACAATCAATCAGCAATACCAAAAGTTGTACTGGGTGGTCGGTGTCAATTACACCATATATGATCTAACAAAATATCTTTGCTCACCATGAACACTGGTCTGATCCCCACCACAGCAGCTTTACAAGAATTTAAAGCTCAAAATAAGTTCTAAAACTAGAAGAAATACCTTAATGAATAACTAAACTACATCAAACTATTCTTCAAAAATACATATTTATTAACAAGCAACAACAAAACAAAATCTCAATATGTCCTAAAACTAGGGCTGTCAAACAATAACATTTTTTAATCTGATTAATCACAGTGATTCATTTACTTCAAGATACTTGGCCCATTTCCTGCACAATTGCTACTATACGAAAAACAGCCAAATAAATAAGCAAAATGCTGCAAATGTAATAAAAATGAATGGAGCACTCTTTGGCTCCTAACGGAGGGGGGAACTATCTTGCACACTCTTTGGAACACCATGTCACAACAAACTGGTCTCCATCTCTCTAAACAAAAGAAACAAATATTTTTCTTCTGGTGTCACTGGATCCAACAAACTCCTGGCAGATCATTTTTATGTCCAGTTTGTCCAGTCTCTCCTTATGGACATTACAGACAACCACATTGTTCAGTCTGTCTTGGACCATAGTAGCCCGAAGCCAATGCTTAAGTCTGCGCAGTGCACTAAAACTCCTCTCAACTCCACATGAAGACACTGGCACTACCAACAAGATTCTGATGAGTACCTCCACTTGATCGAACAACCCCCTCACCTCCACTAGCAGCACCCTGAGAATCTCTGCTGCCTGTACACTGCTGCTACAGGGGAATTTGTTGTGAAAGATGACCAACTGCAAGGACAGAGAAGGTCTGTTCAGCTCAGGGTACTGATCTAGAGGGTCATCTATGTCATGTGTCTGAGCTCTAAGGTCATCCTTGAGCTCAGACCTACATTATTGTTGAGTTTTGCATTCTGTTATTGTTTTTTGTGTCTGTTCATGTGTTTAGGTTGGGTCCCTGTTTCTGTGTTGCCCCTCTCTCTCCAGACACTTCCCACTCGCTATTCACAGTCTGCTTGCCATCAACTGTGAGCAGCACTGCAATTAGTTCACCTGCTGCTCAGCCCATACATCTGTTTTCACTTATGTCATTGTCTCACTTATTATTTAAGCTCAGGCTGCTCACTTGTGCCCTGCCGGTTCACTGAGTGTGTTTTGCTTCTCCTCCACCAGTACACGTCCCTGTAAGTAATCAATTTGCTCACTAGCCAGTTTGGGAGCGTTTGTATTTTTCCCTTTTGCTCTCCAGTCAGTTTGGGAATGCTTTGTGTTAATTTTTTGTTAATAAATGCACAACATCATTTGTGCTTGGGGTTGTTCTTTCCGCCCCATAGGGGCTAACATGACAATCTAATTCCCCAGTGAGGAGTGCACTCTCCATCTTTTGCAGAAGCTTTAGAGTCTCCTGGTCAAAGCGCTCACCAAACTGAACCTCCACACTGTCCAACACTTTAAAGAACTCTGCGCTGTAGTAATCTATTAGTTTCCAAGCAAATCATCTTGGATGTTTTAACTCAGTAGATTGAATAGCTTCAGTGGAGTCAACCAATGATGTAGCTTTCTCATATAGTGCAAGGTAGCTCTTGTCATTTCTCTTTCCCTTAAGAGAAGGCCTCACACAATTAACTGCAGCCTGCATACCTGAGATAGTCTAGGCTTTCTTTTGTAGAGAAATGTTCAGGCATTCCAGCTCTCCAACAATAGCAGCGGCAAGTATGAGGCCCAACACAGTCTTGCCTTTACTGAAGTGTTCAAATAAGCCACTGGCAGTTGAACCTGTCCTGGATGTGCTTTCTGCCATCTCCTCTAGGCTTGTTAATACCCGCTTATATCTTCACACGTAGCAATGTTTTCAAGCATGCCCTTGAACTTGCCTGACTGGCTGTTTCCTCTAGTTTAACTGCTTTAGCTGTCCTAATTGCCTAATAAGATAAGATAAGCCTTTATTAGTCCCACAACGGGGAAATTCCAGGATTGCAACAGCACAGGGATAGCAACACTCCAAGCAACAATCAGAAGGCAAGAAAAAAAAAAAAAAAAAAAAAAAAGCAAGCAAGCAAGAGCAGCTAATATACATATGTACATATTACTATAAATATATATATACAGTATATATACACACAGACACACAGTGTAGAGCATTGTAGCTGGATGGGATGAATATATGAGTATATAAACACACAGTATGGAGCATTGCAGCTAGATGGAATAAATATGTAAATATATAAACACAGTGCGGAGCAATGTAGCTAGATGGAATAATATGTAGATATGTAAACACACAGTACGGAGCATTGCAGCTAGGTGGAAAAAATATGTAAATATATAAACACACAGTGCGGAGCAATGTAGCTAGATGGAATAATATGTAGATATATAAACACACAGTGCGGAGCATTGTAGCTAGATGGAATGAATATATAGATATATAAATATAAACATAAACATAAACACACCCAGTGCGGAGCATTGTAGATAGATGGAATAAATATGTAAATGTATAAACACACACAGTGCAGAGCATTGTTGCTAGATGGGATGAAACAGCACAACTGTCTACTTAGTTATCCTACATGGTATGATTATGTGCCCATACATATTCTCACCCTCCGTAGCTACCGGTATTTTTCTAGTTGTATGCCGGAGGGGACCATTGTGTAAGTCTATTGCATCTTTTGCATTCAAAAAACTATTAGGTTGTTACGTCTTTTTGCTATCTCTGCGAGCAGCCCTGCTTAGGTTGTACAGTCTGACAGCCGTTGGCAGGAAGGACCTGCGAAACCTCTCGGTTGTGCATCTGGGATGATGTAGTCTGCTGCTAAATGAGCTCCTCAGTGCATTCAGTATGTCCTGCATAGGGTGGAACTCGGACTCCAGCAGAGATGACAGTTTAGCCACCGTCCTTCTCTCTCCTATCTCCTCCACCGGATCAAGGCGCTGCCCCAGGACGGAGCTAGCTTTCTTGATCAGTTTGTTCAGTCTCTTCCTATCGGCTGCAGTAATGCCACTGCCCCAGCAGACCACTCCAAAAGTGATGGCTGATGCCACCACCGTGTCATAGAATGTCTTCAGCAGCGCCCCTTGTACACCAAAAGACCGGAGTCTCCTCAGTAGGAACAGCCTGCGCTGTCCCTTCTTGTAGAGTGCATCAGTATTGTGTGACCAGTCTAGTTTATTGTTCAGATGAATACCCAGGTACTTGTAGGATGTCACCATCTCAATGTGTGTTGATGTCACCATCAATAATGTGTGTTATTAGTATTCAATAGTATTAGTACTTAGTATCAAGGTGTGCTTAAGGTGTCCTAATTGCCTAATGTATGTTATTAGTGTGTGTTATTAGTATCCATTAGTATTAGGTGTGTTTTTACCTTATTAGTATTGATGTCTATCTATTACCTTGGCATTTGTTCGGAGAGCAGAGTAAGAATTTCATTGCTCAGAAAATGTTGCATTTCTTCACTGTGCACATGATAATAAAACCTTTGAATCTTGAAAGAGGACACCTAACTGGTGGACCCAAGAAAGGCAGTCCCAAATCAGTGGGGAGGACATGGAACCAGCTTGTGTAATTAGATTTACATTAGGGCAGAAGAGGTCATCCTTTTCTGCCCTAAGTTTCAAGATCCGATATAGATTACCACTTTCAGTAGTGTGGTCTCTTAAGGTTTGTCCCTGTCTTGCTACATGCTGCACAGAACTAACAATTTTCGCTGTGCAATGTCTTGCTACCTCCTGCTGTTTACCCCATGTGCTGGATAACTGGGCACTGATGGGATTTGGGTGACATGCACTCACACTTACATAGTGGTGGTGGGCTTGAGAGTTTTGGTGCGCTGTGAATTTTTCGATGGCCTTTTTCCAGTTTCTGAAGCCTGTACTGATGAATGCAGCACCAGCTCTTTGTCCAAAAGAAGACTGGTGAGAGTAGCCTTCGCTGCAGTAAAAACACAAGACCCCTTCAAGTGAAATGTAACCATGGAAAATCCCGAAACCATTTGTCTTGGAATGTAAGTGTTCTATGAGTAAGAGTTTGTGGTTTGATAAACTGTGGATGTGGTTGATACGGTTTGGTACACTCACTGAGGTCTGATTTCTCTGCTGTGCCTCTGTCCCCTGCTCCTGTGCTGGTGGTGCTGCTGCTGGTAGAACGTTTCTGATCTTGACCTGCTGTATCTCTGTCCCCTGGGCTGTCAAATGAAGTCTCCAGCTCTCTGGTTGGCCCTTCCACCACCGTCCCTGACTGTCAGCTGTCTGCCTCCTAGAATAGAAATAATATATCTTTCAAACTCACAACTACCCAATACACATATACAGTGCCTTGTCAGTTCATTCAAAATTATCATGTGACACTTAGATTGGACACAGGTGGACTTTATTTTACTGTTCTTGTGACTTCTGAAGGTAACTAGCTGCACCAGAACTTTTAAGGGCTTCATAGCAAAGGGGTGATACTGTACATATGCACATGCCAATGTATGGTTTTAATTTTTTTTTTGTATTTTCATATTTCTCTCATTTCATTTCACAAATGTAAACTATTTTTTTTTTCAAATTATTATATAAAATCCTGATTAAATACATATAAATTACAGGTTTTAATGTAACAAAATAGGTAAAAAGCAAAAGGGGGAATATTTTTGCAAGGCACTGTATTTTTTCAGCAGTCTAAATAAGAGCGTTCTCCTTATTTCATCACACCAAACAAAAGCTCAACAGACTTACCTGAGACTCTCTATCTCTGATTGACTGACTGTGTCTCTCTGTGCCCAGCTCTCTGCCCTGACTTTGCTGCCCCTAATGAAACAATTATTAAACATTTCCATAAACTTCTCATTCCTTTATATGGATATTTTTCAACAAACTGCCTTAATATTATTGGGATCTTTCTACTTACTTGTCTTTTCGGTGCACTGAAAAATGATCGGATGTCTGTTACTTTTCTTTTCTCTGCCATAACTGGACAAGCACAAGCACACAGGTTATTTTCAGATTTAGGAGAGATGCAACACCTAACTACGGATAATGTGCATAATTAGCCTAGATTTATTTTTGGCATGAATGTGTAGGCTACAAGTCCAGAACACTGTGAACTAAATATCCAGTATAAAACACATGACTTCAGATTCAGATTTATGGTCCGGTCTAACCTTCATAACACAGTGTATTCGTGTCGTGATGCATCTGTTGTGTATGTAAACTGGCTGTATTACCAAGATGGCGGCCAGGTTGGTCATGGGCTAGACCGGGGTGACTTACTACCGGTTTCCGGTGGTGATGCCGCCCGAGGTATAAAGGAAGTGGGCAGAAGAGCCTCTGCTTCTTCTGTCGCAGGAGCCACCTGGCAAGCAGGCGAGTGCCGTAAGCCTTTTTATGTACATAACTGTGAATGTAATAAAGCTCCGTAAACTACATTACTTGTGTGTTGCTTTTACCCAACTATGGACACAACAGCATTGTTACGGTACATCCCTACTAATTAGCTTAACATGCTATATGCTGAGTGTTTGTAAAACATGCGGGCAGACTTTGGACAAATGAGGTGAAATATCACTTTTCATGTTCTGTATGTCACTGCTGAAAACATGGACTGATAAATAACTTATTAACCGTTCACTCATTAAGCTTTCGATGCACTTACTTACTCCTAACCGCTCTCTGCCTCTCTGTCAGTGTGTGTGTAAGGAGCCGCAGCAGCCCTGCCCACGGGGGAGAAACAGATTGGACTAAACCACTGTGAGGATGGGGATGGGCGGGGGGTGTGGGGGAAGGGGTTCTAATCTTTCAATAGTTACAAATGTGTTTTTAAGTCACACCACTTGTATTATGCCTTCAGCGAACATTACTATGTCATTCAAATAAAACATGTTTGCGTTTACAGTGTGATTGGGGGGGCAGCTTTATGGAAGGGGGGGCATGTCCCCTGGGTCCCCCCCGGGATTTAAACCCCTGCTAACAGACCCCTGTAATACAACCATTTCAACCCCAGCACTGAAAAAATACTCCCCGAAGTACCTGGTATTTACTGTTGTATTTTATTTGTGAGCACCAGGTTCAGATTTTATTGGCTGGACTGACATGCAGGGGTCTTATTTTCCTATTAATATTGGCTTGAGGATTCCCAGAGGATCTGGAAAAAGTTCCATGGCTAGCTGAACTTGATTTAGAAGTGGCTCAAAATGTCATGGCTTCTTCTGTGTCCCAAGCTCCACTCTTCCACCAAAATTCATTGGAAGAGGTCAGTAGTTTTTGCTAAGTTCTGCTAATAGACAGACAGAACAATGACAGACAGACACTGCACAAATGTAACTGACTGACAGTGGTATGGCAAGGTCACTGCTATTTAAAAGTACTTTTTAAACATTATAATAAGCTAGAAAAGCAATGTATTCATTTAGCATTCGCGTTAACCAGTTAACCTCAGTAAGCTCAGTTGTGCTCAGCTTTGTGAGTTTTTTTTATTTAGACAAGAAGATTGTGGAAATAAATGGTTAATGTAAAAGTAGCTTGAAATGATCATTATTAGTGCTACTTATCTAACTGCTAAAGGCAACTAAAAAATAATAAAAAAAAATCTGATGACTAACTCAAACTTCAACAGTTTCTAGGGTCACTGGGGCATTCCTTAAGGTTTTTAAAAAGCATGACTGCGGATGTAGCTGAAGGTGATGTTTGCATCTGCAAGTCTTGTTTCACACATTTTTTTGTTTAAAAATGAAACCTTAAAGGCCCAGTTCATCACTGGCACTGGTCTTGCTTTGGTTTGTGTAATTGCTTGTTGTTTCATGAGATGCTTCATTAGAGGCGAGGCAACACCCAGTCTCACCCACACGTAATGAGTATTCCCCAGGATCTTATTAGCCCGTGTATTCTGTAAATCAACGAGGGCTGAGTGGGAGAAAAAAAAATGCAAAGCCCTCTCACCCTGATCACCCAGCAGTTAAAGATGAGATGTGTAGTCATTATTTAACCATTAGGTTCACATGCAGGGAGAGGAGGCAACAAGCTCCAGTTGCAGCAGGCTATAGCAGACAGAAAGGGAGTAATGATGGTAATGATGGGAGGAAGGCTGCAGTGATGCCAAGAGAAGTCTAAATTGGCTGACTGAAAAAGAGAGGAAAGCATGTAGAAAGCCATTTATGTGCCCAAGGCTGTTCCAAAACTGCGGCGACCCTACGCCTTGTAGAACCATGCATGAACAAACTACAGTTTTAAACAATTTGGTATCCTAAACTAAGACTTACCATTTTATATTCAGCAAATAGGATTCAATAGAGCACACCTCCATATGAAAATGCATACATTTCTTTGCCGGTCTCCTATCAGTAGTATTTTACAGACAAAAGAAAAGGCCACTCCACTCCACCACTCTCATTCCTACTTCCCCCCCTACTGCCGGCAGTCATTTCTCAACTATCCATTAACTGAGCCAAATAGATGCCTGGAGGAGGAGAGGAAAAGGTCCTCACTCTGTTAAAGAGATTTTCTGTGAGATGGAGGAGCACGGAGCAAGGCAGAGGGGGAGAGTTTGGTAACAATGCATGGGCTGTGGAAGTAAGGGTGAGGAGAAAAGGGGGAGGAGGAAGGAGCTTTAGAAAGAGTTTGGAGGGAAGCCGAAAGAGGAGATGGCCTTCTGCATGGGCAGAAGTAGGATGCAGAAAGTACCCTGTGACCTAGTTTTGGCACGTCAATCAGTCGTTTCCATGTTGCGTGTCACTCATGATCTAAAGGTATCACTTCTTATATTCTCTACGCATGAGAAGGAGCCTTTCAAAAGAACTTATGCTCTAAAAAAAAACTTTTTTGAAAGGAAGAGGAAACATATGGATAATTAATTGACTATTAACCAGCTGGTAGTGAAAGTTTCTGAAAACCTTTAGTGGTTTTGCTGTTGCGTAAATGGTTCCTGTGTAGACCCTTTGTTATTCTGATTTTCATCAGCAGATGTCTGAAGAAAAGAAAAATCAGCTTTTAATCATCTCATTTATAATCAAATACATAACAAACCATTCAAATCCAGTAAAGTGGGTGGCTGCAATGCACAGAAGTGTAAACTTTATGCTGCCATTAAAAAGTGGGTTGTGCTATGATGTAACAACACAAAATAATAAACGTACCAGTAAATGAACAGTAAACAGGACAGTAGTAGCAAACGGAAGGATTTTTTTTTTTTTTTACAATAATGGCTAAATAAAAACAAAATGCACTGAGAAGGCCTTTCCCAAAGTTCCTGAGCTTTTTTACGGTTAAAATAGTATTTGTGGAAAATACTGACGACCTTCCGGATAGCAAATATCTCATGATAGTGCATCAGGTTATCTCATGAGCTGGTGAATCCTGTGAGAAGTAATTATTCCAGTGATCTTGAGAAAACAGAAGGAAAATGGAATGAAACAAAGATAATAGTGACCATAGTGGCTCTAGGTTTCAGTATCTGAAAAGGTTCTGAGTCTGAGAGGTGGAAATGTCGCTCTAGTTTTTCCTTCACCTGTTTCTGTGTCACTGCACTTGAAATTTTGAATCTCATCGAGGACTCACCTCTTCTAAATACATTAAAAACTCTCATCATGAAGACCCAGGTAAATTAGTAGAGCAGCCATGGCTACAAAAATTGGCTGTTTGCACACTAGCCGTCAACACAGCACAAGTTTGAACCGCTGTCCTGGAGCAGAAACTCAATCAACCTGTAACACGGTCTAATTAGACACTCACATCCCCCAGTCTGAACAAGGTTAGCCATGACGACATCACACTGTGCATTACAAATTCTCAATATACTAAACCAGAACAGGTTTATCTGCTAGCTTATCAGATAGTTGATCCACGACTACAGCCTGCTGCATCGGGGTGATTGAAAGGATGTTTTTTTTTTTACTGGTGCACAGCCAAGGACATAAAAGGATGACCTGGATCTAGATGCAGATCTGGGTTCAGACTGCAGACACAGGTAGTCTGTCTGTCTCTGTGGCCCCCAGTGCTTTCAGCACTCCTCCGCTAACAACCCAGACTGCAGTAATGAATAAGAGCTATGCTTTTAGGTCTCTGTAGTGGTTTCACTTGTTATCTAGATCCCCTTTGATAACCTTAGAAACATTTCCTCTGGTCAAGTTTTCTTTTCCACCCAGTGACCTATGATATGGTACAGAGCATCTTTACCCTGTATTTAATGTTTTTTTCTGTACATGGTCCCTGACAAATAAACCAAAAAACTATATCTGTATAATAATGCTGAGGTCTCTGTCTGTCTGTCTGTTTGTAAATATAGATGAATGATGTACACATACATCCATTGTACAAAGTGAACCTACTTCCTGGACCTCATGCACTGCTGTTTTGCACATGTGCCGTAATTTGTAGCCATCATTATGCTTTGGTGAAACAGAGAGGCATACAGTAATCACTCAGTGCGTCTGTGTGTGTGGTTGGTTGTATCTGTCTGTTACCAACTTTTCAGCTCCCCCGGCCAAAAAAGGCTTGTATCATTGTATCGCCGTATTTTCTCAACTTTTAATTTGCCAGAATTTCGAGATAAGGCTTTATTTTCAAAATAAACACAAATTTAACTCACCATTGCCGTGTAATGAAGCTGTGAAAAAAGATATTGTAATAACTACGCCAGGCCACTACAGGCGGCAGTGCGACTTTTTTTACAACCCATGGATGACTTCCTCAACATAGCGGACAATAGCGGACAGCTGAGCCAAGAGAAAAATCCTTTCAAAGTAAGTTTTGTGCTTTAATCATGGAGCGATTTCAATATTAAAACCCTAATAACTTCAATATAAGGCTTCGTTTTCAAAATAAACACAAATTTAACTCACCATTGCTTTGTAATGAAGCTACGCAAAAAAGGTATTGCAATAACTATGCTGGCCCACTAGGGGTGGCAGGGCAACTTTTTTATAACACACAGACAACTCGCTAAACATGGTGGACCACAGCGAACAGTTGAGCGACAGAAAAAAACACTTTCAAACTAAGTTTGTGCTCTAATTATGCAGCCATTTCAATATTAAAATACTAATAAATCCTACCACTGCAACATTTAATTTTTAAAGCTTATGTTAGGTCACATTATTTTTCCCATCAGTAAAAACTACAAGTCTGACACTCTCGCCTCTAAAACATGCTGGACCACAGCAGATAGCTGAGCCAAGGAAAAAACCCTTTCCAAGTAAGTTTTGTGTTTAAATTATGCAGCGATTTCAATATCAAAACACTAATAACTCCTACAACTGCTACATTTGATTCATAAAGCTTATGTTACATCACATTATTTTTCTTCCAATGTCCTATTTTTCTTCTGTACTGGGGGCTGCTTAGTTACATTCATTATGCCTCAGTGCAAAGCAACGTAGTGTCATGAATCGCCCCTTGGGGCAGAGAGGAAGACCCACACACTGAACTGTGAGGTTGTGAGATTTATTGAAAAACAACAAAACATAAAGTCCAAACAATGCTCCAACACAAAATTCAAACAAACAAGTAACTTACAGATTAATGCACCAGAACAAGGGCAGCGTTCAGGTGGGGATGAGGAAAAGGAAACTCAAGACTGCGGCAACACAAAATGAAAATAACTGCCCTTAAATTGAATCAAAAACAAGTCACATAAGTAACGACAGGTATGGGTCACATGAGCGGGCAGAATGTAGCAATGATTCATAAATGGACCAGCTGGGAGCAATGAGAGGGGAGCGACCGAAGCTGACAACTGACAGGGGCGATGCCCACACAGAGCATAAACCCGGAAACGCCACTGACTGTCATGGTCAAGTGAATGCACTCTCCCCCTCCCTTCCTGCTAGACTTTCCCTGGCTCTGCAGGCAATTACCACACCTGCGTGATTAGACGCACCTGCTGCCTCTGCCTTGCCAGCGCATAAAAGGACCATCATGTGAATGCTTCAGCACTGGCTCGTTGGGTATACTACCTCTAGACAAGCAAGTTTATGTTCCTTCTCAGAGGAACAAAATTAATTCCTCTTCTCTTTTCCTCTTTCAGGTTGCTACCATCTTCCTGGTGCATCTCTGGGATTTGTTGTGCGCTCACCTGCCCCATCATCATCATCATCATCATCACCACTTCAGCTGCCTATTCCACCCGGTCAGACACCTCACCCAGCTCTACTCCTGCCTACCAGCATCCTCTCGTGGCTTGCCATTTGTGCTGGGTTCTTCTGCCAGGCTCTCTGCTTATCCCACGTAAATGCGACCCTATTTTTCCCTTAGTCTCCCTCCTTGTCTAACCTGCTCTCATTTCCCCTTACAGGTCTTCCTCTGGCGAGTGGCATCTTTCATTAACAAAGCTTCCTTTTTGAATCAGTAAAATCTGATTACTTAGCTTCTCTGTGTTTATCGTGTGATTTCTCTGGTGTCATTCCCTGCATGTGAGCTGTTCATTATTGCCAGTCATGACCATGACAGCTGTCAACCCAGAGAGAGAACACAACAGTAAAGAGTACATCATGGTACCCCCATCATGGTACCCCCTCCTCCGGCAGAGGAGGGGGTACCATGATGGTTTTGGACTGCTCTACAGCACCCTCGGTGGTCCCCGACTGGGGCATTGCAGCACCCACGGTGGCTCTGGGCTGGAGCAGAGCTGCACCCTTGGTGGGCCCGGACTGGGCCAGAGCTGCACCCACGGTGGCCCCCGGGCTGGAGCGTAAAACCCACGGTGTCCCCACACTGGAGTGCAGCACCCACGTAGGTTTCAGGCTGGGATGCAGCACCCATGACGGTCCCCGACTGGGACACAGCACCCACAGAGACCAGGACTGAGGAGGAGCTGCACCCATGGAGGTCCCAGGCTGGAATGGAGCAACCGTAAAACCTCATCCAGAGGGGGGAGCAACACCAACGGAGGTCCCAGGCTGGGACGGAGTGCCCGCGACGACTTCAGCCGGAGGAGAAGCAGCACCCACGCAGGTCTCGGGCTGGGATGGAGCACCTGCGATGACCTCAGCCAACGGGGAAGTAGCACCCTCAGAGGTCCCAGGCTGGGAAGGAGCACCCGTGATGATCTTGACAGGGGGAGGTGCACCCTTGGAGGTCATGGGCTGGGACGGAACACCTGCGACGACCTCAGCAGGGGGAACTGGACCCATGAAGATCTCAGGCTGCGAGGCCGGACCCACAGAGACCTCTAGCAAAACTGGACGATCCTCAGTGACCCTGGGGAAAAGCTCAGGAAAGAGAGGCAGAGAAACAGGGTCAGGGTCACCGGCAACAGTGGAGCCTGGTGAGGTGAGCTTAGGTGCAGCTGACGGCTGCACTTGGCTCTCCCCACCAAGAGCCCGACAAGATCTCTCCAGAATTGAAACAATGAAAACAAAGGAGAGCACTTGCCTGAGCTCGAGCTCCACCACCATCCAGGACTCCATCGATCCAGGTGGCGACGTCTCAGGCTCGGTCCTCTGGAGGCCCAACTCCGGCTCTGCTGCAGCAGCCCCAGCAGCAGGCATGGTGGTCAATGCAGTCCTGGGACCCCCCAGCGATGTGACCCATGTGGGTGGCTCACCTGATGTGGCAACAGGAGGTCCGTTCCCTGTTGGTGCTGGATCCAGCACAGCTGAAACTCGAGGACGCTTGCTCATTGGGGCAGGCTCTGGATCACAGGCTGCACTCTCCCTCCATCCTAACCATGGCTGCAGGGCTGGAACCAGGTTCTCCAGGGCCACACGCTCCTCCATCACCCGGCGGCTCAACCCAGTAGTCAGCAGACACTCAGGGGCCAGAGGAGGAGACACGGAGAATGCAGGTGAAAGTCTTTAGCTGCAGCAGGCAGTGAGGGCTCACAGGACTGTGGGGACTGAGCCTCACCACCGGTAATCAGGCAAGATAATTTATATGTTGGTAAAAGAGAATGAAAAGACACTTGCCTGTGTTCCTGGAGCATGATGTTTTCTGCTGCAGCAGGTGTGGAATCCGCCCTCTCTGTGGCTTCAGCGGTTGTGGGCCCCTCAGTGGAACATGGAGGAGCCGCCCCTGCAGACACGGTGACAGTGGAGCCAGGAAGGAAACAGCCAACCTCTCAGCAGCGGGAGGAATTGCCGAGGAGGAGCAGGAAACAGCAGCTACGGAGAGGGAGAAGGCTGACGAAACAGCCGGAGAGGAAAAGCACTGAGAGGGTACTGCTGCGGGAGTCTTCTGCCTTGGCAAAGGGGAGGTGTCTGCCTGAGAGGCGGGAGTATTCCTCCTGCGGTCCGGAGCCAGATGGCGGTGTCGTGAAGCGGAGGTAGCTGGAACAGGAATGGGTGAATTGGAGGTGGAGCAGGGCGTCTGCCATGGAGCGTGCTTCCGCATCGGCTTTGGGCTCACTGGAGGTAACCCCCACATCAGCCCGGGGAAAGACTGCTGCAGGACGGAGAGCATAGCCAGCAGCTCTGCAAACTGGGGAAACCTCCACAACTCAGGATGCGCCTCAACTATAGCGGTCGCCGAATCCACCTTCTCCCAGATTTTCTTTGGGCTGTGGGATACGAGGGCTTCATCCACGAAGCCCTGGATGAATTTGGCGCCCATTCCTCCTCCACACTCGGGGATCCCGCTGCCAATCTCCCTTTGATTGGCAGAGGTCGGCGTGCTGAGGATATGATTCGCTCCACAAACAGGTGAGTGAAATAAAAAAGAAAACAAAAACCCACAACTCACAGCAGCTGGGTCTCTTACTGGCTGCAGTCTTCTGTCATGAATCGCCCCTCAGGGCAGAGAGGAAGGCCCACGCACTGAACTGTGAGGTTGTGAGATTTCTTGAAAAACAACAAAACAAAATCCGAACAGTGCTCCAACACAAACCTCCAGTGCTCAGCTCATGACACGTAGGCATACCATAATCACTACAGTTGTATGTGTGTGTATCTGTCTGTCTGTTACCAGCTTTCCAGCTCGCCTGGTCAAAATTAAGTTGAACTAAAGGCTTGCATTGAGTTTTTATTTGACACAATTTCCACATATGGCTTTGTTATCAAAATAAAAACAAATTTACCTCACCCTTATGTCACAGGAGCTGGGAAAAAGGTATTGTAGTAACTATGCCGGGCCAGTACAGGTGGAAGTGTGCCTTTTTTACCCCCCCCCCCCCATGCCTTCCTCCCACAGGCACCAAGGCATCAGCACTTTGGTGCTTTCATTTGCAGTAGCAACTCTGGAGTTGAGCCCCAACATTGAGTTCCCCCTCAGTCATGGCTAATCTTCACCTAGCTCAAGCCCAACAATGCCCCTATTTTTAAGGTTTTAATACATAATTTTAAAAAACATCTGAAGAATTAATAGATGAACGTGCATCAACTTGAGAAGAACTACAGACGAGGACAAAAATTATCTTTTGAGCAAAAACTGAGGAGCCCTTTGAGTTTTTAGCGTGACAAAGTGCTACACAGAAAAACCAGAGGAAAACCAGAGAGTCTATACCTCTGCCAAGGTCTGTCTGTCCATCCAGCCCTTAGGCTACAGATGAACCCATTACGTTTTGGAAGCGATCTGGGTCAGGATGTGGATTCTGGATCACTTTTTCACTTTCTTTAACATTGTGGGATATGGCCTTGGCAGAGGTATGTGCTGTTGGATCACCTCCAAAATCTAATGAGTTCATTCGTAACCCAAAGACCACCTCTGGTGAAAATTTCATCAAGATCCATCCAGTAGTTTTTGCGTAATCCTGCTAACAAACGACTATAGAAAACAGACATGCAAACATACCGCCCTGATCACAGAGCCTCCTTGGTGGAGGTAATGAGGAAAAGGAAGGGTATCTTCAAACTGCATCCAGCCTTTAGAGGCCAATCATATGGCTTTTACTTTTGGAGCACATTCATGTCATCGTCTTTATTTTAAAACAACACTACGTAAGATTTTCACCTTAAAATAATCTTTCCAAAATTATTTTTATGGTACATCAACCCTTTGACCGAGTGAATGCCACTTCCCCCATGGCCTGAGTGGGCCTGGATTGCCTGCAGCAGCTCTGTTCTTGGTAGAAACACTGAAAGGACTACAACTATGGCAACTTTGACCTCAGCCAAAGGCTTACCTGTTCAACCGTTAATCATGTTGTTTAATCAGGATCTTGATATCGGGCCCTGTCTGCGTGGTGGATTAGAGAAATGCTCTTTTGCCAAATGAAACTTTTTCTGTTTTGAAATGTCTTTAGCTGATCTCTCTGTGGAGTGTAAAACATGAACAAACACTTAAAACACCATCCTAGATCCCATGGAATCCTACATGCACCTGCTAGTAGTGCAATAATAACAGACTTCCACATAGTTCATTATAAGTGGCCATGGATGCTTAATGGCTAGCAACAGTTTAAATGAACCCAAATCAATGTCAGGTTCTAGCATACAGGTTGCTATGACAACATTTGCATAGCTGATGACCCATTAAAGTGTGCAGAGCAAAAGAAGATGGTAAAACAATGACATATTCTGAGGCAGATTGGCTCATACTACGTCCAGTGTGTTTGTTGTCTTGTGTTTCTGTCCAGGTAGGATCAGAACTTATCAGATATGACAGCGCAATTGCAGAGGCGAAAAACACTGAAGCAGGTGGGCTTTGTAAACCTCATGAGCTGGAGGAGAAAATATCTCACAATAACAATCCACGCTCTGAGGGCAGGCTTGGAAAACAATGGATGAGCCTCAGAATGAATTCGCCTGTGGTTTTTCCCACTGGAACAACGGATGGCTTGCTGCGATTATGTTTTGTTCCCTCGTGTTCATATGTGCAGTATGTGTGCTCTGTCTTTGGTTGAAACATGTATCCTTCAAATAATCAAGATGCAATATATATGTGGAGGCAAGGCTGGGGGTTATTGACCAGCTCTGTAACCATCTCTCCCGGGTCTGCCGGAGATAGGAAAGGAATTCATAACTGACTGGGATGCATTCATGTCTCCTCTTTCTCCCTCGCTATAGTCTCACACATTCAGCCTCGTCTTTATCTGAAAACGTCCTTCCATACGCCCACATTCGTACATTTTTCTTCTTTCTCTTCCCCAATGGCCTTCACCCCCACACCTCCTCTCTGCCAAGGCAATATTTATCACAGTTCTAACTTTCCAGATGAGCAGACATCATTACTGACTTCTGATGACTCTGTTCCGTCTCATATGAATTGCTTTGGTATATCTGTTATTATAAATTGGAGCGTCTGCTCAATACGTTCTAGAGAAGAAAGCTGTGGGACATTTGTAGAAAAGAGCGTAGGATCATAGGTGGGGATACAAAGAATGGAATGCTGTGTTCTCTACGATTCAGCTATGATGGTGAATGCTACAACGGCTTTAGAAGAGGTCGGGGCCAGACCGACGAGCATGGAGGAAATGGATGCTCAGTAGCACCATTTCAGGCTGAGCCGGGCCCTACTGAGGTTTATGGACTTGGTTCGGGCTCGGGGTGAGGAACGTCCACGGCGAAGATGGGCCAGACGACAACCAGCTAAACATCATGGGTGTCTGTGCATAGTGGCTAAGCTAGGCGCAGCATACTTCAAGCTGTTCGATGGCTCGGTGAGGCACGCCAATGAGCTTTGGCGTGTCCAGGAAGAGGCTTCAGGTGACTGGGCTGGACGAGAGCGTGGTGTCGGTGGTGAAGAAGAAAGGCACTTTCGTCCCGAAGATCAGCCATTATCCCGAGGATCTGCTGCTTCCAGGGGCGTGCTTGCTGAGGGGCTGCCCTGCCCCCCTCCCCCCCCCACCACCACCACCTCCATGCCGGTTCTACTCCTTCTGCCCGAGGAACAGTGCTGTAAATAATTGTGTTTATAGTTCTGGTGTTTTAATGTATGTGTGGCACATATGTTGGTTACATATTCCCTACAAATGTGTTGCTGTATGTTTATTGTGTGCTTCACGTCTCATGGAACAAAAGGGACTGAGACTCTGGGATTCAGCAGAAGAGTGTGAGATTCGGCCTTTGTTTCCAGGAGACGACCGGGGAAGATTTCCGGACCACAGAGACTAGAGGACAATGGTGTGAGATCAAAGGGGTTACTTTGTGATTGAGATTAAGTACCATGTGACTGTATGTTTGATTAAACACCATGTGACTGCTGTTTCGTGCCCGGCGTATAAAACCCCTGATGTGAGATGAAAACTTC